>VXBC01012570.1:201348-336874 GCA_013399945.1 Ploceus nigricollis | reverse complement strand
ATCAATTTATTATTTATCATTTGTTTCTAAAGGAGACATAGAAAAGATCTTATTGGAATTTTAAATATATTGCTGTTGTTGGTAGTCATTATGATATCTTTCCCAGGTGTTTAGTATGGTTCTACAGCTGTCAAAATGAGCAGACTTCTTAAACTGACTAATTTACAGAAAGTGGCCCTCTGCTCAGTTCAATTTAAACTGCCTTTCTAAACTTTCAATATTCTAATTAAGAGCAAAATTATTATGATTTTTTTTAAACTGGCAAATATTGAGTGATGTCCACCACTTTTTTTGCTGAGCCCAGCAGGCCAGACATACGTACACAAAGTGAGGTAATTATAAATGGGAATAATTTCATACATTAGTAGAGACATGATGTGTTCATTTATCCAGAAGACTTTTTCAAGGAGAGAGTCCTTATATGTTTAAAAGACAAAGTAAATTGTCTCAATTTCCCATTCAATTTAAGAGCTCTTAGGTGCCAAAATGTTCTGTGGCTGAGGGAGATACTGGCTGTCCTGCAGAGTCCATCTCACTCAGCTGGTTTTAGTTCATCTGGCCCTGGATGTTCTTCATGTTTCATTGTGTGCCAGTGCACAAAGCTTCCCCAGTGAACTGGCTTGCTCAACAAAAGCTGTCTTGTAGTGTCACTTGCAAGTTGGGCACATGTAAGCCTCTTTCACTTTGGTAGGTTTTTCCTGTATTTTTGAGGGGAATCCAGCCTGTCAGGGCAGCCTAAATTAGTACTGTATAAGCAGGAGTGATTGCAACTGTGGTTCTGTACCATTCATTTAAAGAGAGTTTGGGTTATGATTTCTTTTAAGGATATCTCAGACTTAAACTGAGGTGAAGCTGAAGAATTGCAGAAAGACAGCTGGCCTAGTTTTCCAAGGACAGAGTATCTGCAGTTTCTTTTGGCTTCTCTGCAGTTTCAGAGGATCAGTGCTTTGGGAAACTGGGTTGAATGGCAGATAATAGTGAAATAGCCCTCAGGAATAATCATCATATTATGGAAGGCTTAGTCAAACGGCTTTACACTTTGATATTTTTATTTAGTTAATAATAATGTTGAAATAACCTAATTTGAATAGTATTTTTAAATTAAAAATGCATGTGCATGTCTGTTGTATTAAAAATAATGTGATTCTTATCTGTTTTCTGTATGACAATTAGAAGCTCAGTTATGTTTTTATGGGAATAAATCTGCATCCTGTCATGCATTGCAGTATGTTGGTACTTTGCCAAAAGGGTGGCAGACTGCAGTGCTATGAATCTGTTGAATTCCAAACAAAATCGTTTCAAGAAAATCAGAGAAAATACATGCCAATCTGACTGAGCAAATCCAAATTACTTCAGTCTATGATTAATTAAATTAGGTAGCTTCAAAATTCATAGCAGGTGTCTGGAATGACCTTACTTAATGCTGTCAGTGCTTTAAATGTCTCTGGAGAACTTGGATTTGCTGACTGAGTACCCCCTTACAGAAAGGATGTCCTATGTGAGCATGTTGTCTCAAAGGGATAAAATGGGTGCATCTCAGATGCCCTGAAGGAAATACATACCCAAATGCATGTGATGAAAGGCAGCTGAGGTATCAAGGAAGAGCCTTCAAGGTTAAAATTTCAAGATTAGTATTTTATTCAGATTGAGAAAGGGAGGATGTCATGTATACAATGCAAATATAATGGAATATATATGGGATATATATGGAATGCTTATAAAATATAACAGGATTCAGAGTTAATGTTTCAGGATGAAGTAGTTGCTCTACGATGTTGCTGTGGTTTTTGAACTGTAGTAGCATAACCTACACAATTCCTGTGATGTTTTTAGAACTGCTAGCTTTGGAAGCTGCAGAGCAAACTGATGGAATTTTCCATTGAAATGGTGTAGGGTGGAGGTTTGACAGCGCAGCCACTGCTGCAGTGCTGTTCCTGGAGTTGGAGTGTGTTGTTTTTCTTCTATCCAACGCCTGGAAATTTTCAGCCAAGTTTCTGTATATCTTGCACTTGTTCATACACAGCTTTGGGAGCATATGCTTGTGTTTATAGTAGATATATATACTTATGGATTCTCAGAAATATTTGAATGACTCTGTGCATATGTGAACCTGCAAACCTTTGGGGATGGATTTTAACAGGTGTAAATCTATTTCTAATGCTGATGTGTCTGAACACATGCCATCTCTGCAAAGCCCATGTACACAATTCGATGACTTTGTGAAAAAAGAAGGCTGGCAGCCAAGAAAAATTAACCCCGTGTCTTTGTGTCAGTTAAGCAGTTTAAATGACTTTCACACCTAAGGCTGAAATAAAAATGAGTTACTACTTGTCGCCATGCTCTTAGAGGCTGGTCTCTTTGTTGAGTAACAGCATCCCTCTGCTTCAGAAAAAATTTACTATAGCAAACTGTGTCCTACTACATGAATCCAGCTGCCTGACCACGGAAACAATCGTCCCAGTGCAGTGCAGAGCCCTTGGTCAGCATCTCACGTGTGTCTTCCATGTCCAAAATAGCCCTGGCATGGGTTTTGTGCTGGGTGGTTCCATTCTGTCAGCTTTCTCCCTGCCCATGGTCTGAAATATAGTATTGCTGATGCAAGAGTGTATTTTCTTTCCAGCTGGATTTGAAGTGGGTGCCATTGATCGGATATTTTGCAGATATACTGAAATCCAGACTCCAGGATGAGGTATTGTGCAATCCTGGGGGGAGGGGAAAAAAGGGGGGAAAAAACCCCAAAACAAAACAAACAAACCCCCACAAAAACGAAAAAAAACCCAGCTGCTAACGCAGGCATCACCAGAAATGAAAATAATTTGGTATGCAAGAAGAGAAAACAAAGGAAGAGAAGCCAGTATGATCATAGTTGTGAACAGTGAGTGTGAATTTAAGTAGAGAAAGGATAGATGGAAAGACCAAGAAAAGGAAAACTGAGGGAAAGTGACAAACAGAGGAAGGATTGAAGGGTAGGGAGTTTGTGAAATGTGCAATTCCTCCCCTGCTCGAAGAGGCTGTGTGGGAGAAGATTGGTGCCAATATACAGTCCACAGAACAGACATCTCACTTCACATTTACAGAGTATGGGTAGAAATTAAGTTTCTTGGATTTGTCTGTTAAGCAACTCAGCCCCTGAAGGCAGGAGACTTTCCTCAGCCTGTTTCATGACCCTGGCTGAACACAAATGCTCAGAGAGTCATACTGTGTCATACCTGCACCCAGCTGAAACACCTGGCTTAGAACTAGGCTGTACAGGCTTCTACCCCTGCAATTTATCAGAAGTAATTTCACCTGTAGGACCTCCTGTTGTGACCTGCCATTAAACAAGAATGTCCATTCAGGAGGGAGGTGGTAAGTTTAAAATCTGTACAGAGAGAGATATCGATGTTTTGGGTAAGTCTTCCAAGAAGATCCCTTAATTAGTGAGCCTATGAGTCATGAATGGTGTTTTTCCATGTGGTTTAATTTCTTTTTTCTGTTTATTCTTGCACCAGGATGCTACGGTTTTCATTACAAAAAACTCAGATGGTAATTCGGAGTCAGTTTGAGCTGCTAGCTCATAATATACCGGGATACATTGCTTATTTCTTATACCTTCACTCTCTCAGTAAAACTGTCTTGATGCTTTTTACCTATGTTCAAACTTTTTGGATATTACTCCTCGCAAAAAAAAAAGTTTGTTTGGTTTGTTGTGGGGAGTAAAGTTTTTGTAAGTTTGTTTGTTCTGTGGTTTTTTAAGAATTCCTGAGGCTCTTAGTAATTTACAGGATTTGAATGTATTTTCAAGCTAAATAATGTCTCAGAAGGCTGTGTTGAATTTGCCTTTTCATGTTGATGCTAATGTCTTTGTCATTTTTTATTGTTAATGTAACATTTTTGTGACTGTGACCCACTCTGCTTCTATTTGATGACTTGCTAAAGCCTGTTATCCCTTACAACAGAGGATGCCAACTAAGAAAAGTTATCCACATGGAAATTTTTATAGCACCTCTCCCATGGCCTTTATTGGGTTTTCATATTTCCGGTGCCAAAGGAGTGGATTTCAAGATAGTTAAAGACAGTCGTTAAAGGTATTCACAAAGTCAAATAATTTCTGTGGAAATCAGACAGTTGTTCTGACTGCTATAAACATACTCCACAATATGTTCCCTTGCCCCAGCTGTAGAAAGATGCAACCTGGATCTGTGTACCCTTTTCCTCTTTTTCAGAAAGTGCTTATGCTTTTGCTTAAGGACAAAAGCTTTCCCAACATGACTGTGTGCAATTCTTTGCATCACAGTTTGGGAGTTTCTGATGCATGAGTGTTGCCTCTTCCTCAGTGACAGAGTGCTTTGAAAATGGCATTGGACTGATGAGTCTTTGAGGGTTTTGTTTGTTTGGGATTTTTTTAATGGTGTGTCATAACTTTCTAAAAGAAAAATATATATGTCAGGAGTAATGTCACTTGGATCTATCTGTTGTGATGGAATAACTGCTTTTCAGCTCCAGTAAAGATGACTGAACTAAGTAAAGTGATCAGAATAGAACATGCTTAGTAGAAGAAATTTGTCATAATGAAGCAGTACAGATCACATACTTTCTTTTTGACTTTGGGAAAGTTACAGATGCTTTCATTCACTTTGCATAAAAGTTGATCTATTTGTCACATGTATCTCTTTTTGTTATTGCTTACTTGAACTATAATTTAGGTAAAGAATTCTTTCTGAACTTGTGTATGGAGAACTGTTGGTACTGTTGAAGCTTGATGTCATTTTGACACCTCTCACCATTATTGTAATACACATATTAAAAATAATCAAGGATCTTTTATATTATTTAGACTAGCTTGAAGCTTCTTATTCTGTGATTCCCTACTATTCACATTATTTAGGAACTCTCTGAGATTATGACAAGTATATATACTTATATGAATATGAACTTGGGAAGCAAATGCTGGAGAAGAGATACATATGACTCTTAAAATTTTGCTGCTTCCAAATATATAGTTTTTTCAATTCTAAATTTGTATGAAGGTTATGCAGAAATGCAATGTGGAGTTTGAGAACTGAAAGTTAAGAGTCTTTCAGAATCTGTGTGCCCATGGTAAAGAGGAAGGTGTCTCATACACCACATGGGAAATATCATCTTCTCCAGTACTTTGGAGTACAAGATCCAAAGCAGAAAATAAGTTCATCATTCTTTCTTTTCCAACTGCAGTGAAGTAACTACTTACTGGGATGAATCCTAAAACATTTGCTATCATCTAGACCTTTCAATAACAAATTCTTAGATCAAAGTAGCAAGTGAGGTGGGGCAATGGTGATTAATAGCTTGAACAAAAATAGATTTCACTGTGCATTTATAACTGGAGTGTCATGCCTTGGATATTTGTTAGGACTTTGAAGGCTGCGTACCTATAGAACCTGTTGCAGTCCTTGAGGCTGGAGAAAGATTTAAGAATTTTTATGTGAAGATTCCTGCTCAGGGGGAGAATTAAATTGACATTAAGTTCTTATGTCTGTACCATTCCCTGTCATGACAAAGGTGAATGTGTTAAACAACGTGACACCTGGTTGCTACCTATGGAAATACTTCTATGCTTCATAAAATGGGGAATATATTTTTCATCTCACCAGTGTCCTGGGAGGAGCTGTTGAAGTTAAAATGTCATCTTTGAGGATATGCTGTAGGTAATTTTCTTTTTCTAAATACCATAAACTAGAACAGGAATACTGTTTTATTATTTCATCTAGCATGCAATATAATACTAAGCTTAATGGGTGTATAGGTACTCGTGAATATGCGTGTAAGTTTGATGCATCTGTGTGAAGTAGACATTCAAACAGAATTTGCTTCATGTAAGTAAAAGTACAAGATACCAGTATGAGCTAGGAGGTTTTAATAGTCCTGTCATATGTATTTCAAGAATATGCTTGCCATGAGGCATCTGCCTAATGTGTAATCTGGGGCAGAGTTAAATACTGCTTTTCTGAATTGTCCTGGAGCCAAACATAGTGAGGGCTGGGTGACAGGAAAAGGAAAAGCTGTAGTACATATATGACTGGATGTGCAGATGTCTTGATGGAGGTTAAGATTTAGGAGTTCAGGAGAATACAGTTGCTTGTCTCTGCTTTGAATCTCTGTCTGTTTGTACCACAATTCACTGTCATTAACTTGATGAGGGCAAAAGAATGATTGAACTCCTTTGAATACTTTTCTGTTCTGAGGTGTTTCTGGAAAGCTCTGGTGGTTCGTCATGTCTTGTGAAATTTGTCTACTGCGAAGGGATTTAACTGTTACTCACTGGACAGGTGCTTGACCATGTCTTTTGCCTGTTCTGTGTGCCTGTACAGTAGGATCATGTTGTTGTACCTCACCTCTTACTTCAATTTTCCTCCTTCAAACTAGGATGATTCTTGGGGGGATTGAATTAAGTGATGTATTAAAATACTACTCAAGCATGGCCAGCAGATTTCCCAGCGTGTTTGACAGGGCATCAGTATTCTCCTGACAAAGTTACTTCACCTCTGCTTTGAGCCCTGCTTTGAATTTTAGAAGATAAGTATGGGTGATTTGGCATCACTCATGCTTAATAAAGTTTGGATTACTGATCCTTTATTCCAAGAAGTTGGGAGGGTAGTTGTTTTTTGCTGAATAAAGGTCCTTTCTTTTACATAATAGTTATTGGTTTAAGTCAATGTCTCCGGAGGGTGCTTCTAGTTCATTAGCGTGATATTCCAAATATTATAAATTCATTGAAATATTAATGAAATTCCTTCTATCTGAGATCATAACAGTAGCATTTTTCTGCTGAAAACGTGTGAAAATATTAGGTGAACAAAGTTGAGAATTAAGAATCGTGATGGGTAGTGCAATAACAATAAGGTCAAACCGTAGCAACTAAGTTTTGTCTTTTTCTTAGCTTTTATATTATTACCTGATATTGCCCATTTTTTTTCTAGACTGCCCTTTAGTGAACATTTCCTGTAACAATTCTGTATGTGACTGGTATACAGTGCACTGAAGAGAAAACCTTGAGAACAGGAATAGCAAGCCTTAAGAGTTGCTTGTGCATGAAAATGAAAAGCAAAGGACAAAACCTAAAGGATCCAAGCATGGTTATGCAGAGAAGCCTTTTATGAATTTGGCAGTTGGATGCTATTGCTGTTTGGCACTAAGCTTTACAGAAGTCCAAACTGCTACATATTGGACTTCTTGGAAAGATGATTTTTCTCAGTGCTTAATCTGAAAATATAGCACATCTACATAGACTGTTCATTTCTCTTGAGTCACATCCTGACAGTACAATTCTCCAAGTTTCTGATCAACCAAAATACAAGCATGTTGTATTCCACTCTGCTAGGGAGAGTTGCCTGTATCGAAGCAAAGGGGAAGGGGGGCAGACATAGAATCTAAGTGAAAAAAACATGTTTTGGGTAGATGTTTTTGGATTCTGGGTGACTTTTGTTTGTTAATAAAACTTTTTAGCTGAGAGAATAAGTAACCTATTGAAAGTGCTCAAAATATCACTTCTCCTGCAAAAAAAGAGAGAAAATACAGAAGGGAAGAATTTGAAGTACAAACTTTGGTTTTAAAAAAAATGCTGCCACCTGAGCATCTTGGCAGTTGAGCTGTTCAGTGTCAGCTTTTCTTTCTTTGAATATAGGAGCTGCTTGTGAATGACACCTGAGTGCATTTGCCCTCAGATAACCTCTTCAAGAGGCCTTTCCTTTCTTGTAGCTCTGTGGTTCTAATGTGCATACTTTTGTGGTCTCTCTCTCTTCCCCTTGCTTAGATGTGTGTGTGGGTGTGACACTTGCAGTGAACATTGGACCACTGTGTTCTGAAAGGTCAGCACATCACAGCTTTCTGGAAACAAAAATGCATTTTTTTTTTAAATTTACTATTGTTTTTTGCCTGTTTTGCTTTCATCCTAATGTTTTTACTTTCTTTTAATCTCACCTTCTGGTATAATAACATTTGCCCTTTCATTGCATTCTTCTCACACATATTATACTGTCTGTAAACCTTCCCCACACACCTTTCCCTTCTGTATTCCACTTTCTCCTTTTTCTCTTCTAGCCACCTATCCTCACCCTTGTGACTTCTGCATCTATAATGCAGTAGCTGCATGACTGTCTCAGACTGCTGTTCCAAAAGGAATTGCTGTTGTCCTGCTTTCCTGCTCACCCAGAGCACTTCTGTTGGGCTGCACAAGTGCATTGAATGCCCTCAATACCCAGAGTCCATCATGCTCATAGTGTGGGGGGGTCTTCTGTGCTGTTATGGATCTCTGAAGAGGCATTCTCAGACAAAAAAAAATCGGGGCATCTCCAAAATCTTGGGACAGTGGCTGCCAGTTGAGTAGATGGGAGTTAGCATTGTTTAAAGGGTGGGGAAGAGAGAACTGTAGTTAAAACTGGGACGGTTTGTGGTGGGAGATCCCATTTTGGATGTGTGTCAGCCTGGGGGGCAGGCTGACACATTAAATCTGAGATTAGTGTGTCCTAAGTCCTTCCTCTGAAACCAAGGTCTAGCCTTCTGTAAGACAGGGTGTTCTGTGCTGTTAAGAAGGAAATAGAAAGGAGCTATGGCATGTTGAACTAGATAAATGGTTAAAACTGGCACATTTCCATGGTTTTAGCAAGGAACTATCAAACACTGCCAAAAAAAAAAAGAGACCCTGCAGTCATTGAGCAAGTGGAGGGAGTGAGGGAGCTATGCCTCCTGTTTGGGGGAGTTACAGTCCCTGCTGTTTTGTCTTGCTGTAATACATAAACCTACCGCGTGCTAATGGAATGTGTAAGACTCTTCTGCAGTTAACAGTGAAATTGAAAAAAAAATCCTTCAGTCATCACATAACATGCAATTATTAATATTATTATCAGCATGAGAGAGCAGAGTATTTATTGAGAATACTGGTCATCTTGTGAAGTCATCAGAGTTTATATAAAACCCACATAAAACTTCACAGAAGTTTGGTGTTGCCAATTCCAAGTGTGCAATGAGAATGAGTCACATCTTCCAATATTTGCTTAAAAATCAGAGAAGTTTATTTTTAATTTGGTTTGATTTTTATTTGCCTTTTTATGTCAAAGCTGATTCATTTTTTCNGCAGTGGTGGAGAGTTGTGGGAGTGTTGTTTCCCTGCCCTTCACAAAAGTGATCTTACAGAAAGCACAGAAATAAATAACTTTTTTTTTTTTTTTTTCTTTTTTTTTAAGAAGGGGATTTTTTTAACTAGAGTACCAAATATTTCAGGACATGTAACAAAATTATGTAATTACTGCCAACTCATATTATCAGGTAGGAGGTTATAGAATAAAATAGGATTAAGCTGAATTTTCATAGGTGCTGTTTTGAGTAACCAACAGTCACATACTAGAGAAGAGTGTTGTCACTGGAACAATATACTTTATTCAGGACTGGGTACAAATTTAATCTTGTCACAGAAATTCTGTCCAGTATTTCTAGAGGCATGGAAATTTCTTCCAAGAAGTTTACTTTTTAAAGTAGTCTTTTACCTCTCTTCTCATTCCCTCACTTTCATAAAAAACAAATTATAAGATTAAGTAAATCTTTATATATTTATATACACAAAGCATAGAAGTGGAAGGATTGCATACAAGATTTCTTCTGTAACCTTTAGTTCTCTGTGAGGAATTATCTGGCGTAACTGCAAACTGCATCAGGTAAAAATCTGTTCCTAATGATGTTGGACATCTTCTCTCTCTCTTCTTTTATTTTTTTAAAATTATTTTTAATAATACTCCTTCTATCAAGTATTCTTGCTAGGATGTGCTTGAAAAAATTCTTTTGAGGGAGTCAGAGGTTCTGTGCAGACTCCAGTTGAGGTGTACTGACACAGCACATCCCAAAGTGAGGGGCTGCTGATTAGAGAGGTTCTTCTTTGTTTGAAGTTTATGATTTGAGTCCCAGATTTCAGATTTTGTGCCTTTTCCCTCTATAATATGAAAAGGGATATTTTTTTCTCTTCATAGCAAAGGTTAATTTTAATTTTGGGCAAATAGTCTGTGGTTAGTTTTATTGGACAGTAGGTACTTGCCATGGTAGCAGCAGCATTCTGAATGTTTTTATTGCATGTCCCATTTGGCCTTGTAGGTGACTTTTGAGCTAAATAAAAAGTCCCAAACCAGCTCCCTGTTTGTATTTCTTTAAAAGGAGTCTTTTGTATCTGAGCAGACAAATTCAGCTGTAATGAAATTAAACATTATGGAAAGATGGAACATTTACTTTTGCAAAACTTGCCTACCCTGGAGATTTTCCTTGACACACTGTATTAGTTCTGTAAGGAATTTTTCTCTTGCTGAAGGACAGGCAGCTAGTTTAAAACCAATTGCAGGACAGATATACTAAAGTGTATTAACTTCAAAAATTTTACAGAAGAGACTGCTTTCTCTTTTTTTATGGTTTTGTTACCTCGAATTAAGGTGGCACCAGCTGCCGCCTGTCTGCATCACTTGTGCGTAGCCTGGAGAGGTGTCATTCACCAATGGGAGTGAAGTAAAGTGCCCCAGCAGCTTTGTGGAGCAAGCCATATTTCTCAGCAGCACAAGTTCAAGCCCTACTCAAAGCTTACACCAAGTCAAAAAGGAGCTTGTGAAAACATTTCTTTTGCTAGCTCTATTGTGCAGAACTTTCTGTTTTGCTGAACTAACTGTAGAAGAGAAACATGCTTCTGGGTAAGTAATTCCATGTGGAGGCTGAAATCCGTCTTTCAAGCAGCTGCATAATAGAGTGCTGTATGCTGGCTCCAGCTGTATGGAAGGAGAAATGTTTAGCTGATTTATTTTTAATAGCAATCCATTAGTAAAAGCGGTACTCATTTGCTGCAGTTTAAGAACAGAGTAGTCAAATTTGGAAATCTTAGCGCTGTGGGTGACTGTGATCTATTTTGTTAGATGCTTTTTATCTTTGGGTAGACTGCGTCAAAGAAATACAAATGCCAAAATCAGCATTTGAACTTTTTTTGCCCGTTTAGATGGTAATCGTGACATTTTTTGAAGGAAGGCTCTAAGTGAAAATTTTTGTTAATCAGTCCGTTGGAAGAATGTATTTCTTAAATATGAAAAGAAATGTTTCTTGTTTGTGAACCTACTGATGGTTCACTGTAAAAAAATTAATGCTTAATTATTGCATATCTTTAATTCTCTTTTATCATTATGCTGCTAAAATCTGTTGACTAATATTATTTATATAATAGTTTTAATAAGCACAAATATTAGCAGCATTTGAAATAGGGAATGCCTTCATATGTACTTTAAAGAAGAACTTGAACTTATTAAGTTTCTGAATTGTTAATGTGTTGCAGATTATACAGCATTGCTTAACTGCAGTGTTAAAATGTGCATTCCAAAAGTTCCTCTTAGAATGCCTTGTTAGGTCAAAAACATAAATGCTCTCTTCTATCCTCAAAGTCCTGTTTATAGTTAGATGATTAGCTTGTAGAAAACACCTTTTTTTTCATGCAAGGCAACCTTGACTGGAGGAATGTCATTGGTAGGTTTTTCAGATGTTGAGATAAATAGTAGTAGAATGCTCATTTTCTGTGATTTGAATGTTTAAATTACTTTTTGTTCTGTGTAAGTATGATCATCCTTGGTTTGTAGTAAATTACAAAATTACATCTTATAGGATTTCATTGCTTTTAAAACTACTACGTAATATTTCTCTGTTTTTTTACCTAAACTGATGCGTGATTATTGACCATAATTTTTTGTTACTGTCACCTTTTTTGACTTTCTAAAGACAAGAAAAAGGCCTGGAGAGGTACTTTTGTGAGGCAAAATTTAAGATTAGGGCAGAATTTAGCTTAGTCTGGTTGAGTTGATGAGATTTCAGCAAATTAGGTTGCATGTTTGTATGTGCTTTAGGACTGTTAATACAGCTACTTCATAAGCATTTATCCCTCATTTATCCCTTCTCTTCATGTATGTGTCTGTGACATTTTTCCTATGTTTTGTTTGATGATCATAATTTTATACCATGAGTGCTGGATTCTTTGTTGTGGAAAATTGCTTTCTGGTTTTTCTAGACCTTTGCTATTCTGTCATTTTGTATTTTCAGACACAATCACAATAGTAATTTGCTGTGTTGCACAGAAATACATGTTGCAGCAGGTTTAACAGAGAAGCCTGAGAGAAATCTGGTGGTTTGGTTGTTCCTGTTGTTCATTTACTTGATTTCAGCAATCTCTATTTGGAAATGTGTTAATTCTGTCTGAAATTGGAGCAATCCTCATCTTCCATTCAGCCTCAAGATGCTTTGTTAAACATCACCAGGCACAGTTCCCCTGTGCTACCATTATCATGGTAATGTCTAGATTTACATTTATCTTTGGCTTCCTAGAGTGGCTGATCTGAGAGCTCACAGAATGGGCCACTCTGCAGGGCACAGCAGACAGCCCAAAAATCTTGGATTGCTCCTGTCTTCTGGGAGACAAGGCATGGGCAGTCCATGCTGGCCAGGCGTTGTCTGCCTGCAGCTTTGGCTAGCAGGTGGCAAGCCCAAAAATGGTTTGCCAGATGAGAGAGAAAAGTGAGAGTCCAAAAAATGGTGTCAAGCCTTTGGGGACAGTGGGACTGGGATTAAAGTAAAGGAGAAAATTCTGTCTATTCAGAAAGTGGGGGGGAAAAAAACCCAACAAAAAGAAAATCCCAATGAACAACAAACCCCCAAACGAACCAAACTCAACTAACATTAAGTTCCAGTTTTAACCCATCAAAACTGCTTTGTGCAGAGCATCACACTGTTACACTGTGAGAAAGAATCTGTTGAGAAGGGAAACCAAATAAAACTTGGGAACTTGTGCACCAAATAAGATACAAATTTTGGCAAGAGCTGAGCAATACAAGTGCTGGCAAATGGGGTAAAATGTCTGACCTGTACTGGTACCAGTGATTATTTTGACCCTGCTGTCAAGGAAGCAGGCACCAGAACTGGATCTTAGGGACAAGAGACAGCAGTGGTGGGGGTCAGGAAGGGTCTTGGAAAGGGGGGTTGGAACAGGACTCTGAACTTGTGGGAGGTGTCTGAGTAAAGAAGGATAATCCATACATACAGAAGTAGTCTGCTGTCACTTTCCCAATGATATCTTCTAAAGACAGTAATTTAAAACGGAAAGATGAAGCCACACATATAGGTAAGCAAGAATTTCAGTAATGCAGCACTGGTAGAGAACAGTGTGCAAACAAAATTTGTGTCAAAAATTTGTGTTTAGATAGATGAATATCCCAGATGCATGTACAGATTTCTTGATTTTGCAGAGGAGTATTTGGGTTTGTTCAGTACTTGAAAATTTGGCCTTTGGGGAGAAGATGCTTTTATGTGCTGTAATACTAAAATAGAGACAGCAGTGTTTAAAATTATATTCTATGGCTGTAGAGAACATTGACATCTTTTGGATAACTTATTCAAATATTCTTATGGTTGATGGTGTATTCCTATTTGAATAAATTCAGGAAAGATTAATCCAGAGCTGTTTCAATCTGCTGTAAAGAAACAGAAAAATCTAATCATTTCATCACTTAAAGCTGCTTAAACCTTCAGGAGAAAAAGGGTTACTACTTAAATTTCAGATGAAAGGAGTGTTTTGTGAATTCATTTGTGTCATGTATTCATACCTGAATTAAAATGAGCCATGATGTA
This sequence comes from Ploceus nigricollis, assembly GCA_013399945.1. Lineage (NCBI taxonomy): Eukaryota > Metazoa > Chordata > Aves > Passeriformes > Ploceidae > Ploceus > Ploceus nigricollis. Next base: position 323,230 of record VXBC01012570.1, on the reverse strand, counting down.
CTGCACTTTCTCAGGAACATTACATAAACTTCCTTGTTCTAAAACATGCACAAGCTTGAAGTGTGCAAACAGAACTGAAAGAAACTTTGCAGTAGTTTCTCCACAAGCAGGAAGCCTAATATTTACACAACAATCAATAGAGTAAAGAACATGGAGACAAGCAGCACTCTCTCCTACAAATGTTGGTTTAACTGGTAAAAGAAGGTAGGATCTATCTGAACAACAGCTCGCTTTTAGCTAGACCTGTTCGGTTGGGGATGGGTTTGGCTTGAATTCTGCAGAACCTTGTTGGCCATGGTTTGGAGTTGTGCAATTAAGACAAGGGATTGTTTTTCAGTATGTTATATTTGGAACAGTTTTCTCCTGCTTTAATTTCTGGGATTTTGATCAGGTCCTTCAGTAGTGTTTTGGTGAGACTGTAACGAAGATTAGTTAAAGAAAAATCTGATCCTGATACAGCTTGCTGTGCAGAAAAAAAAAGGAGTTTCTTTATGTTTGATTAACTTACATATTTCTCTAATTCTTTGCAATCATGTTTATTTGTTTGTCCTGTGTGCCTTTAGGGAGATTTTTGTCCTCACTGTGGGAGGGAAGGTAAAACTGCAAGAATGCACTGACCTCAGTGCAAACCAGAAAGGAACAAGAAAGGACAGGGGACAGTATACTTTTATTTCTTGTTATTCTCTGATCTACAAGCCTGATGTTATTACCTCACAATAAAAGTTGGCAATTTTCAATTCAAGCAAAAAGTAGCTGAATCCAGGAACCTGTAAGAGGAAGCTAAACGTGTCTCTTGTTTTCATTATCCTTCCTACGAGAGATCAGAAAAGTATTGTTTTTCCCTAAGTTCAGTGGGTAGGAACAATTGCTCGTCACATGTGCTACCTACAGAGAATGGTTTACAGAAAAACCTGCCTGTCCTCAAACCCCTGGAAAAAAACTGTCCATTAGAATGAGAGGAGGCAACTGGGATATTGGGGCTGAGCTAAATTTTTTTGGGGTTGAGAGTGGACATTTTGCTCTCTTATCCTGATGGTGTTTTCCTTTGCTGCAGTGGTTGGTAGAGACCAGGTATGCAAAGGTGCTGGCTATGGCATCAGCTTTAGAAGTCACATGCTCCTTTCAGAGGCTGAATTAGACTACATCCTTGTATATAATATATACATTTAGAAATAGGATTATAAGTATTGCAGACTCTGGAGACATAAATTACTTTTATGTTGCTTAAGATTACTTAGGAATACAGCCCTACAGGGTTATTGGGAAAGTAGTTCTTGCTGCCATGTATTAGGAGGCCTTCATGAAACTAAAGGGCAGAATGCAGTAGTTACGCAAGTGGCTGTCACATAAGTCAGGCACAGATCAGCTTCTTTAAAAAGTTCTATGTATTTATAAAGCAACATCCAGCGATTACTTTTTAAGAGGAATGTGGAAATATATACTTTTGTCTACATTCCTTGGCTTTTTAGGTCGTTGTTGTGGTTGTCGTTTTTTGGTTGTTTTGTTGGTTTTTTTTTTTTTCCAGGAGGTTTTAGATTTACTTCAGGGTACATACCAAATTAGAAGAATTCTGAAAAGGTGGCTAATTCTTAATAGAGTTTGGCAATGCTTCCAGGCCTGCTATTAGGCTGATTCATGGGTTTTATTTCCAGTGGAAAAATGAACCAGTTTTTTGATATTACCAACTGCTTTTTAGTGACTTGAGATACCATATATTAAAGTCTGTCACCATGTTGTGGTGGCACAGCTAAAAGAAGTAGAAATGTCAATAACAGGTCTGAAAAGTAGTTCTGAAATGGTCTTTGAAAACTTAGCACCAACTTCCTGAGATGACAGGTAGTAGCACAGCAGAACAAGACAGCACATGAAGAGAGTAATTCAAAGTGTTTAAAGCTTTTGAAAAGATTGAGGAATAAGGATAGAGTCAGTCCTATGGTTTAACTGAAAAAGTAATTATATGCTTGTGTGATTTGATGGCAATGAAAGAGTAGCTGTTCAGCCAGTAAAAGACAGGGAATACTAGGAGGTGAGGGAGTAGGGTGTGCATCTCTCCCATTCTTTTTATAGCTTATGGTATCTGCTGAGCTATAAAGCTGAGTGACCAGTGTTTAGAAGGTTCCCAGTGACTGTTGTCCTTTACCTTGAAATTTTTATCTTGTAATGCTGGTTTTGTTGGAAGCTTTGCTGCCTGCTGCAGTGGGATGAGGAGTTGGCCTCTGAAGCAGTGTGTTGTATTTCTGACATGCTTTAAAACAAAAGGCTGATCACCATCTCTACTGCCCATCAGTTGCTTAATGTGCTGCAGGTCACACTCTCACAGGGCTTATGCTTCTGCTCAAAGTGTCATGGCTGGCTTGCTCAATGTTTATTCTTTACTCATATGATTTCTCTGAGGCTAGTGGAATTAATCTAATGGACAAGAGCATGTGTGAGGATAGAAATAGGATCAGCAATCCACAAAATCTGGTCTTTGTCCAGTTTAAACGGAAGATAAGTAAATTCATAAAAGAGTAGGGGGGATATTTTCATTTTAGTTTTGCAACTTGAGTGCAAAGGAGTCCATGGGGAGTGATGTACATTTCTGATTAAGTAGAACTCTGGCTGTAGAACAAAATTAATCAGTTTTTCAGTGAGCATACTCAATAGTAAGGGATATACTTCAAGATGAGCAGTGTTAGAGATTACATAATTACTCTGTGGTTCTGTGCTCTTTAAATTTTAAAATTATGGTAATTACCACATTTAAAATACATTTTATAAGTTTTAATATTAAAAATACAATTGACATACAAGTGAAACTGATATTGAAACACATGAAAATAGTCTGCACTCACTAATTTCATTACTTTCTGATCTTCCTTTAAAAGTCCTAAGCTATTTGATTTTCCTGCCTTTCCCATGGGTCACTTTCCTTTCGCTTTATTGAGTAGATTGCTTTGGATATTGGTTTTCCCAATATTAAGCTTTTGAAATACCATTCATTTCTTCCATCTCATCATTCCTAATTATAACCATGATGTATCAAACTAAGGGACAGTCTTTGCTTACAGTATTTATGCCTCAAACATTTGTGGTCCAGCGAGGGGTTCAGATAGTAATTTCCTTTTAAATTTATCCTGGTATTAGAGGTAGGAATGGTGTTGTCTGGTTGAACTGAACAGTCTTAATAACCTCATTAAAATATTTATTTTAAAATTGTTTATTTCAAGTCAACTCACAGATAGTTTTTGAACAGTTCTTTCCCCACAGTGAAGTTAGTGACTGCTTGTGTCCTGGTCACCAGGATCCTAAAAGTGACGCTGGGAATTCTGCCATTTGGGTGTTGCTGTTCCTTTGCATGCAGCAGCCTTGGAGCTGCTTTTAGTGGCACTCTCTGTGCATATGTGGTGCTTTGAAACACATTTCATTACATGAGAGATCTTTAAGCCAAATGCTTAGTTCCAGCAGCTGTAAATGGTATCACTTTACTGTTTTAGCAGTCTGCCCGTGGGATATTAGGAGCACTATCATTTTACTTTCTGAGTCCCTGTTCAAGTTTGGCCATTAAGAAATAGTATCAAATAATGAAAGGGATGGGATCCTATTACAGCTTAATACTAGTGGAACAAACAAGCAAACAAAAACAAGTAAATAACTTTCTTTCTACAGGATTCCAATCAAATTAAAAGTAAAGACTTACTATACTGTGGTGTGGTACTTAAGAGCTAGTGATAATCTTGATGTTCCAAAGATACATTACCAGGGTCTGAGTAGCATTTTGAGTTAGCAGGAATGAGCAGCTTTTGTGAAGGTGGTTGATTACAGAAAAACTAACAACAGAACACACGTTCAAACTTTCTAATACTTGGTCTAAATAGGAAAGATTAATCCAGATACATTTAACATTCTGAGTCTGCAAACCTATGGATTTATTTTGCTCCTAGTTGGAGTTGTAAGATTTGGGAAATCCCTGTTACAGTGGCCTGAGAAGTACTTTGAGATGTAGTTATGCAAGTCTAACAAAAATTAGGATCTCTGCACTGTCTTTACTTTTTAAAATTAAACAGAGGAAATGCTTCTACTTGAAAGAGAGGAATTGCTTCTTGTAGATCCAAACATCAGGGATTGAAGCCCTAGATCCTTAGTGCAAAGTGTAAGAAATATTAAGGAGCATAACAAAGTTTCTACAACGTCAGTATTTTGTATCCAATTGTGAGTCATTCAGTACTTAAAAGTTATGTAATACTGTCAATTATGAATACAAATCCACGGGGAATTTTAAGGCCTTTCATCAGAATTTTAAAACCATGATACCCTAAGGATTAATTCCCTAAGGAAATATGAACATAAATAATGATGTATCTGCTACTGACCTCTCAGAAAATATACAAACTCCAATTAAATTGCATCTGGAATGTTAGTTCACACCAAAAGGATCAAAAAGATGAAAGATGGACTTTCATCTGAAAGAAGAGCAGCAAGGTTTCTCAATTTGAGCTATTGCAAGGCCATTGCATGGTGGCTGTGGCAGCTCTCCCATGCTCTGCCCAGGCCCCTTGCTCCAGGGCAGCACTGCGGCTTCTCTCTGCCAGACTTCTTGAGGGAAAGGCTTCCCACATCTCTGCCTTCACACCAAGGAAGTCACCTTTTCACAGACTAGTGCAACAAGGAACTTCTCAGCTCATGCAGCAAGACAGTGGTTAAATCTCTGCTTTTAGTGGTTATTGCTAGAAGTTGCTGGATGATCTGTAGGTGTGTTTGCCGGTTTCTGCATCGTTCTTTGTTTTTGTGATTTGATTTGATAAACTTTAAAAACTTTATGTATTTGACCCTACTGTTCGTCTTAAATGCAGTTCTCCCTCTGCACTTCTGTAGTCTGAGAGCCCTACTCCTGCACCCCTGGCTTATCCAGATACTGTTCTTTATTTATGGTATTTAAAAATAGAAATATAGGAGCTGAAATACTTTGGCAAACTGCTAGCACTGCAAGTCAAAAGTTTGTAATTTCAGTCATGTGAAGGAAGGATTCATACCTTGTCTGAAGAAGTTACATGTCTGTTTTTTTCTCATGTTTCCTTAAATAAATTAAGCTATGCTTCACATAGATGCTAGTGCAGTATACCTCACAACAATTTTGTGTGAATAGCTACTAAGTTTTAAATACAGACCATTTCATTATGCCTCATGTGTTATGAATGTATGCTAATTTTTAAATACAACTTGTCCTTTATGTTATCAGTGTCTTGCTTTGTTTCTTTTTGAGTTCCATCTGGAATTTTTTCATTGCAAATTCTTTTCCAAAAGTCTTTCCCCTATAAAATAGTCTTTCCATATAGTGCTTTAAACTCAAACCTTTTATTTCCTTTCCCAGAACACATTTCATTAAATTATGTTTCAGGGAAGATTTTTTTGCTCCCAAGGTGAGAGCAATTCCAAAGATGTTTGATAAAAATACCATTGGGACTGAGTCTGAGGCTGCCACTCAACTTGTTTCCTTTTCCCTTTGAGTTTTACATCATTTTATGGTGTGTGGACTTCTTTCCCTTCCATTCAGTCTTGACTGTGGGGGCACAAAGATCAGAAATGTCATTGTGGTTTATTATTATTATTTTCATCATCATGGGAGGTGGTGGACCCACCTTCCGTGGAGGTGTTTATGAAAAGATGGCCTGTGGCACTTAGTGCCATGGTTTAGTTGACAAGGTGGTGTTTGGTCATAGGTTGGACTCAATGATATCACAGATCTTTTCCAACCTAGTTAATTCTGTGATTATTATTATTATTACTGATATTAAGATCTGTGTTTTCCCTTCCTCTCTCCTTTTCAGAGAGGTGTAGAATTGGACTTGGCAACCTGTCAGCAGTGATGTGCCAGACTGCATTTTTCTGTCTGTAGCCGGGGCTGTGAGGTGGCTCAGACCCAGAATCCAGCAGTTGCTGCCGTGTGTGTGGGGTGGTGCCCAGGTCTCAGCCTCCTGCTGCCCCTGAGAGATGCTCTTCCAGTGGGTGCATTGTGTGCTGTTGTTGGGCATCCCTGTCACAGGGCTGCTGCCTCTCTCCTCCATCAGAGGAGAGCACTTTCTCTTTTTGAAGCGAACTCTTCTCTTGCTGGGCATCTGCCCAGGTGATTTGCCTGAGATGTGCAATCTGTGTCATTGAGCAAGACTAGAGCAGGACCTGCTGAGGCAAAGCTGAGGTTGGATTAAGGTAACTCCTGAGTGGGGAAGGATCTCATTTAAAATATGGTCTTGCCCTCTTTTTGATGAAGTTGCTTTTATATTCTTACTCCTTCTGTTTGTTGTTGTGATTGTTTACATCTTGTCCCTTAGCCCCTAGATGAGTGATGTCTGAGATGCTGAATTGTATCTTCTTCTCCCTCAACTGATAGAAAATTAGTTGCTCAAAAGAACAAAAAGTAGTGACTTTTAAGGATTTTTTTCCCATGTTAAGCACCTTTTCTGTAGACCAGAATTTTTAAAACTGGAATCAGTGTGTTTAATTTCAGTTTATCATTAGAATATTCTCACTCGGCTGGAAACTCCCAAGCTGGAGGAACAGACCTCCACTGTTACAGCCTGCCTGCCCTTTCATATATTAACATTTAATATTTTTGCTCCTGTGTGAGCTCCAAAGTCAATTCAAGGCTTCTTAGTAAAAGCAGATTTTGTCCAATGTGAGCAAAAGCTCATGACTGTCAGTGTGAAGTGTTCTTTCTGAAGTGTCAACAAAATGTATTGTGGCACAGAGGCCAGGTTGTTGAAAGCTGAGGGTTCACAAGAGGCCATGGTAGAGGTGAAAGGAGCCTCCAGTGGGATGTCAGGGCTGTGGGGAGCAGAGGCAGGGGGCGAGAAAATTTAGTGACTGGGAAAGGATGTGCAGGAATCTTTCAGAAGGAATATTTCCTCTCTCCTGGTGAGGAGGAGGAAGAATCACTTGTATGTCAGTTTTCCTCCTTCTCTTCTGCGTTGTCCCCTACTCCTTGTCTTGCTAGAATATTCCTCCTGACTATTCTCCTGCACCTTGCAGGAACAGATAAGCTCTGGGGATAAGCAGATAACAGTCTGCTCATGGGGCAGGAAATTGAGGGGCTAAAGCTGCTCCTGCTGCTGGGGGAGGATCAGGCAGCAACCCCTGGGAACAGGTTTTGTGTTCATGCTACCACTAAGGTGTTGGAAGCAGGGCAGTGGTGTCAAGTTGAGGGTGAGGTGAAGGCTGTTGGACAGGAGAATATTCTTTCAGCTGTTCCTGACAGCTGCTTGCTCCATCTGTGGGATGGCTTTGCAAGACAAGGTTCTGATTTATTGTGTTTTGTTTGTACCAAACCAGGGATAATCTGCTGTTATTTATCTTTAGAAATTCTCTGACTTCTCAACAACAAGATAGAAAAGGTAATTCTTACTCTGGTCCCATGCATTCTGTCCACTCAGGAGCTGTGGGGAGATGGAAGGATTTCAAAACCTAGGACTGGAATCTGAAAGATGCCAAGTATCCCAGGGCTGAGTGCCCTCAATTCCCATCAGTTGCAAGTTATACTGTAATATGAGTTAATGGGGCAGTGAGCAGTGGGATTCAGCTGTTAGTCTGAGCTTCTGCACATACTCTGTACAGGAAGGGTCGTACTGGAGAGAAAGCAGATCTGTATGGCTAGAGGAAAAAATTCAAGGAGGGGAATCCTTGATTTTTTTTCCTAGGTTGTGTTGCGTTTCTAGGATGAAGCAGCACTTTGCGTGAGATGGTGAAGCACTTTAATTGGTGAGGAAGATGAAGCATGAAGCTTCTTTATTGCCTCCCATTTTGAGACATAAGAAGAGAAAATATTTATGTAAGAGAGAATAAGGTAAGGGTCTTTGTGCAGTGATTGTTTTATCCTTTGGGGTATGGGGGTGGAGTCAACATCTGCTGTGTTTATCTCGTGCCACAGCTGGGAGACCTTTGCCTCTTTTGCCTCTTCAGTAGCAGCAAAACTACAGTGGGCAGGAGGAAACACAAGGCTCTTTTGTCTTTGCCTATTTCTCTTTTTTTGAACAAGGTTCTGACTCAAAACTCACTATTGAGAATAAATTCCGTTAGAACCTGAGACTCTGTATTGGCAAGTAGCATCCTATTACTAAAGAATAACCATTTTTTGAGCATTAAGATTGCTATTCAGCTGTTCTTTTGTCTCTATGGCAACTTTAAGCAGTAACAACAAAGCAGTAGGTGATGTTGTCAGCCAAAAATCTGTAATGTTCAAGGGATTGTTGATAGCAACAAAACGGATGCCAGTGCAGGGTCACTTAGAGCCAGTAACTGATACTGCACCTATGGCTGAAGTATAACAGCATGGGACACTTTGAAGCAGAAAATACACCAGAAAAAGTAAGGTTGATGCAATTGGCAGTTTTTATAAATTATACATGAGGTCCTGCTTTAAAATTCAAAACTGTGGTTTACCTTCGCTAATGGAATGAATTGCATGAAAAATTGAGAGCTCCTTGTATGTACAGTACATGCCACCTGGAGAGCAGCTCAAGCTTTCTTCTCTGTTTCTTGATGGAACAGAGAACAAGAGCTGCTTTAGAAAAGTGGAGTCTGTTCATAAAGGTGATAAAAGTTGAAGTTCTCATCTAACTTCAGTGTTGATCTGAAAAAGGAAGTATGTTTAAAAAGAAAATGCAATGCTTTCCTTAAAAATAACAAAAAGGGGTTGGGGTGGGATTATCATCAGTTTTTGATCTTAATCTCATAGTGTCAGGAATTTGGAAGTTTTACTGACACGTAAAATTGAAAAAATTCAGGGGGAAAAAGCCATGAGAAAGTCAGACTGAACAGTGCTGAGCCTAGTGCTGGAAACCAACTATGAGAGAAATTTTTTAAAAGGATGATTGATGTTAAAGCAGGGAGAATAGGAATTATAGTAGCTTTTATGTAGAGACATGCTAAATAAGGAAATCCATTCTTAAGAAAAGGTAGTGACAGATGTGTTAACTTAATGAAAATAAAACTCTATTATTTTGAGTAATTTTTGTCTGATATTTGACAAATTTATGTGAACTGCTGGTGCTGGATGTACTGTGGTAATTCTGCCTCTTAATATGTCTGTATGCATGTTGTCAGTGCAGTGTGTTCCAAGACACCTTTTGCAATCTTGAATTAGCTGGATTTGAGTGCCACTTTCTCCAGATAAAGTATTGTGTTAGTGCTCTGTATTTTGTGAAAGTCTCACTGCATTTATTGAATATGGGGCTCCCTCTTGTTTGAACTGTCTGTTATCAAAGAAGGCTTTTCTCCTTCATGAGAAAGATGGAGGGTGGAAAGTGCAACCAGCTGTTCTCCAGAGCTTCCCTGGCAGCATCAAACAAACCCTATTTTGATGCAGGCAAACAGAACAGCTTCATTCACTGACAACAGCACAGGATACCACCTGATGTCTCTCTTAGACTTCAGAAAACTGGACAGATACTCCTGTGGTCCTTGGTTACCTATGGCTCCAGTTACACCTGCTTGTGCCCTTCTTAAACAAAGATAACATTAGTGTATTTTATTTAATTTGCTGTATTTTAATTTAGTCTACTTGTACTAAGAAACACATCCAACTCTTTCTTAAAGTTTGATTTCCTTATTTGTTTTCATTTGTCCCAGATATGAGACATTTGTCCCAGACTGAGAAGTCTTTTGGGTCTCAAAGTGTATAGATAAACCCAAAGCATGCATTTAATTCAAATCAAATAATAGAGTTTCTGAAGTTCTCAGTTATTTATACTTTCTTAACAGTCTTAATGGTACTGAAATTCTAACCTACATTATCATCAACCTTTCAGATGTCAACATATTGTGTGACAAACTTAAGCTGAGCTCTTACAGCACGTATTCTTTTTTTTTTTTTTTTTTCCCTTTACAGCTTCTTCTGCCATGCTGTTTGAGACCAGATCAGCTTAAGGGAACCACTGCAGTGCTGTGGTTAACACTGGAACATTTCAAAGGAGAGCACTGTTACAAGCTATTTATTACTTGGTGTTAACAGCTCCCTAATGGTCTTGTGAAAAGTTCAGTATTAGTTTGAATGAACTAATGAAATTTTTGTCTTGCTTATTTTCTCCTATATTTTTTGTTAAATTTATATAAATATGTATCCTTCAAAAGATGGACCAATTAAGAAAGTTGTCTTTGTCGTCAGCACTGATGTGGTTCTCTACAAGGGATTTCTTCCAGAGCAAGGTTTGAACTTTGTGTGAAGCTGCAATGATGAAAAGTGGAATAGTTTACAGGAAGGCTCCCAGGACAGGAGGCTGCCATGGGTGGGGTGTGGACCCTCAAGGCAAGGTCTCCTGCTTTGCTGTGAGAGCAAAGCGTGGGCACATGGTGCTGAGGGGAGGTACCAGTGACATGGGGAAGAGTGAGGCACCCTGCATATTCTACCAGTTCTGCTGTCAGCACATCACTGTGATATCAGCAACTAAGAAAAATGGTTTTTTTTTTTACTTTTAACCTACTCATTCATTTTTCCCATGCATTCAACTATATGTAAAACAGTACAAGATGAGAGAATGGTGGGAATCTTTTTAAGAGTGAAATCAGCTTGGGTAAACATTCTTGATGAGATTAATTGATATGGGTCACTACTAGTGGGTCTGTAGTTGCCAGGGCACTTAATGAAATGACCTTTTTTAAATGAGGGACAGGACACCAGTAGCTCGTGAGACTGACGGGCTCCTTTTCGCAAAGTGGTTGTATTGCAGGTACTGGAGGTTTTTCTGTACCTGTTCACTCTCCTGAGAAGGGCAGTTATGTATGTAAAGGTGCCAAATGTAGGTCTGTCATAGGAACTGAAGGCCCCCAGGTAACTCCAGCCTGGCCTCCAACTGAGCAGTGCCTGCTTAAGTCAGTATCCACTCAGGCTCGAATCTGTGAAGTCAAATATGCTGACTCGACCAGTGAAGTTTTGTATCCCATTTTAGACCTCTTCCCTTTGCTCGACTCCTTTGGGGAGCATTTCCCTTTTGACGTATTGTAAATGTTAAATCTCACCAATTCTGTAAGTTGTTCAATCTACAAGCAAAAACTATTATTGTACTAAATTCCAGCCCTATAAACGCTTCTGAAAACTGAAAGATGCATATAATTTTTTTTTTTTGGCTGTGGTTTATCACCAGTGTCAATTTTCTTTGCAAGCCAAATACATATTTATACTTTTGTAATTCTGGCTTTTACAGCATAAGCAAAACATGGTGCAGTGAGATTCCAGACCTTCAGGGGAAAGTGGTTGATATGTCTATATTGTTCTTACCTTTATTAGACAGAACAGTTCTTTCTTGCTATTGAAGGATGATCCTTGAAATGCCGAAGCAGTTGTTATAATTCCATCAATTATTCTGCATCATTAACCGTTATCATCTTTCTAATTATTTTCCTTTATATTTTCTTTTAAGTAATTAAAGCTCCAGACTATGAGCAAGATCTTGACATTTGTCATAATTTTCTATCTACTCTGCAAATATCACATAATCTTCCTCACCATTCCTTTAACTGTGATGTGTATTAGGGATTTTTGTAGCTTCTCGTCAATAGATCTGTTAAAAGATATGATTTTTTTTGAGATACACGTGTGTATGGAGAATACACAAAATTCCATGGAGCCATTCTTTTTTTAACTCTTCTCTGCCAGCTTTTCACTTACCTGTTCCTCTTTTCCCATTGTTTTGAGTGCTATTTATAGTAAAGTGATTTTCAAATAATGTGGTGTTTGACTGACATTTTAGATTTAAGGTAGAATTCTTGTTTTATTTCATGTGGATGGATTGGATGATTTGAGATTCCACGAGTCAATGATCAGATTTTAATCAAAATGCTTTGATACATGTAGGAATAATAGCTGAAAGTCGATATCACTCTAGAAAGAGTAAATATAAGTTCTTGGATAGATACCTTCCTTTTTTGCCACTTGCACAAATCCTAATGTCCCTAAATGAAAGCTCCTTCTGCTTTTTGCTGATTCAGCTCCCAGTGCTCTGCATGCAAGCTGATTGTTACAGTAGATGTAAGGGACATGGCAAGTAGCAGCTGTGCTCAGGGTGTTTTATCATGAACTTTGCTAGGAATGCATTATGAAACATTAGCATTTAAAATGAGATACAACTGATATTTAGAAATAAAACTGGTAAATCTTGTATTTACTGTGAAGATAAGCAATGCTGCTTTTGACTATGACGCACGCTTGTCCTTAATACGAAAATAAAAGTGTTCCATGAACAAAAGCTCCCAGTTCCATTACAGCTGTGGAACTTTCCATTTCATGTGCAGTGGTAGCATGACTCTGTACAAATCGCTTTGACAAAAATAGTATTTATATGAAGTGGAAAATTCCACTTGCAGAGTGAGAGGGAATTTAGCAACCTTCTTTTCCCAGAATTTGCAACTACTCCTGTATTGAGAACTACTAAATTGTTCAATTGTCAACAACCAGATTTGACAGAAGTGTTAAAAGACTTTCTGCTTTACTTCTCCACAGGAATAGTGGAGAACTATTCCAGAACTAAACACTGTTAGTGTTTATATTGTCTTCTGCACTTCAAGTGGGAAAGACTGCAAGTACCATCAGAAAATAAAGATGCAAATTTTAAACAGAAATAAGTGCTCTTGTTTCTTAAGCTAGAGCATTTACCTGCTCTATAAAGAGAAATATAGAGCTATTTCTATCTATTTCTATGTTATAATGTTTAGCTTTTGACAACTCTGTGGAGGAAGGACCCACTTTTTTGCTGTAAAATGGACCCGATAAAATACATTGCATTGGGGTTCTCATTGATGTTAGCTGGTAACATATGGTTGTGGTTTTACTTGCTTCTGTAAAATTTTGGTTTATTGATCTCTTGATCAAAACTCATGATAGAACTTTCTGAAAGATATGGCATCCTTGAAATGAAGCAAGGCCATGCGTGTACTTCATAAAATAAAAGTTTAACACTATCAATACCTTATTACAAATTGTCTTTAACAAGTGCAATCATGGTTGCTGATCATCTTATCCTCTCCTTGTCAGGCAAGAATTGCTTCTCTTGTACATACAGTACTGTTTTATTCAGTCTTGATACAAATGCATGTGCTGTTGAGAATCTCAAAATCTCTTAGGAGATTATTTTCACATTTTGGTTCAGCTAAAAAAGGCTGCCACCGTGAACATTAAATATCTCTCAGAACAATCTTGGTGTCAAGAAGCTTTCCATGATGTTCAGACCTGTTTTTCTCACATCTTTTTATTTCAGCTCTCTCTATTCTCCAAAACCTTTCAGAATTCTTCACCTCAGAAGTCTTATAAATACCTGTACCCCCTTTAGCCTCTATATCTGTCATGTATTGTTCCAAGGGCGTCCATATTTAACTTTTTGTGTTTTCTAGACTTCCCAGAGCTTACTTTACCTCAGTCTCTTTTCAATTTGTAAATCCTTTCCCAGTTAAAAGGTACTTGCTGCTCATCACAATAAGCTTTATCACAGATGGACTTATGAGTCCTTCCTTCATGTAAAGTTCACATGGATAGTTTGAGCTTTGTCCTTCATGCTGTGACCAGGTTATTAGGCTTCTATTAGGCTTTTTCCTCCTTCACCTTAATTGCTAGTCTGTCAGGTCAATACCTTGTTCTTTCAATTCAAATATTATTTGGAAACACATCAAGCATTTTTACTATTTATACCTTTTTCTTATATTTCTCACTGCATGACCAAGGGCACTAAAAATTTTTCAGACAAAATGTCCAGATATTTTTATTTTCTGTAGTTTTTTGTCTAAGTCTTTTTAGCTCTGCACCACTGCCTGATAGAGTGATTTATCAATCTATACCTAGCCCAACAGATGAAGACTGGGTGGTTTCAGATTGATTTACAGGTTTTCTCTGCTGTTTTATTTGAGCATGTGTGTACAGAAATAGAAATACTGGGCAATGCTCATCATGTTCAAACCTCTGTTCTTATAAGCACCAAAGTTTGAAATCTCAAAGTCAGCCGCAGTTTTCTGTGATGCTTGCCACACTGGAATCCAGTTGCTCTTATGATTTCTTCTTATTCCCATTTTAACTTAATTTTTCCTATCTTTCACAATGGATCCCAAGAATTAAATAATTTGCTGCAGGTGAGAACTCATGTCACAGGATGACTGTTTCTCAGTTTGTGTTGGAGGCCTATTTACTCTTCTTTTTTCATGTTAAATGATTGCTCTTCTGAAATCCTTTGTTGCAAACAATGCTGTTAAATCTGGGGGGAAAAAAATGTTTATGGCTGTTTTGTATTCTGGCTCTGGTGTTGTCTAAGGACAAACTAATTTTTTTTTTCTTTCTTTTTTTTCTTTTTTTTATTCCAGTTGAGGCATTAGTCACAGTAATCAGTTCATGTGTATTCCATAATTCAAGTGTGTTCCATAAAGCATTTAAAATATGTGACATACATTTCTGCTCTTTTATAATAGAAAACATATTTGAGGATTAAATTTCACTTTGCATGACTTTTTTTTTTTTGTGCAACTTTGAAAAGTGTTTAATAGAAGATGTTTGAATTTCATGTCCAAAAAGATGTACAAGCCTGAAACTGTGTTGGTAGAAAACTGTAAGATTAAAAACTGTCTTTGCAAAGATGGTGAAATGGATGACTTATTAAAAAAAAAAAAAAAAAAAACAAAAAAACCAAAGAAAACAAAACCCCAAACCACCAAAACTTGATACATATTGCATATTTGAGGTAGATTTAGAGTAATTTACCTTTTTCTCATAAATTGAAGCATTTTCCTGTTAGCTAATGGAAAATTAGCTCATTCTTCTATTTCCTCTAATCTGACTGTACTTTTTCAAATGCCTAAGAATCTTTTCTTTGGAACCAGCTAAGGTCATCATGCATTTTCCTGGTCAAAATGCATAAAAGCGAGTTAATCCTAAGTTCAGTTATCTGATCTTCCTTCTGCAGACAGCCATATACTGTAGTAATGGAGAAATTTCTCCCAGACTCAAACTGAATAGTCCCACAGAACTGTTTTAAAAATTCTGGGAAAAGGACACAGAAATTACAAAGGTGTAGGTACCACCAGTGGAGGTGGAAGGAGATAATTTCTGCTTCTCCTGGTGGTAACTCCATAAAAAATATGGGATCCTTCTTCAGGTGATTGGACTGCAACTGCAGAATGCAAGTTCAGAGCTGCCTACTTGATCACCTGCTTAAGGAACTCCAGCTCCTGAATTAGGGACTTTGGTTAGAATCCTTAGGTTGTATGGCACTGAGTGTATTCTGGGGTATGGTTTCACTCTGAAAGGCTCTATCTACTGGGGAGATACGTGGCATATTTTAAACCCATTCTGGAATGCATGATGAACTGTGAAACTATGCCTGGTGCATCCACAGAAACATACCAGCCTTGACCTTAACTAAGGAGCCAGTGTTTGATCCTTCCCTTGCAGACTTAGCATGTCACTGTAGCAGATATTTATGTAAGATGTTATAATTCAGACATCTGCACAGAAATGGAGGGAGAGTCCAGTAGAAGTTGTAATAGAGGAGTGGGTGGGCTGTGATGCCCTCCCTGCACTCCAAGTCCCTCTGCACGACTCCCTTGCTGGGTTCCTCCTACAAGTGCTGCTCTGTGGAATGTCAGTTGTTCACCTCTTTCCAGTCGGTGCTGGCATGTTTCATGTCCTCAGTAGGCTTCTCTGTGCAGCAGTTTGAGAACTGTTAGTCAGCAAAGAGCATGTAGCAGTTTCTGTGAATGTAGATCAAACTGACGACATGAAACTGATAACAAATACTTTGGTACCTTGTCTTGCTATTGCTTTGCACTGAGGAAGGTTCACTGTCTCTGACAGTGTCTGACCTGGCAGCTGCTGCTTCTACACAGAGCTCCTCCAGCTGAAGTTATTCAGCCAAATTTCACACTTGTACTGCTGCTAATCCTGGTGATTCTCTGGACTTAAAAGGAATGATGACAGATTTGCACCAGGGTAATAGATCCGTGTTTGAATTATTTGCCAGAGTTTTTTACATCACACATCATAGCCCCAGATCTCAAGTTTATAAAAGCAAGCTTGCTTCTCTTGGTTTTGTAAATGTGGGCAATTAAAAGGGAAAAACAAAGTTATATTATAAAGTATTTTAAAGATTTCTTTGTGTCTAAACATATACTCATCAAATGCCTTCAACTGTGACTTCAAAATCTTACATGAATAATTCTTTGTCCAAGAATCTGGGTAGCATTTCAGTGTTTTTGCCTTCTCTTTTGCTGGGAGTGGCGTTATAGCTACTAGAAACGTCACTGGGGGTGGAAGCCATGCCTTTGCAATAGCAGTATTTTTCCTCCTTTGTGCTTTTTGCCAGTTCTTTCCACTTCACAAAACCAAAACACCCTTTCTTTGAATTATATCGTTTCAACTCTCATTGTTAAGTTTTGTATATTTTAGAAATACAAAGTCATATTTGAAACCATATGCTTTCTGTTAAATGTGCATTGCCTTTAGTCAGAAAATTCTCTCTTCAGTCTTGCCAATCACAAAGTATGAAGCGAGGTTAGAGATGTGTGGTACTCTTGAGCATTAATAAGAATGTTTGAATGTGAATTTAAAGCCCAGTGATTGGGAATTTAAGTACATTCTTAAATCAGGCATCAGAACAGGGAGAAAAAAATTGAAGAGCTCATTGCTTCTTTCTCACTACTCAGAATTACAGGCTCAATTATTTACCACAGTATGTAACCAGGGATTTAGAAGTGAAAGGGAAATGCGCTACCTGTTCCAGGAGACAAGCTAGAGTCTTTCTGATGCTTAGATTCATCTTAAACTAGCACTTAGGATAGTGAATATGAAGTATTGATTATTGCTTTTAAAATTAGAACGAAATCTTACACTTATTTTTAAGGCAGGGAAAAGCATTATTTATTAGAACTGATGGGGAGTTGCTTTTTAGTGGAAAAAAAATGACAGAATAGCCATCTTGCCTGGTTTTTAATTATGCAGCAAAGTGTTGCAGCATGATAACACACCAAACAACCAGTAGTGAAAGCAGTTCTGAAAAAAGGATCGAGTTTTTTTCTGAAGATGTTCTTATCAGGATATTTCTTTTTATCAAGCATACTGTAAGGGTTTGAAAGTTCTTCTAAAGAAACCCTAATAAGAACACAGCTGCAAACTGTCTCATGGCAGAGGCAAGTCAGGAAATGTGGCAAGAATAATTTGGCTAAACTATAAAATTCCTACAGACTCAAGCACAAGAGCTGTATGTAGGGGTAGGAAATGGAAAAGGGTTTAAATTGCTAGGAATGATGAAGAAAGAGTAACATGCATCTGTAGAAAAAAAATTAGAAAATAAAATGAGAATGAAATGAACATCAAACATAAAGAAATCTTTCTCTAAGTGCACTTACAATACTTACAGAATACCAAATTAAAATTTGGATTGCTGTTGTGAGAGTCAGATAAAACCAAAAGTTTGGGTTGCATGGAGCCAGTTTGTAATTACTTTTTGTTAGAAAGATCAGTTATGTTCATGTGACAGTTGCCAATATAAACAAAAAAAGCCTGCAAGAACAGGTTAGAGTGTATTGATGAACCAGAATCTTCAAAGCACTGGCTCTGACAGACACACCACAAGGATACTTGCATGGATGAAAATACAGATCTGTGGTACTTGTAAGAAAGGTTCCAGAGCAGTGAGAGAGCTGATGGAGTCACGGTAATTTTAAAAGAGAACAAACTGACTAACTTTAAGAACGAATAGGTTTTCTTTCCTTTGAAGAAAAGGAAAGATGAATTATGCCATAGTATATAAAGGAAATCAAGAGCTGAGTAATAACCAATGCAGCACATGAGCAGGAATCCCTATTCTAGGAATGCAGGACTGGATTGCTGTGTTCATAAGGTGAACTTGAGTTAGCACTGCCGTGTTGTCAGCTTAAACAGATACCATCCTGAGAGAAATAACCAGCAACACAAAGTGGCAGGCATGAAATTTGACTGTTACACTGCAGGGAAGATGAGGGCTAGTTCAGAGGAGTCTGGGTGACAATAAGATGCATCAGTGCTCAACAAAGTTTTTCTTTTCTGCTACCGCCAACGTGGTACTCTCTGTTTCCCAACCATGACTTCAGCTTGAGCAGCTCACTGGTCTGCTTGAAAGCAAGTTTCTTTTTTGTTGATCTGTGTTTGTTTACAACTGGTCTGATCCCCTGTGCTGGCTCAAGGGGAGTGTTAGGAGAAGAGGAGCAGTGAGGTTGCCCAGCCTGCTCATGGTGTCTTCATGGAAAAGCAGATGCAGGCTGGACGGCACATTTTCAAAAAAAGCTTTCAACTTCTCTTTGTCTTTATTTTCAGCATAGTGTTTGATTAATTACATTTAGTTTATGAAATAAGTAATATTAAAGTGATATCAATTAGTCTCTGGGAAACTAGAAGTAAAAGAAGCCTTTTTTTGGAAGACTTTCAGTTCAAATGTTTGGGTAAAAAAAATTCTTGTTTGGTCCAATCTCAATTTAATTTAACAGAAACATTCTGTTACCTGCTTCTTTTCTTTTTCTATTTTTTTTTCTCTCTTTCTGAAGGCAAGCTGAGGGTAGAGTTGTCAAAGTTCATATCACGCATTCTTTGAAAACATAACAGCGTCAGAAGTCTTTATGTCCCAGCCTTGGCAGGGCTGGAGCACTGCTGCACCCCAAGGCAAAATAAGGTTTTTAGTCAGATACTGGTGTTTAATTAATGTTCAATAACATCACAAATGCAGCGGTCTGGGCTAGCAGATCTGTTAATTTGAAATCTATTGTCTTCCTTCTCCCATTATAAATAGAGGGTAGATAGCATATATTTTAGTTTTATAAAATTGCAAGTTCTTACTTATTCATCAATGCTGACTTTGAGAATAAGTAAAGCAGTGCACCTTAATTCAAGAGAGACAGGATTTGTGGACTTTGATCTTCTGAATGCCATGACCTCATGCTGTCTGTAACCCTGCGCTCCGAGGTCCCCTTTTATGAACTCTTCAAAAAATTCAGACACCATTTCTTTTCATTTTTTTGTTTCTTTCTTCCTCCCGAAGTTATTTTAAATGCAGCTCTGTAGCAGGCAGCTAGCTAGTAACCCTTTTAAGTTTAATTCTAAGAAGAATAGCAGGGGAAAAGCCAGTGAAATTCAGTTTATCAGTCTTTTAGGTTATATTTTAATGTTGAATAGCAGGCTGCCCTCCTTCCAGGGTCAAGTTGCAAAAAACTCACATAATCACAGATGATTCTGAGTAGGAAAGAACCCATAGGGATCATCAAAGTCCAACTCCAGCTCCTGCGCAGGACAGCCCCAAGAATGAGGGGGCACATTTCAGACACACAGTGTGTTCTTCTCACAGATCATCAAAGCTAAACACACAATTACAACAGACTTGATAGTTGCTCACTATTTCACAGCACCCGAAGTCACAAAAGCACCATGTTGAAATGAAATTATTATTTACCTCTGAGTCTTAAGTTGTTTGTTTGTATGTGTATATGTATATGTTGAAGTGCTGCAGAGGTGGTGGATTATGCCCTTAGTGACTTAAGTAAGCACCATGACACTGATTAATAGTGGGAAGCCTTTACAGGAGTCCATGGTCTGTATTTTATGATGCCTTTTGGTTTGCTAAAATCATTCATGATTGTGTGGTCACAGCAAAAACATATGAAGCTTCTGAATATTGTAAGGCACTGGTAGATTTGTAGTACTTGCCTTCCTTTTGTGAACTTTAGAAAGCTAGAAAAATAATGTAACACTTGTGCTCTTTCCACAGGCAGGTTCAAGTACCTTTGTATTGTTAGGTGAGGGAAGTGCTAAGCCTGGCTCCTACTCTTATGTGTGGAGTGAGGTCTCTGCACTATTTGTTTCCAGGTATGGTGCTACAGGATGCACTGGTAACTTGTAGAGTTTGAGCTCTGACTTGTCCCTTACTGAAGACATTCAAGAGTGTGGGCTCTGAAAAGAAGTAGATGTGGTATATCATCTGATTAGGAGGAAGTTGAAATCCTCCAGGAAATTCTATGAAGATGTTCTTGTTGCTTTAGTTAAGGGCAACAGCTAGAAAAAACCTGTACATGTTTGATCTCTTTTGGACAGGTGCTTGTGCACTGCATGGCCTATGCTGTGGCAGAGCAGTTAAGTTCAATGTGGAACATGTTTAGACTACATGGACAATATCATGAAGGTTTTTAAATCTGCTTTTCTTCCCTGTATCATTGGTTTTTTATTTCTAAACTGAAAGGTAGCGGTTCTTTTAAAAGCATATGCCTAGCTATGGAAATGATGGCAAGGGAGGGGAAGATTGTGACTGGTGAGATGGTTTGGATAGAAAAGGGGTGGACTGAATGTACAAACTTCTTTTGAAATTTCTGAAAATTATAATTGGAAGGAAAATAGATTTCATTTGGTGGAGACCTGGGTTTCCATTGCCAGTGTTTTCAGGAGAGCTCTTTGAATAACCCAGCACCAAAGAACATGCACTGAGGTAAAAAATGGAGACTGTTACAGAGGTTGCACCATGCTCTGGACAAGAGTGTGGCTTCAGTAGGTGTTACCTGGTGTGTTTTCAATTAAGGGTGACAGCAGCAAAGCAAACACTTTCTTTCACTGCATTTGGGTTGGGACAGTACAAAAGGCAAGGGTAGGGGCTGGTTTAAATAAATCAAGTAAAAGGATCCTAAGGATTTCAGAAAAATCTCCATTGGTCCAGATGGCAGGAGAACAGAGAGCTGAAAAAGATGCAGCTGTTTTTTCTTTTATACTTGGAAAACTTCAAAGTGAAAACAAGTCCAAAGCAATGTTTCCTAGAAGCAGATAAGAACAGAGGAGGGGGTAATGCTGCTCATTCATTCTGTGGAGACCAGAGAGAGAAGCTTGACCCATCCAGAGGATTCTGAGAAAAAGAAATAGGGATAGATTGCAAAACTTCAGCTATCCTTAATGTAGGCCAGAGCTGTGCATTTATTAATAGTTGTTACTGTTTTATTAGAAAAAACCCAGCTTTCTGAGCTTGATCATGTTAAGCCTTGACATGGCACTCTATTTTTCAGTCAAACAAACAGTCTGGGTTGCGTTAGAAGTCTGGAGAATTATCTCTTTTAAGAAACTAATGGCAAATATTTCCATAGTATCTACAGATAATAGCAAATTGCAATTGTACTCCAGCCAGCATGTTTCTTCTAAATATAGTAAAGGATGTTTTGTAATTTATTTAATTGCTTAGACTTGACAAGGAGCCAGTGCTAACAAACTTGCTTTGATAGCAGTACAGTGCTTGTGGCGTTTGCTTGGCTTGGGAATGTAAATACTGAGAAAAAAAGTGTGAAATGAACAGTGAAGCACAACTGCTGTAAACTGTGCTGTTCACCGTGCAGGTGTGCGGGTCCTGAGCCACAGGAGGGACACGGAGGGACAGCTGCATGGGGGGGACAGGAGCGTGAGTCACACGTCCTGCAAGTACAGGGCTCTTCCTGATGTTATGATCAGGCAATTGTAACATGGTTATTTAGGGAAAATGCAAGATAATCTGTTCCACTTCTAATTATTGGACTTCACTTCCCACTCCATCTGTTCTGGTATCTTCCATAAAAAACCTATGGGGATTCCAGTTGTTATTGAAAACTATTAGAAAGGCTGCTAGAAGAATAAGATTTTTTAACTTTCAACTGCAAGAAGAGTAAGTTTTTTTAATTAATTTTTTAACATATTTGTCTCTAAAATACTGAAATTCCAGTTTCCTATTGTTTTGTCTCAATCTTCTCCCTCTGCAGCCCCCCTCTCCCCAGTAGATATCATTATTTGTCCATATATGTGATTTTGATTTACTAAATGTAGAGATTAAGGCAATAAGTATTGACACAGTTTTTTTCAGTACTCATATTATCGTACGAGAAATTTTCAATATCAGTTTTTTCATTATCTTCCGATAAAGTATGCGCATAATATTTATGATCTATAATCTTTTTTTAATGACCGTCCTTCTATCATAAGACTTTAGAGATGGAAAACAATTAATTAGGCAAAGGAATATTAACAATTAATCAAAGCCAAAGTAATTCCAAATAACCAACTAATATTTCAATGAGGAAGGATCTGATTCAATGAAGATATGTTACTTATAAAGTTTTTTCTATTTTTAGAATTCTTACATGAAATTACATGCAATATATAGCTATAGATATACAACTTTTCTAGATGAGATATATAATTATCAGTATTAGGTAAGTGATGGTTGGCTTTTTGGATTGACTAAAAGCCATTCATTTCAGCAGCACCAGATTTCAATTTCTTTTTGGTGTTGACCTAGTTGATGGAAGCCTACATGCATTTGAAACATAGAAATACCCCATTTCCAGGTATCCCATTTTATACAAAAGGAGAATATGGAATTCTGATAATATACCTTCATAGACCATTTCTATGTAGATAATAATGGAAATACTAACTTCATGCTCAAGCATACTGGAAATCATGTTTTAATTTTTAGGGGGAGAATTATTTTTATAATCTGACATGTTTTAGGTAAGTAATTTTTGAGCGTGAAGAGCTTACACTGTACAATATTTAGATAATTTATATGTTGCAGTGAAGTTGCATCAAAAGCCTCTGGGTTTCCTGAAACATCTACTGAAAAAATAAACTCCAAATGAGTGCAGAATATTTGGCATATCATTTTTTATCCATATGTTGCTATGGAAAGCTGGACCTGGACCAATGCTTTCTTAACACTTGCCTTATGAGTGTTCCATGCAGGGGTTCTTCTTTAGTTGAGTAGCCATGATTTCTACACCAGTTCTTGCTGCCTTTCCTTGTGGCTCCTGAGGAAACAAAACAGCACATCTTTTGAGGATTTACCTGGTTTTATTTGCCAGGCACAGATAGGTGTGTATAGTTTGATTTTAAATTCATCAGTAATCCAATTCATCAGTATTCCATTGATATCTGAATAACGTTTAGGAGATATGAATACAGTGCACTCTCCAGGTTTTCAAATATGTGTATCACTAGCTCTGATACTAATCAAGTCAGTTCCCAAAGGAGCTTCATCCTCATTCATGAGTATTTTAGTTGGTATGGTGCCCAGGGGGCAGAAACCTTGTTAGCATTTTTTCTGTTGTCAACTGGGGGCTGTGCCATGTCACACATATTCTGGGCTTCTGCTTCAAGTTACTTGTAAAAATAAGTTGCCAGGATAGTGAATTAGCTTTTAACATCACATTAGTTTGGCAAAATATGTTGAAGTAATGGTCTTATCTCTCACAACTTCTTTTGCCTGACTGGAATCCATATGGATGTCATAGGTCTCATTTCTCAAAATACCATATTATAAGGAAGAAATGTTTGGTCTGCTGAGTGAAATGTGAAAACAATTAATTAATTCTGTATTTACTAACTTTTTTTATATGAGGGGAGTGCATCTGTTAATATTCACCTTCAGGAGTATTATTAATGGGCTACTTCTAGAATAGATTTTTCCTTAAGCCTTTTGATATCAACACCTGCTGTTCAGAAACTCAGAATTATTTTACTTGCACTTGTTTTTATGAGTTTATCTTAGGCATAAACAGAAACAGATGACATCCTCTAATACCCTTGTATAGCTGTAAGTAAACAAACGAAATTAGAAAGTTTCTAAATCCTCTAAACTGATCATACTGGAATGGAAAAATGACTGATATTAAGCATTGTAAAAGATCTCAAGGGCTAGTGTCTTATAAATGCCCAAATAACAAAATGTAGTGACTTGCAAGTGATTGATTTTTACCTGTCAGGTAGGGGGAAAAAAAACTGTGGAGGAAGCAGAACTGAAGCATGATGCGATGGGGGCATCAGATAAAAGGGAAGAAAACTGAATCTTTCATCTTGAAGTTAGGTGGAGGGATTGTTATAAACATAACTTTTTCTGCATATCATTCCAAACAGTTGCATATAAGCAAATGTAGGAAAATCTTGTGTAAGTTGGGCTGTTTTAGCAGTGGTCAGGGTTTTTGGGCTTTTTTTGTGAGTCATAGGCAATAGAGCTGGAGAAATTTTTATTCAATATGAAAGCCCTAGGTACTACCTCTGGCTTATGTGTTTATAAAACTGGATTTCTTAGCCACATGAAGACGTAAATATTTCTGAAAATATTGAGAACTTCCACTGACAAAATAATAAACTGTGCTGACACTGTAAGGTCCCAGAAAAAGCTCCTAGGTGAACACATGCAGAATTGTCTCAGAATCCTTCCGGGGAGTTGCTTCCACCTTCTGGAGCTCAGAAGGAAAGTGCTGTAACCGGAGAAGACAGTGTGAAGTCTAGAGACAGGGTAGCTCTGCACACTCTGGGTGCAGTCGTTAATTCAGGAGCAATTTGTCGTCCACCCTCAGAGGGGTACGGTTGGCTCTAGCAGTGTCTCAGAAACACAGTTCTACAAAGGTGAAGGAAGGAGAAAGCTCAGAACTGATCCATCATACCAGTTACATTGCTACTGTTCTGGGGCCAGATAAGACTACTCAACATTGCTGTAGAAAGTAAAGGTTCCTCATAGCTGAAAATGGTCAGGGATGAAAAAGGCAGCACAGCGTGTCCATAACTGAAAACTGCCGGTGTAATGCACCTAAACTGTGGTGGGTGTGAATATCTCAGTGTCCTTTTGGAATTTTCCCAAATACTGTCATTGGCACAAGTTAAAACAAATGCAAGCATGTGCAATTTGAGGTGGATGTAGGTTGTCCAATGCATAGAAATTTGTCACTCAAATACTTTTATTCAGTCCCGAGAGTGCTTACTCTTCCACGCTCTTCCTCTGAGTGAGGATTGCTTCCTTTGATGGGAGGATTAAAATACTGTAGTAACATCTTTAGGTAACAGGAAAAGAGGAGAGACTTGAGTATGGCTTCAGATTTGTCTATAGTTGCCTTTAATGAAGATGTTGGAAGAGAATGCTTTCAAGTCTGAAACATGATTCATTTAAGTAAGCTGCAATAATTCACAGATGTGTTTTAAACGAGTATGTTTTCTGATGGAATTGAAGTTTTTTTGTATAATGGCCTAATAATGACTCAAATCTGAGGAATTAATGAGAAGGCATTACACTTTTTTTGTGTTTTTCAGTGACAAAGAAAAGCACTTGGTGAGAAAATCACAGAAGTAATAGTGTCACAAATAGCTTTCAAGAGGTACAGAGGGTGAAGTGGTGCGCTTAGATCTGACTGAACTTGGCACCACTTTTACTTGAAGAAGAGGACCAGTGACTTTTTACCATGGCCAAAGTTAACTGTGATTCCCTCTGCCAAAACTGCAGTCTTGCTAGTCTGGAATTCTGTTTTTTTCCGTGAAGCTGGAAAAGTGGGGGTGTTAGTAGAGATTCTTCAAGCCCCTGTGTCGCCTGTCCCCTTGTTGGCAAGAGGCTAAAGCTTGCTTCATTGGCCCTGGGGACACATCTTGCCACAGGAGTGACAGATACAAGACCTTCTAATTGCTCCCCAAAAATATCACTTGCACTGCTTAATCCATTGCACCTTATTTGTTAGAGGCCAATTAAATTTGGGTAAAGATTACAACCTTTCCTAACTTCTGTAGAAACATCAGTGTCCCAGTGCATTGCAGTGTATGCAAAGCCATGTGTACATGGCTAAGGAGGACCTGTTACACAGGGACTTGTTTGTTCAGACAAGTATGTGTAGGAAGAGGAAAAACTTTATTAAAATGAGACATTTTGGGTCATCTGAAAACCTCTTTTCCTTCTCTTCGACAAGGGTAAAAGGGACCAGTGAGGATCAGTGCCTTTTGCAAAGTCTGTCCACAGCTTGCATTCCCAGTACTTAGGTAACTCCTGCTGTGGGAGTCAAAATTGAAGATATAAAATACTGTTTAACAACTATGAAGCTGAAATAAGCAAATGCCTTTGGAATAAATATAACTGCTCTTTCTTGTAAAGATTTACAAGTAGTTTAAAACAATCTGTGCTTGACATGGTAAGTTGTCTTTATCACTAAAATGCTAATGAAATTATAAACATCTGTTAAATTCATGAAGATAGTGAAGCTTGTCAGCAACAACTTTTTTGTGCCAATATTCCTGCTTAGTTCAGGTCTGGATAAAGATTTGGTGGAGTAGTGGTGAGAATCTATTTGACCATTGGGAGCAATGCCAGGGTAAAACTGCCCTATTGCATTTGGTTTGATGATTTTTTCATGAAGTGCTTCTACTTGTAATTTAGGTCACCTTGACCTGATAATTCCTTCAGAGGCTTTCAGAGGTGAGTCTGAAAGCCAAACTTCAGTCCAGCAGGGTTACCGATATTTGACTGGCAATTGTTGAAGTAGTAAATTGGCAAACAAAACAAACACATTTTTTATGATTAATGCCTTCACTAATCAGTCTGGTAGGTGTATATGTTTTCTTTTCTGTGTGGGCTCCAAATGTATTCTAGTCTCCTGGTTATAAATTACTCTGCCAGCAGAAAAAACATGGACTGCAAAACTAGAGGGAGATTTCAGATGTCTTTTTCACATGAAAGATTCTGTGCTCAGCCAAGGAGTACAAAGAAGGTTGCATTTTTTTCAGTAGGATGCCTTAAAGATTTTATGCCACATGTTTTCTATACATCGAATAAGGACAGCATCAGAAAAGTAACTTTGATTTCAAATGTCAGTCACAATATAAGTCTATTCTGTTTTGGTTTTTTTTTCTGTAAAATTGAGTTGAATATGTAACCATAGCTTCACTGAAGTACATTTATGTAGAGAGAGGATAGGTCTTCTTTTACTTCACAGATCTTTAATTGCTTATGAACTTCAAAGAGAAACTTGCAGAAGTTAGATTGATGATGGCCCTTTAGGTAATTGAATACAACATAGTTCCTGTTTGAATGCAGCTCTGAAATCCAAATTATGTAAATCTACTGTTTCAGAACCAGCTAGTAGAAATAATCATCATTTTTGCAGTCGAAGATAGTTTCTTTGGATAAATTCTCTGACACACTGCTTTCCTATTGATTCATCTTTTCCATTATGGATATGA
This sequence comes from Ploceus nigricollis, assembly GCA_013399945.1. Lineage (NCBI taxonomy): Eukaryota > Metazoa > Chordata > Aves > Passeriformes > Ploceidae > Ploceus > Ploceus nigricollis. The sequence continues at coordinate 296,265 of VXBC01012570.1, read as the reverse complement.
ATAAGAAACTATAGGCATGTTAGCCTTTAGATTTTTGACTTTTGTGACTCCACTTGAATAAGCTTTGACGTACAGTTAATTAGGCACAACCCTCAATTAGTCTCATGGGCTTATGCAGGAAAAAACTTGACATTTATGGAAGTATTGGGATAGAAGAAGGGAGAAAATATTCTGGGAAAGTTTCTCAAGCATATTTTTCCTTTCAAGTTGTGCATCTCTGTTGGGATGGTATGAAACATTCTTTTTGCATGGCTGTCATTGACCCATCTTTGTGCAATCATGATGCTTTTTCTATAGAAGAAACAGAGAATAGATTACAGCCTGCTATTCATGTGCTAGACCATGATATAATGTTTACTATGCTGCAGCTGAGATCAAAATGACTGTCTCTCCAGCATCAACAAAACTGGAGCTCAGGGCTAGTTATAAGTGTTTGTTCATCCAAAAAATCCATGCAGCCCCATCTGGCCTCTGAACTTAGCTTTCCTCTTGGATACCATAAGATGGACTTGAAATTGTGACTGTGGAGAGGGGACAGTGAAAAGGCGGAAAATTTCTCCTTTGCCTTCAGTTTTGTGTGTCCTTAACAGGCAGAAAGGGAGATCCCTTAATGGAAGACTGGTGCTCACACAGTCAGTACGGATTGCCTGGCATTTTGCAAGTGGATACAAATTATTTGATTTTGTGGGAGAAGAGAAGGAAAATTGCTTGTTTACTTTTCAAACCCACTCCTTCTAGCTCCCTCTCAGTCCCCCTCCCATTCCCTCCTGCCCATCCCCTTCCTGGCTGGGTTAGAAAATCTATGAGAAAAAGCTCAGGTGTTGTGTGAGCTGTGCTTGAGACAAGGGAAGCTCCTAAGAGGCCTGTTGTGTTCCCAGCTGCTGGCCACTGATGAGTGGGAGGAGGAGGTAATTACGGAGAAATTGTGACAGAGGTAGCAGAGACAGAGTGACTCACTCTCCTTTAGAGGTGTGGGACAGTTATGTTCCACTGCCTGTTCCTGTCGGTGTTGAATTATTTATTCAACCCAAGAAGGAGACATTGAGGGGTTTTTTTGTTGGTGGTTTTGGTTTTTTTGTTTTTTTGTTTTTTTTTTTTTTCACTTTGTATTTCAATGAGGGAAATTTTATTTCAAATCTATTTTGTATGGTTTCAGGGGAAAAAAAATACTCCCACAGGCATAGCTGGGAGCTGTGTGCTAGACACACTTCTTGTGTGAGTAGGGTAGATAGCTAGTTAAAAATGAATATTTGGACATCTGTGCCTGCCCATTCCTTTGAGATCTTGTTGGGCAATGATTCTTAAGTGTATATAGAAAAAAATTCAGCATATAGATTTCTAGAAAACTTTTGTTTGGAGAGCTCCAATTTAGAAAATAGTTAGCATTGCATGTAAAGAATTGTGTTCATCTATATGCTAGCTGATTATTTAATTGTTGGCTGTTTTCTAGTATTTGCCTTGCACCATAAAAAAGGCAAATTTTTACATGTTCAATGAAATGGTGTTTGTGTAGCACCTGATAGTTAGTCAGAAGAGGGAAAAAATAACATGCAGATCACTACTTGGAAACAAACCTCTGGATTTCAGCATACATGTATTGTCTGTGCTGGCTGATCTAGTAGGCAACCATGAATTGCAAAAGCATCTGACTTGCATGGGCACCCATCCTGGCCTTTTTGGCACAAGAAGAATTTTGCAGCTGTAGAAAGGATTTATTCTACCTGCCAGTGTGATTTATATACCATATGTCTTCTCTTCAGCATCTGAGTATCCATGGCCATAGGGAAGTGCTCTGCCTCGTCTGTACTGTGTGTAAATAGGTTCCTTTTAATGATATTAACTCCTACAGAGCCTTTTCATCATCCCCTGTATAATTTTTTTCTTGGCAGTTGTGTCAGCTATACTGTGTGTGTTGCAGAAAGGAGAATACCATGAATTCCTGGTTTTGTTTGCTCTTGGCAGGCACTACTACACTTCCCACCCTTGTGCGCACACCTACCTTGATGATGCAGCCTTCCCTGGATATCAAACCCTTTATGCCCTTCCCTGTGGACAGCAGCTCTGCTGTTGGATTCTTCCCAAATTTTAACACAGTAAGTAAAGGTGTTTCCACATTTAGTTTCAGTGTATGCTTTCCAGTCTGGTTCTAATATCCAGTACTGAAACTGCCTTAAAACAGTGCATTGCTTACACAGTTCTAGGGAGCCCTTTTACTCTGTGCCATGGTGGTGCTTTTCCCTCTGTATGAAAGGCTTGGAGTGGTGTCCAGCCTTCTCACTTGAATGGGGCTGATTGAATTTTAACTTGGTCTCTTGAAGTTGTGTTTGCACATTTCAAAAAAAATCCCTATGCTATGCTAAACATTTGAGAAACAATAGAATTATTTGGAGCATTTGTCTGGATATGTGTATTTCTATATGCTGTAAAAAAGGAAAAAATAAAAGCTAATGGACAGACAGGTTTAACAGGTAAGACCTAAATCCTACACCGCTGTGAATCAAGCTAAGTCTAATACAACCAGGAAAGCAACTGGAGGGTATTGTTAATTCTGTATCATTTCAACATTAAAGTGTAAAACTGCACAGCCAGCCAATATGAAAAATGTGAACCTGTTATTTTAACTTTATGGTAAAGCATCTTGGGGTTTTTTAAACTAAAAAAAAAAAAATTGCCAAAATAATACTTCTGTGGTTCTTCGTGTTCATCAGAGCAGCAATTAAAAAAATACTCTCTTAAAAAGGCAATGAGTGTTATCAAAATGCTTGTTTGCAATCACATTTTAGCTGAAATGTTTAAGCTAATGGCAAGAGGGAGGAAACTGTTGTGAGTCATTTCTGCCCAGTCAGCAGGTACAGTGAGTTTGTAGGTGACCGTCACCTGAACTGCTGCACACTGCTCCTGTCACTGTGGCTGCGAGGGGTGGAAAGAGGAGCAGTGTCATCACCACCACAGTCACCAGCTGAACCACTGCCAAGTGTTTCCTTTCCCAAACTAACCGTCTGTCTGAAATTAGAACAGCAACAGCGTTATTTTTCCTCATGCCGTACAAATCCACCTTGCTGACGGGCCTGGTGCTACAGCACGCGGGGATGTGGGGTGGTTGTGGGGTGACCTGTGAACCAGCTTCTCTCATGTGTCAGCAGCCCAAGGTATGAACAGCAGCAAGTATTACTAATTCATTGCAGAACATGTATGTGAAAAATGTGCGTTTATCAGGGTGATGTGGGGATGTGCATTTGCACAAAGATATAAAAGATTAGGAAAAAACAGATACGTTAAAAGAGCAGGCTCAAAACTCAATACCATATTAAGGAAGCAGTGTGTCATTACTATGTCTAGGCATGATGCAATTCATATTAATTTTCCATCCTCTTCCTAATACTCTCAGGAATTTTGTTTGTTACTGATTTGTTTGCTTTCCAGTTGCATAGGTTTTCTAGGTGAGCTTTTTCACATAACTGTTCATTATGATTCAGAGAAACTTTTCTTTAGAGATGTAGTTTTAGAGTCAACCAGCCATTATTTGCTTTCTGGTGGTGTTACTGAATAGCAGAGTTGCAGTAGCCTCTAGAGACAGATTAATTTGTATATTTACACTGGTTTTGCCTAGTTTAAATTTATCTGGGTTACCTTTCATTTGCCTGATTCCTGGCATGTTTATCATTCACAACTCTCATTCCTCTCCAAACTTCTGTAGGTTTGATTAAAAATTGGACCTGGGGTAATTAGCAAACATTGTCAACTTGGTGTATAGTTCCTCCCTTGGAATTCTTGATAATTATATAAAATTATGCTGCTATACACCACAGACATTGCATATTTAAACTCTTTATTTTAAGAAACAGTGGTTCAGTGCTTCTCTATTTCTAATTTGCAGACTTTGCCATTTATCTCACAGGTATTGATTTTCCTTAAGAGTCTTTCACAATGGACTTCAAAGCTCATTGGAAAACTAAATCATTCATGATTATCTACTGACAGCCACAATGAATGTCAGCTGTCATGAACTTCCTTTATTTCTAACTTAGCACAACCTTTGCAAATGTAGATTTCTAGGTTTGTGTATATGTAGTCTTTCTTTTTCTCCTTTTTCATTCCAAAGTGGTGGCAATAGTATCTAAAAGTGTTTAAAACAATTTTTCCAGAAGATGATTTTGAGTTATAGAAGCAAAATCCAGTTGATCCATAACATATGCAACATCCAAAGCACCACAATCTTTTATCTTATGCAGGAAGTGAATATTAGAAGAGCCAAAAAAGCCATCATTTGCTTTATGGATCAATCAGGAAATCTATGTACTTCATTCATAGGTGGACTTGTCAAGGACTGCAAACAGGGAAATGTCTAGTGTGCTTCCCTTCATCTCTTTGCCTTCCAAGGGACTGATGAGACCTTTCTGGGGTGCTGGCTGTGCTTGCATATGTTCACTGAAGGTGGCCGAAAGAAATGGTCTGAGACAAAACTTCTTTGGATCCCCCTGCATTTTTCAGTGGCTGTCAGAGACAGAAACATTTTTCTAAACCTTGCCAGGAGGTGGTTTCAAACTTAACATCAGTGGCCTTAAAAAAAGGAAAGTTTTGCGTGGGAGCTTAATACAGTAAATACCAAGGCAGGAAAACAAGGTAAAATGTATTAACTACAAACATCTTCAAAGGAACACCCCCTACAGTTTTTTCCCAAAAGAACTTCTCTTATTTATGGAAACATATTTAAAATCTGGGGTAAACCCTTTCTTGTTTAGTTAAGTTTGACAGTTTTCAGTTCTGAGATCATCTGTGATTCTCCAGATAAAACATTAGTGTTCTCATTTTGTTTGTGGAACTGTTTTGGTACCTAGCTTCTCTCCACAAGGGGTACTTTCAGCTGAAGCAGTGAGCAGATCCTGATTTTGTAAAAGAAATGCCTACCCCAGTCATATCTTATTTTCTTGATGGAATTGTGTGATTTAGTTTAAGCTGTCTCCCATTTGCTTATCTTATATCATTAATAGTTCTAAATATGCTGCGGATGTATGTACAGTAATTGCCAATTCATGCCCCAATTAAATTTGTCTTTGTTATATAGGAAAAATTATCTGGGGAATAATTGTACTAACTCACTGGATAGATATCTTTATTCCTCAGTAAGTGGAATAAAACTTTTCTGTTTCAACAGATCAGCCAGAAGGGGATCTTGTAAGGGCAGGATGAAGGATTCCAAGTGAAGAGATATTGCAGAATAGGTGCTGTCTTCCCTGGTCTTTTCATATCAGCTGCAAGTAATTTTGTCAGAACAGTAGAGGCATGATCAGACTCTCAGAGTGTGAGCCTGACTTGCTACATGGAAGGAGAAACCCTCTGTCAGAAATGCTGCAGCAGTGGATCCAAAGGTGACATCATGTTTGTCCTGGCATCAGGTTCCAAATGGTCTTGCTCAATACCCTTCTGTCTGAAATGCAGAGCTTGAATCAAATTGTCAGCTATTATTACTTAAAATGTTCTTGTTTATAAAAAATTGGGAACCGTCATTATAGGAACTTCCCAAATTGGTACTTCCAGTTTGAGATGGATGTGGACCAGAAGGTATTGTTAAAGCAGAGTTCTTTTTCAGCATACTAAAATGACTATAAAGATGCCTTAACAGATTAGCAACTTGTATATTGATTACATTCAAAAATATGTAAGTCAAGAGTATAGTCAGTGGAAATCAAAGCTAAGTTTACTGTGATCCCTGTTGTGTGTTTATTATAACATAATGAATTTTACACTTGCTGGCTTCCACCACACAACTTTTCCTTCTGTACCATTCTTTCTCTAAACCTCCCTGATTCTTTATCTCATGTCATCCGTCTTGTGTACTGAATCATCAAAGGACACTTTGTGATCACATCATGGTACATGTGCTAGAGTGGCGGAAAGCCAGGATTTATCTTGCAAAATCGAGATCACTGATCACTTCATGATCACTGTCTCCATCTCCCTATATAAAGGTTGTGTACTCCCCAAAAGGAGAAATCTCTAAACTCCAGCATATTCTGCCTTGATCTGAAATGAGAACAGTACTGCATGACTCACATTTAGTTGAAGTGGTACAGCCAGGGACCTGTCAATCTGCACAAAAACATTATCAGCAGCTTCTCAGATTCTATCATCATAGAAAATAATCAGCAATTCATATGCTTCTTTCTGAGTTTGTTATGGCCTCAGGGGTAATCAAAGATTAGAGCATCTCTTGTAGCTTTCACATTAGTGAAACATTTTACATCTAACTAGCCCATGATTGGTTTCTAAATGCTAGTTCATACCCTTCATGTTTTAGAGGACACATGGGTTAATGTGGCCTAGTTATTCCTTCAGTGTCTTATTTCTCTTCAAGTAGCTTTATGCTGATTCTTTATATTAGAGTTCTTTCAGTCCCCTTGCAAAGTGGACCGGAGATATTTTACATCTGCCAGTGAAGGTGAGCCAGCTGGAATGTGCTACAGGAAGGGAAGAGGAGCTGACTGGTAACTCAGTCAGAAATTTCTGACTCTTCTCCAACATTAGCCCTGCCTGGACTAAGTATCCCTGGCCTACCCCCAAGACAACTATGAGGAGGAACTAATTTTCTCTTTCCTCTTCTGCATTTTCAATTATTCCTCACATTTTTATTTGCTGTCTATCTCTTCCTCGTTTGAAGGGCCCAGTAATCACCAAGGCAGAAGCTGAGTTCAGCAGATAAGAGCACAGGGCACCCGTATCACCAGCTTCACTCGCCCCTCTGTGCCAAGTGCCTCTTCTGCCTTTTTGGCAGGACTCTGTGGTTTGGGAGCTTTCTCTTTCCTTAGCAGGGTCTGAATTCAGCCACTTAACACCCTGCTGCAGTGCCAAAGTACGCTTTGCAGCACAGGATTGTATATGGCAGGAACAGATGACAAATGCAGCCAACTGGATGTTGCCAACCCATTATCTACCATCCTTTTTATCCAAGTACCCTGTCCCTGTGCTCTGAATTCCCTTTTCCCTTTTCTGGAGCACTGGAGGGAAGTGACCTTTTCTGGTCCTCTCCATCTGACTCCAGAGAGGAGGTAAAATTTTTTAAGAGCCATACTTTAAGAGCCAGTCATTAACCACACAGAAAGGAAATTTAAGCAATTGACTTAGGAGTGGTGTTTTGCAGGGTAGCTGGATATTCTTCTTGAGGATTTCTGTTGGTTGGGGTTTCTTTAATTAAGAAATGGTAATGTTTTTCTTACAAACCTCTTATAGTCTTTACAATAACGCAAGCACACAAGGACTTCCAGGTTTGTCTTCTATTCCTCTTTTGAAAACTTAAAAATATTCCTATTTCACTTTTAGTTGTTATGGATATAAAAGTTCACATTTTGCAAGTCATAGCCGGAATCATCCAATTCACAACATGAAAAGTCAACCTATTGCCATTTATTAAGGGAATAAAAAAAGCAATAGGTATTTTCTGAGATACAGGTGAGGAAAACACAAGTTCAGGGACCACGTAATCAAGCCCAGATTCTGTCAGCACAGACCTCTGTTCTGTGGCTAGTCTTTGCTATCTCTTGTCCAAGTACCTGGCTACAGAGCCCCTTTACTCTCCATGTCATCATTTTCTCAATTTTTTGTAGTCCCTTTTCTTTGTATCCTTAGGCATTTTTTACTGAGCCAGGGATCCCTCCTTGTCTTTCTATGGCTTTGAGGCAAAGCAGCAGAGAACTCTTTCAGCTGTGGTAAGAGTTTTTGGAAAAATTCTTCTCAGCCTGTGGGAGCTCTGAAAAATGTTTATTGAAGATGGTATATTTTTCCCAAAAAATACCTGAGTCTTTTCCTGAAAATTTCAAAAACCTCTGAGCTTGAAGAAAACACCTGGTAAGATACACTAAGTTAGGTATGGGAAAAAAGCTGCCAAAACCAGGGGGTTGTCAGTTGAATTTGACAGATGTTTCAGTTTCTGATATTTTAACAGAAAGATGCAGGTTCCCTAGTTCCTGTCAGGAATCTCTCAAATAGCAGCTCTGTAAAATTGGTGAGCCTAAATAAACACTTTTCTGTCTCTTCTTCTAGTATATCACACATATAATTACGAGGGGGGGAAAGTGTTTATTAAAAGAATACAGTCAGGCTTCAAGGGAGAATCTCTTCAAACATTAAATATTTTATAGATTTTCCTATTGCTTTTGTATTTTTTTGAAGAGGAATTGGATGGATGAGCTTCCTTCTCAGTTTCCAGATCAGCAGCCAGATAGGGAACCCTGTCTCCAAGGAGAAGGTGCACTGACACGCACTGGTGAAGAACAGAAGTTACCAGGTGCAGCCTTTCCCTACCCCTTTGCAGGAGTCTGGCATCCACCATGTGGATTTTGAAAAATGGTTTCTAAATTGCTGCATTGCACCCATTATTGCATGTAAAAGTAATTAGGTCATCCTAATTCTTTAAAGTAGTACAGTTTCTGTGTACAAATGCTACAATTTGTTGAGTCCTCCATAAAATCTGGTCCTTGGCTATGTGTTTTATGTCTTTTTTAACAGAAAGCTTGGAGTTACTCTTTGTTACATTTCAGCAATATTTATTTCTTTTACTAGTCAACACAGGAAAGCTCAGAAGCCTTTATCTGCATTGAATTGCTTTCTTCTCAAGTTATCTATGTTCCTGATACAAGAAAGCTTTTTAAAGGGAGAGGGTTGTTAATCATAGGTATTTTAGGCTTTAGGTAACTGAAGGATGTTTTGCAAATAGACTGTGATTAAAACATCTCCCTTCAAAGCATGCAGTCACAGTATTGTAGTTTAGGAAAAGTAACATGTGTTTTACCACTCTGTTTACAAAGGTTTTGCTAGTTCCTAATTACAAACCTAAGTTCTACAAGTTCTAAGCAAAATTCTAGAGCAGCTTTAGAGAAAAATAATTCTCCATATGTCTGATGAAGTGGCTGCTTTTGCAGTATCCTGGCTGTGCATGGTGAGCTTTCCTGCCCTGCCTTAGACCTTTGTTACATTGTTCCGTGTGAAACTGAGAATTGCTGCAATAATTATTAGTTAATATATTATAAAAATGTAGCTAAAATTTAATTCTTGTCATACTCATTCCTTCAGAATGTGAGTGTATGTGTAGTCTTTTGATCTAAACACATTCAATTTCATGCTGATCTGAAGGTACCGTATGTCAATTTAAAGCCACACTGTGAAACTTGGCTTTCCTGTGCACACCTGGAAACCAGCACCACCCAGATCTGCAGCACTGACCAGCTCGTTTCAAGTAACACAGCAAGGCAGATTTGAGTAGCTGTGCCTTGTGACCAGTCTTCTCTATATTCAGTTTGTCCATTTTCACCATGAACTTCAGCTGCTTCCCCAGGTTACCACTAGGGAAAGAGCATCTCATTTCTTGCCTATTTCTTAGATGAGACAGGTTTCTACCTGCTTTTTTTCTCATTTACTTAAATTTAAAGAAAAAAAATCCCCACCAAACATAAAGAAAAAAACCAAACCAACAGACTTTGATACTACATTAAGTTTCAGAGCAGGCTTAATTAGAGGAATCCTTTAAAGATTCATATCTAAATACAGTGGTTTTTTAATCAAAAGCATTTTGAAGTTTATTTATGTTGTGTATGTTGTTGATAAAAAGCCTGAAACAAAAATAAGAAAAACAAACCCAAATCAGAAATTTCATTATTATTTTTTAAAGTGAAAAAGGCATTGTTTCTTATATATGGTGAAAAGCAGAAGACAGCTGTGAAAATAGATAGGCAGTCCTTGGTTTTGATTTGCTTCTCACTTACATTTAGCCATTTTATACATTCATATTCAAGTGTCTATATACACATAAATTCTATCCTCTTATTAGGTTTTTTTTTAGTATGTGAAAAGTAATGATATTAATTTATTTCAGAAGACTTGATTCCTCGTGTCTTTATTCTCTCCTGTTCACAGAATTAATCAAAAGCCTTTAATTTGTCCCTAACCTCTCAGCATAGTTCAGAACTGTAGTGGAAATTTAAGTGTACCTAATGCAATACCATTCATCTTTGTGTTTTGGTGTTCTGGAGCAGCCTGGGAGCAGGAAATCTCATCAAAACTTAGAGCAGACTTTTAAGTAGAAAAGGGTCACAGCTAAAGACTATCTCAAAGATGAAAGGAAAAAATCAGGAATCTTGTTTGCCCCATGTGCTATCTAAGCTCCTTTTCTGAGTACAAGCTCTTAGGCTTGAATCTTTTGGCAGGATTTTGCTGGAAGGTACTTTTTTGTGTTATTTACCTATTTATATTATTTTGCTGCCAGTTGGTAATAGGTGTTGTAACAAGAATAGTTTTGCTCTCAGAGTATGTTACATGTTTGCTTTTCAGCAAGTCTCAAACTACAGTATGTTTTTATTTTTTGCTGGATCTGAAGGCAAGACAGTAATGGTTTTTTGTTTAGCTGAACAGCTGAGTGCTCTGAAAAACAGCAGCTTTAATAATAAATAGCAGTTATATAACACCTATCAGATGATTTTAACATGTTATTTAGAGCCTTCAGCTTTTTTTTTATGGGGTTGCAAATATTTTTATCCCCATTTTACAAATGAGTGATATAAGACTCGGATGAAATTACTCATGTACAGTTAAACCTATGAGCCAGCATAGCCACAGAGGGAAAAAAACCTGTCTTATTCCTTGAGCTTAACCATTGGATTTGGCCTTTACTCTTTTTCTCAGGTTTGGTCTGTCATGGTCCCAGCAGTTCATTTTACAAATATGAATAAAGTATTGCACAATGGTAGAGTAGTAATCTGGATGGATTAAAAAAGAAGCTGCCCAATACATAAACTAGTTCAGTTTCATATAACAAAAAGCACTGAGCCACAGATACTTGCGTTTTTTTACTTATTCTCCATTTGTTTGGTGGGGAATTCTCTTTTATCCTAAAATATTCTCAGCAGCTTTCTGTTTCTTATTTCACCCATAAAAATCTCTCATCTACTCTGGAGCAGAAAATTCAACAATTTTTACCATAAAGGTTAAATCTATTTTTAGTGTTCTCATAACAAACTCAATCCTTTAATGTATTTATATCCTTGCTTGAGAATAAGCCTTAGAAAAAGCAGAGACCAGATTTAGAATTTTTTTTTGTGGTGGCTCACCAATATTTTTTCTTTGGGTCAAGCACTTCTATAGGAATCAAATATTACATTTTCATAATCTTTTACACAAAGATTTCTAAAACAGCAAAGAGCAGTGATATTTAATTTTCAGAAAATTCTGAAAATTTAAGTCTAAGGCTATCCTGATTATGTTTTTCTAACCCAGAAATTGTTTTTAATATGCAATAAATATACAAGCATGAAGGGAAGGAAGGGCAGCGGAAATATTCACAGCGCTGAAAAAAATAATAGTAAAAAATAGTTTAAAAGTGTTTTCTCAGTTACCTTTTGACCTCTGTGCTTAATCATATCACATTACATGGAAAGAAGAGAGAGGTAGGAAGAGTTGAGAGTTTATTTATCTTTGATTTTGATTTTTAATATCAGTTACTTGATTTAGGCTAGAGTAGTGCAAAGACAGGGAAGGCCAGAAAAGCGAAAGGTCAGAAAATCCTTGGGTTTGTTTCAGTTGTTCCTTTTGCTTATTTTGGTCTAACCCATGATTTCAGAACTGGGTTAGGAGAAAGAAAATTCTACTGAGGAGACTGGGATTCATCAGTAGCCTCCTGATCTTGGTCTGAAAATGGTTTGCAAATTCCTACGTGCAAACCTTACTGAAAGCAGTCACTGCTTCAACGAAAGATTCCCAGTGTGGTGCTGTTTGAGCCCTCTACAAGGCTGGCTCAGAAAGCACCCTGAGAGAAGGATGTGTGATGGTGAAATTGCTTGTGCTACCACACTGGAGGGATAAATGTGCATGTCAGTAAAGATTTAGGGCTCTGCTTCCCAAGTCGATGCTGAGGAAAGATGATGAATGCATTTCTTGCTAAAACAGAAAGGATGTAATTAGGTAGCTAAAGAGAAAGTTTATTTGAGCATGTGTTCTGACTTTCAGTACCTGGGCTTCAATGGCATATTGAAAATCTGAAAAGGAGTTGGAGAAAAGCTAGCAAATGATCAAGGTTTTTATTGTGAGCAGCTTAAGGAGTTTGGTTTATCAAAGAGAAGGTTAAGAGCTGGCATGATTGCAGTGTATGAGTGCCTGCACTATTCAGAAGGTATTTGAGTGACCTTTAATAGAGAAGCACAACTAGATTGAGGGGCTTATAATAACTCAGCAAGTATTGCTTTCACAGTCATGTAAATTAACTGGTTTGGAAACTTTTAAATCAAGCTGTTGAGATGGGTTTTTTTTCCCTAAAATTTAGGCTCTGGTTGACCACAAATTATTGGACTTTGTAATAGGAAGGACTGAACCTTTTCAGTGAATGAAATTATGTCATAAATTTTTCAGGAAATCAGATGTAATAGTTCCCTCTGGCCTAACCCAAATCTGTAAATCACTTCAGAAGTCACTTTCAGTATTCTGTGTGATTGTGAATACAGGTACACAAAGAATCAGCCTCTTTTTCATTTTTCCACGCAGACTTTACTTTAAAGGGGGAACATGCAAGAGGTTAGCACACCCAGAGGTTCTGCATTATACCATAGGACTGGATATAAAAATGTAAGGAGGGAAATTTAGCTGCTAGGAGCTGGAGAAGGAAAATAATTCTCCAAAGTCCAGGGATATAGCCCTGCAACTCTGTTAACAGAAATAATGTGGAATTTGCAAAAGCAAAATTAGCTAAGCCTTAATCTAAAAGGAGAATAAGGAAGCTGAATTTATTACTGTTTCTAATACTTCTTTTAAGATATAAAAGTTGTTTCTGGCTCTGGGTGTCCTTTTAGTTGCTTGTACTAAAAATGAAGTAGAAGTGTAAACACCAAAGGTGTCTCTTTCCTTTTTTATTTTCAGTAGTCACTCTTATTTCAGCAGCTCTTTGTGGATAGCTGTAGTATCTGCTACTAATTTACTAATTTACTTTAATAAGTAAATTACAGCAAGATTTTTGGTTTTTTAAAGATGCTTCCTGCTGATTACACTGACTAGTAGTAGTGTGTGGATGTCACAGCTATCACAGCCACTGTTTTCCTCAAGGAAGTTGGAGCTTGCTGCCAAATTGAGGGGACAGACAAACACAGTGAGAAGTTGCATTCAGAGAGATTTGCCTTCAGAGTACAATGTTGTTGTTGTATTTTAGGAGTCATGTGTAAGGGAAGGGAGATGCTAGTCCCTGTGGTCTGTATTCTTTCTTAGTGGATGCTTGTTTTACTGCACTTAGGGAGACTCAGCATTTTAAAAAGAAAAAGTAAAATCATGGACTTTCTGTAACCTGAGTATGGTTGGGTTTGGTTTCCCTGAGATCCAGATTTCATGCTCTGTGCAAATGTGCTGTGTGTAAGTACATTGAAAGCCTCCTTAAAAAAAAAAAAAGAGTGATTCAAGCAACCCTCAGCTAGACCACAGGACTGCAGTAAAAAAACCTCTATAATGTTGTAAATTAATTATTCTTTTTGTTCAATGAAGTATTTGCACAAGTCTCCAAATCAGCTGCTGGGAATCTGAGTCACCCCTGGTTTGGTTATTGGCTATTTACATCTGCCTGTTTTTAAGAACCCCCAAAATGTTGTGAAGAGCACAGGGACAGAGGTGTAGGGAGGTAGTGTTTAGAGAGCTGCAGGCTCACACTACAGAAATACATCTCTGGAGACACTGTGCTACTCAAGGAGAGCTGATGCACAGGGAATATTGATGGCTTTCCCACAAGAAAAGAAAGTTGTTCACATCACAGAGTGATTTATATTGGAAAAGACCCTGAAGATCATTGTGTTCAGCCGTTAAGGCAGCACTGCCAAATTCACAAGTGAGCCATATTCTTCAGTGCCACATGTACACGTCTTCTGAATATCCCCAGGGATGGAGACTCCACCATTTCCCTGGGCAATGTTGCAATGCTTGATAACCCTTTCAATGATACATTTCTCCTTATATCCATTCTAAGCCCCCTTTGTACAACTTCAGGATATTTCCTCTTGTCCTGTCACTTGTTACCTGGGAAAAGATAGTGACACTCACCTTGCTACAACCTCCTTGCAGGTAGAGCTCCATCAGTAGAGCTGGCACAAGTGTTCCTGAGGCAAAATAAGCAATAAAATGTATAACAGGATTGCAGTGACTTGAACACTAAATTATGCTTAGAATTAGTCAAATGAAAAATATGTTCCCTGTTGGAACAAAAGCAGCACAAACGTGGAGAGAACAGATTTTGCTTTTGGTTTGTGTTGGCCAAGCATGCCAAGCATTACATCACAATGTTAATGTTTCTGATTTTATGTTGGGCATTCTAAGTATGTGCTTTGCTGAGTATGTTCTGTCACTCTTTCAGTCATTCTAATATGTACAGTTATGGTAGGGGGCTGTGTATATCTGGCAGAATTTATGACAAGCTTCAGTGTGTGATCATTCTTCACAGTGGCAGTGTGCTTGGCTTTCATAACAATGGAGCTCAGACACACAGGGAGTTACAGAACTTAATTTAGATGTTGCACTGGTAATTTATATATGCCAGCAGGTTTTTTTTCTGGAAGGAAATACTGGCTTATATTATCAGTTTGTTCCACATACAGTTTAAAACTTCTCTTTATCAGAGTAAACCAACATAGTATGCTGAAGGCCAGTCTCTGTGTTTTTCAGAAGCTTATTATGCCTGCTGGTTAGGTGGTACTGAGTTGCATCTCTTATCCCCACTATCAATATTATGTTTACAAAAGCTTGTCTAACAGTTAACTCTATATTTGACCCAAGAGTTACATCATGATAAGAGGTAACAGGACATTCATTGCCAGTCACAATTTTAAACCTTACTCAGGTTTAAGGTAGTGCTTCTGTTATTTACCTCCCTTCAGGATCGTTGCAGTTTATTTCTGAGGCTCACAAATTGGTGTTTGTACAGTCTGCTGTATATAAAGAGATCTTCCAAAATAACCAGAACTTCAGTTTCACCAAGTGACTTCTCCCAACACTTTTTTTTTTAAATCTTCTTCTTGTGCCTACTTTCATGTCTCTTTGTAGGCTGGTTCCTTTCCCAGAAGGGACCAGAAGAATCTGTGGTGCCA
The DNA here is from genome assembly GCA_013399945.1 of Ploceus nigricollis. Classification (NCBI taxonomy): domain Eukaryota; kingdom Metazoa; phylum Chordata; class Aves; order Passeriformes; family Ploceidae; genus Ploceus; species Ploceus nigricollis. Next base: position 281,170 of record VXBC01012570.1, on the reverse strand, counting down.
TGATACACAGCAGGGCAGGGAGAGTTTCTGGTAGCAAGAATGGTAAGAGAATTCAAGGATGAAATTCTTGAATTGCTGATGATAAGGTGTAACAGCTCATCTAAAACTGGCTTTGTACCTGAGGACCAAAATGTGGCAAATATGATGCAAGTTTTTAAAACCCATTCAATGGAAAATGAAAGGGGGTTTTTTACCAGGCAAATTAATAGGTACCTCAAAAAGAACAGTATAGTAGAATACCTCGTCCTGTAGACTGCCTGTAAAGTGTCAACGTAATTCCTTTGTAAAGATAAATCCTTCTTTACAAGCCTGTTTATAGGGGTCAACAAACATGTGAATAACAAACATAGTCTGAATTACCAACAAGGTTTTTCACTAAACCCCTTGGCAAAGATTTTTTAAGAAAACTAAATTGGCATAAGAAGACTCTTGCATGACGAAAAGATGCTTGGGAGTTAAGTGAGCTGGTAAATTTGCTACTGGCAAAGTTCTTCAAGGTAGTGAGGACTAAGAAGGACCACAAAAATTGTGAAAGACCTTGATGAGACTGACAAGCCAGACAATAGTGGTTGGTAAAGTTACATCTAGATATTTCTAAAGTGAGGCACATGGAAGTAAAAATTCACAAAACTTGACGTAGAAAGTAGTGAGCTAGGAATTGGCCATCAAGACTTGGGAGTGAGAGCTCAGGTTTAAAATAGTGGTTCCTTGAAAACATCAGCTCAGACTTCAATACTGATCTACCCAGAGTATTTTATATGGTTCCTGTCCATATCTTCAATATATTTAATTGAATTTGTTTTGGTACACTTGAGATGGGCAACAAGAATGTAGAAAGGAGTGGAATGATTTCCATACACAGAATGACTGAGTAGCACAAAGACAACTCGGGATGTGGTACAGGTCTTATAAAATTGAATTTTATGAAAGTATATTTAAACAGAAATAATTTCTTGGCACTGAGGATTGTAGGCATTGGAAGTGCATGCAAAGAGTGAAAACTGGTTTACATTCGTTTCAGGGGTAGCCATACAGGAGAAAGTCACTGGAATTTATCAAATACACAGAAAACACCTGAGTCTGGAAAATTTTTGGTGGGAAAATATGAAAAAAGCAGGAAAAACAATGTCTGTGCTGCCCCTGTTCTGTCCTGTCTGTTGCTACACTTGTATTTTCTATGTGCCTTTAAAGTTCTTGTTGCAAATCTCAGTAGGTATAGAGTGTTTGTCTTAATCCTTGCTTGCTTCAATAGTTTGGGTGGTTTTAACGAGACTCATTGCAAAAAAGATGCTATCTTCAACTTTCTTGGAAAGACATTTTTAAATTTAACTTTTTATTAAACCAACTGAAATAGGAGAACAATACTAACAGGTTGTTAAACCTAGTTATGGCTACCAGACCACTATGAATTGCTCTGCTTTGTTAAATCCCCCTGTAGCATAAACAGTGTAGTGCAGATTTTTATTTGCATTTGTGGTAGCTGTTAACTTCTGTTATTATTTTGTTTTATAGATCTGGTTCTTAAATACTGGTGCTCCCCACTGGGCAAAGTATGCTGCGTCATTTCCTAATAAATACCTCAACAAATAATTCTCTCTCTCTTTCCTACTCCCTCCCTCCCTGCAGTGAAGAGGATAATTTTGTGTAGGGATCTAAGATCAGTTTACCCTGCAGCATTAATCTTCTAACAGAGAGATACTATTTTATTTTTCCAGCGTGCTGTAATCCACCCCAGTTTCTGACATATTTAAAGTGTATTAATTGTTAATGTTGCACTTGAATTCTAATCATGACCAGCTTGCATGCAGGGCTCCGGTTTGGGAAGGATCATTACCCACTCCCCTGGGGATCACAAGTGGTACTTTCTGGAGGCAGCATGAGCTGTATTATTTTCATGGATTTTTGTTCTTGTGCTGCTGCATCTCTTTGAAGCTGGGACTTTGTGCGCAGTCTGCATTGTGTGCTTGTGAAGTGCCTTGCCTCGCGCTAGCGCTGTGGATTGTTATTTGGAGTGCACAGAGGAGTCATTGATCACTGCTTCTTCCCTTTGTATTTTGTTTTAAACGGGACTGCAGACACTTGTGGGTATTTTTGCTATTTCTTTTCACCGATCTCAGACACTCCAAATGGTTGAGGTACTTTTGAACGTTACTCTTTTCTTCTAGATTAACTGATTAACACTTAGTATTTGAGTTGAAATGTAAAACATATCTTCCATTTAAGAAAAAACCCAGCCAACTCTTCCCTAATAATACAGCAATATTTTAACATGCATAATAAATTTAGTAATATATATTGATTGTCATATCTATTATAAAATGGATGCTCAAAAAACTTTTAATCTGCATGTATAATTTTGATATACTATGTAGGGCGATGCCATAAATGGTACAAGTCAGAAAAATGGGCTTTTTTTTGTTGTGTTTTAAGCTTTTAGACTTTGAACTCTCACTATGTCCTAGAAGTAGAAGAAACAGGTAACAAGGGCATTTATTTCAGGGTTTTTTTTGATTTTGTCACAATTCATTGTAACAACAATGCATCATTAAATAATTTAGTAGATCATTCCAGATGAAGTGGTTTTACTTTTGTATTGTCACGTGGTAACCCTGTGGCAATGAAATACAGTATTTAGTAGCAGAAGATAAATATTAAATTACCTCTCTGGAAAATTTATTACTTAATGCCATTTACAAAATTGTGCATTTAGTTTAAAATGAATGTAGCAAGAAACATATGTGGCCATTGTCCAAAAAAAAAAAAAGTGTTTAATGTTAGGTAATATATTTGGGGAATATCTTCTTAGGCAGATACAATACAGCATGTTTTTCTTAAATTTGTTTTTTTGTGCGTGTACATATATGTGCAGAAAATCCTCAGTAGCGCAAGCTTCTCTGGAAGCTTAAAATTTGTACTAAGGGAAAATTAAAGTCTGTATCTTCATGTTTAGAAAGTCTAGCAGCAGGTAATTTCCTGTTCTAATTCTTCAGTGGATCAATTACTTCAGTCCTTTTGCAAGTCAGCTTAGTACCATGTGTGTCTTGTGTATCATCTGAGATTAAACAGCAGGTTTGGTTTCTTCTAATAGTATTGTAAAGGAAAAAATATCACTGTGGTTGCAAAGCAAGCTTCAGAAAAATCTAACTTTATAAAAAATCAAATTATTTTCTTCTGAACTGGTTTAAAAACAAAATGGGGAAATAAGCACTTATCTTTTTTTCTAAACTTCCATTTTTTTCTCCTCCCTGTTCAGAATCCATTGTTTATCTTAGGTAGGGACGAGGGAGCACAGATACACAGATGCTCATAGGAACATTTGGGTTGAAAGGGGTCTCAAATGTCATCTGGTTCGACATCATGCTGAGAGCAGAATCAGTTGTGAGACCAGACCAGATATTCTGCTTTTTCTTTAATTAGAAAATTTTGTTGGAGTATTTTTGCATCAGGAAATGAATTTTTATCTGTGTTCGTGTCACATCAGGAAGAATGACGTGTTAGGACTGAGGCCTCGCTACAGGAGCAGTTCAGCTCTGTCTGCTGAACACCCCCTGTCATTGCCCAGGGCGGTCTGTGAGCCTGAGCATATTCGTGACCAGCAGGAGTCCTGATATTTAGCAAAGATACAATCAGTCCTGAGTTCCTGAGAAGTTTCAGTCAAATTTAGGAGTAATATATTCAGATTTTTCCCTTATCTCGCGTTTCTTACAGTGTTAAAATCTTCTCTGAAGCGTGCTAACTTTCCTGATACCAACAGTCCCTTCATGTTCCTCCGAACCTCAGCCTTCCCCTGGCCTCTGTCACTCATCAGTTCTGCATGGAAATGCTTGGGGATTGCAACCTCTTTTCCCAGCAAGTGGTATTTGTAACAGAGCCTGCAAAGGACCTCCTTTCACAAAGAGATCTCCAGGAGAGAATATTTTTCAAATAATTGCTAATATTTATCACTCAAAGGAAAGCATGTAGAAATAAATGACAATGACTTGTCAGGGTGCAAAAGTGGCTTCTGTAATATGTCTCTTGGGACAGTGGGTGACAGGGGAGGGCTTTCATTTGCAATTCAGGTGTGGTAGGAGGGCCCTGCAGCCCAGAAGATGTGAAGGGTTGGGGAAAGAACTATTTAGTAACCTGAGGGTGACAGCTACAATGAAGCTGCCTTTTCTTCATCAGCTTTGGCATGCTACCAATTCCCTAACCATTGTTAAATCTAATTATTGTGAGGGCTGGAATCTTATTTCTCCTGTATATTGCAAAAAAGAAGAAAAGAAAAGAGTTTTCTGCTGGAAGTATCTTTTTATTTTTTAAAATTTTTCTTCTGTACTCTTTATTGCCCTGAAAAGTTGTAAATTGGTTATTGTTTGTTCTCCAGATGGATCCTGTCCAAAAAGCAGTCATAAACCATACATTTGGAGTGTCCATTCCCCCAAAGAAGAAGCAAGTCATTTCCTGTAATGTCTGCCAGCTTCGTTTTAACTCTGATGTGAGTATTGCCAATTTTCTTCCTTATTTTGTTTTTTAATTTGGTGCATTAGGTATAATTACGCTAAATCTCTTTTTCCCAAATAACTCATTCCAGTTCTACCTGCATTCTGCTCAGCCTCATGGGTTTTTTTGTCCACTCAGAGGCGGAAGTCCATAGAGCATGAACTCTTAATTTTCTTACATAGCTCTGGCATGATATCCAATGGCACGTCCATAGGTGAGATCCCATTTGACGGTACAATGACCTTCAACAGGTATTGCAAAAAGAAATGTTTGCCTGAGGTTTTTTTTCTTAAAAAAAAGGAAGTGAAGCAGAAAAGCTTCCCAGTGAGTTCTCCAGGTCATATTTGCTTTTCTTCCAGAAGAAATAGCTTTTTCTTGTTGTGTGGATGTCCTTGCTGATATGTCTTTCCATTTTTTAATAAAGTCACTCTTCCAAAAATTTTAATAATAAACTTTTATAATAAATATAAACACTTAATTCTAGCTGTCATTTTTAGTATGAGAAATTCAAAGAAACTGTTTCCTGGAGGTTAATTTTTGAAAAATCATTACAGAAGAGTACACTGGTGTTTTTAAAATATATAACCATTTAATGTTCCTTCCTAAGTAGCTTGAAAATTAAAGAAATTCAAGGAAACTGTATCTAAGAAAATGATAACCTTTGACAGTTAAGGAGTATGTATTTGTTCTTGGAGGCTATTACTAATGTCATTGAGTCAATAAAAATAAACTCAAATTCCTAGATTTTTTTTATCTTGAGGGTAAGAATAAATCCTGAAGTGATGTGTTAATATTATATATTTTTCTGTCATAATTTTGGTCTCAGAAACAGTTTGCAGGCACCTCCTCCAAAGCCTTTGAGTGCTCCTGGAGGTTTGCAGTAAAGCACCCATACCCATTACCCTGGTTTTCTCTGCCTCTACCATTGCACTTTGAAAAGTGTCTTGTGAAGTGTTTTCCTCAGTTTGCCTTTCTTGTCTAGGCGGGTAAGGATTTTGAAGCAATGCTATCTCAGCTTCAAATTGATTTCTAAATCTGTCATCGTTTGACAAGCTTATTAAACTTCCTTTGAAGTGGCAATATCTGCTTAGTTAACTGATCTCAGAAGTCATTATTTTAAATTTAGTTTACTTGTCTTTCTACTTTAAGGTTAAGATTTAAGGGGAAAAAAATCTTTTCTGCTCTTAGTCCAGGTATCTCCTTTTACCGATTAAATGAAGGAACCAATAATATTTTTTTAAATTTTCTTTGGCTTCATGGATCTTGTTTCTGAGGTGGATCCATCATCAGTGAGATGGCTCAGGCTGTCCTCACTCTTCCCTCTCCTCTTGAGGTCAGGGTCCTCCTGATGATGGGACCTGTCCCCAGAGGGGTCACTCACTTTGTGTGTGCTGACATTCAGGTGGACAAACAGCACTTCAGGCAGATAAATTGAATCACAACTGAGTGGCTTGAAACAAACAAAAAAACCCCAAACAAACAAACAAAAAAAAAAAACCAAAAAAAAAAAAGAGCTGATATATCTTTTTTTACTTCTGTCAACCAAGGAATTTTTCCTGTTTAGACTTACAAAGTAGAACAAAAAGTGCATATCATATTCTGCTTTAAATAGTGGCATTACAAAAACATGGCAAATTATAGCTACACTTCTTCTGGGCCAGGTGTATTCAATAGGGTGGTGTGATCTTTCTTCCTAAATTTGATAATCTATTCAGTTGTAGTTACTAGAAAATATCATCATCCTTTTGAAATGAATGGTTGTAAGAAAGGATGAAGAACCATGGCCATGATACTTTACAAGCTGAAATGCAGCACCTTACTTTCTACAGCAGTTTAGCTTACCAGGCCATCCACAAACAACATAGAAATTTGATTTTGGAAAGTGCTACGGTTATAGCAATATTACGAATACCAGAAGATACTTAAATATAAATCTAATTTCACAATTGTTTCATAACCTCAACATCCAGGAATACTGGGAGAATGAGTCTTCATAGACTTCATAGAGTCTTCATAGTACTTCTATTTTAAAAGCTTTCTAGTCTTTCATTGCGTTATTTAGCTTCTCCTGTGAAGCTGTACATAAGATTCTAAATTTTTCTTCAGGTTCAGTCATTTAACCTTAAGAATGATTTATATGAGCATGTGCTGCATCTTTTTTTCTGAGAGTGAGATCCTATCTTATTTGGATGTTATTTTTGCCTATCCAAATAGACACTCCCCCCATAATCTGCATTGTTATTGTCTCACTGAGGTAACGGTAGTGGGATTTCAACCCAGCTCTGCAGACTCACAGTTCTTTCTTAGCTTGTTGAAACTCCTGCACAGAAATAAAAATCTGGACTCTGCTTGTATTTTTCTTTTTGGTCCCTTTGGACCAAAAATAATGTGAAATTATGCTGAGGGCATGAAATAATCTTTACAATCTATCCTTTCTTTGCTGACTGGGGAAGAAGGAGTCATATAGGTGTGAACCTTGTACCTGCTGAATCTTTCAGGAAATCAGTTCCACCATGTTGTCACATGCTTTTAAGTAGCATCAAACTCTGTTAATCTGCATTAAAACTTCAGTGTAGCATATTGCAGAATGAGATTTGTAGTACAGTCACTCCACACTTGCAGTTTCTTCTGGCTCTACAAGGCTGACATAGTTCTTGTTGTTGATAGGCGTTCCACTCCTTTGAACTTTCTCTGACCTAAATTATGCGATTAAATGAAATAAAATGGCAAAACTAAACTATAAAGAGTCTTTTTTTGTTTTGTTAGGTTTTTTTTATTTTTATTCTCCTAAATTTCATTTGCATGGTGTTTGAGGATGCTGGCTTCATTCTGGTGATGTTTTATCAATTGCGCAAGAAACACAGACAGTGGTTATTCATCTGTGGGAAGAAAATTGGTTTCCTTGCCTGCAATCTTTTCCTTGTGCTGTGGACACTCACTGGTCTGAATCAATAGATCAAAACCAAAAAAAATCAGACTAGTCAATTTGTAGTTGTCAAACCTCCCACTAAATTAACACAGTGAATTGCAAAGGTTTTGCGTTTCTTTTGCTTATGTATCTGCACATAGCTTTGGTGAAAGTGTTCTGGCATCAGATTCAGAGGCAGGGATCTGCAGCTACCTGCAAGAAAAGAAAGATCAGAGATGGGAGGAAATTTTAAAATTTAAATATTTAAAAATACGTTGTCTTGAATGTGGAATTGTGCATGTTGAAGTGATGGCTTCCTTATTTTCAAAAATAAAGCTTGTAGAATAATTTTTCTTCTGCCATATAACTTGAATAGTATTTTCTAACTGAACACTTCAGGATATCCCAGTCTTCAATTTTTAAAAGTACAACATGAAGAAAACCTCTGTGTGCAAATTCTTAATTTTATCTAGTCTTAACTTGATATGTCTGTTCTCTTACAAAAAAAGAAATTATAGTATTTGACTCATACTTACAAACATTCACCATCATACTCTGCCTGTCCTTTTTTAATATTTTCAGCTGCATTTTGGTTAAATTTGAGGTTGTCTATTTCTGCTAATAAATTCTGCTACAAGTAGTTTGGACACCTCTTCCAATCTCTGTCAACTCCAGGAGAAACTGTAGTTTAGAAGAGATGATCCAAAGTCTCGCGAAACAGAAAAAAATAAAATGTCATCTCTGAAGTAACAGCAAACTAAAGTTGTCTTAATAGCCTGAACTTTGAAGTCCTTCAGGAGAATTATATCTGTAAAAGTAGTGTCAACATTACAGGAATGATAGCTGAGGTTGCCTTCAACAACATTTTTTTGCATGATCTGCTTAAGATACCCTAGCTGGAACTTGGAGTGGGATTAGGTGCCTAAATCTAAGTGTCTTGTTGTTGGAATATCTGAGGTGCCTGGGACATCCACAACAGGCTGAGTAACTGACAAAGGATACCTGAAGACATGCCAAATTATTTGGGATGCCTGCCTCTAGAACTGAGCCCCCACTCATTCAGTTTGCCTTCTGGTTTACTTTTCATCCTTCTTCTTTTAATTCTCTTTTTTTTTCTTTTATTTTGAAGAGGGGAGAGAGAGAAGCAGGATGCAGCAAGGAGAAAAAGCATAAAAGTATAGGAATAGAGGAAGTGAAATGGGCAAAAAATGTGAGGAGGGAATAGAGAAAAAGTCTCTTTCCTAAACTTGTTTTTAATGGTGGTAGATACCTGGAGTCAAGTACAGTTGAAATAGTTTAGAAATCTCATTTTAGGAAGGACAGTGTTATGAGGATTGATATTAATGAGGTTGATTAACAGTATTGTCAATGAGATACTTACTCTAGTCTGCATAAACTTGATTCTGTTATACAGAGGAACATACTCTTTTTGAATATAGTTAAAATAAAAAAAGGGAAAAAGCAATATTATCCATTAACAGTTGCAATTGGATGTGCTTCAGTGTTTTGAAATAAACACAGGTATTTCCATCTTTGCATCAATTTATCTGTAAACACCATGTTACTTTTTAATTTCTTCATGGTGATGACACAGCATGTGCTCCAGTGCAGCAATGACTAATGTGTCAATGAAGTTCAAGCTATGGTCTTGTGTTATAATCCAGCTCAGAAAAAATGAGAAATACTCAGTTATATTTACTACCATGAGAGATCAGGCAGTAGAAGAGGAAGAATCCTCTCCATGGAACAGATTGTGATTGTGAGTCAGATTTTACAGTATATGTATTCCACCAAGAGGAAGGAAGATATGCTGTGAAAGATCTAGCTTAACCTTTGAAGAAATAATTTGTTTTTTCCTTTTAAGAATTTGGGATTGATTACATAGGTTTGTATGGTGATAATAATTATATATAATACAGACGTTGTAGCAAAACCAAAAATCATCTTGAGTGAGTGTTCTGGTTCTGCCCTGGACAGGACTAATTTTTTGCAGTAGCTTGGAGAGGCATGGCCAGGGCCTGGAGACTCTTCTACACCACCTGCCATCCTTGCTAGGAGCTCTCTTTAAGAAGGGGTTCCCTCCACTCACGGAAATGTGGCAGATGGAGCAGTCCCCTATTATTTATTGTTGGGAGCTTCTTTTTCTTATACCTTTTCTTATTAATATTGTTGCTCTTACTGCTCATCTTCTTATCCATTGCTGTTTCCATTAATTTGTTCTTGTATCAACCCAGGACCTTTTCCTTTTGTGCCTTCATTTGGAGGGAGGAAGGGAAGGGACACATGATTTTAGCTGGAGTGCTAAATTGGGGCATACCATTCCTAAACCACGACAGTGAGTTTACCAGTAAGAGGGTCCAGTAGCAAGAGGGCAAGGGGGAAAATGGCTCTTTTTCATCCCATATAGACTCCTTCTCTGCCTACACCTGGCTTGTTCTTTCTCATTCCTTCTGGCCAGCAGATGAATCTGCAACATTTTCCTCAACTGGTGTGTGGCAATAAGTCTCCCAGCAGCTGTGGAGCTTTGGCCCCAAGGTGTCTATTCTGTTATGGCATCTGACACTGTAGCTTGCAGTCATAAGGGAAAAGTGAGTTGTTGGAAGGATATTTGTTTGATTTCTGCAGAATTGCTCTTTTCTCCTTATCTGAATTGTTACCTTGTGTTCAAGTAGTTTCTCTGTTCTTCTCCCTCATTATTTTTATTTTATTGTTTAGTCTTGAGGTTGTTGGGATTGTTTAGCTTGGAGAAAAGGAGGCTCAGGGATTACCTTATCACTTTCTATGCCCACCTGAAAGAAGGTTGTAAGAAGGTGGGTGTCAGTCTCTTCTCCAGGAAACAAGTGATAGGATGAGAAAAAACTGCTTCAAGTTGGTGCAGGGAAGGCTTAGATTGGATATTAGGAGAAATTTCTTCACCAAAATGAGGTTGTCAAACATTGGAACAGATTGTCCAGGGAAGTCGTGCAGTCACCATCCCACGGAGGTATTTAAAGGATGTGTAGGGATGTGTTTTATTGGTGAACATGGCAGTGCTGAGTTAACATTTGAACTTGCTCTCAAAGGCCCTTTCCAACCCAAAGGATTCTGTGATAGTCCACTGAGTTTTAGGAGCTTAGGCACTATAAATAATGCCGGTACTAATCTAATCCCTTTTTCCAGCAGCCAGGCTTCTCTATATCCAAACTTGCAGGAGTGCGGAGTCCACGTGCTATTTTTCTGATTTTTGTTTGGTGGTGTCCTTTTTGTAAACAGATTTTGTCATCTGTTGATCGTGCCTAAAATAAGTCAAAATGTCTGCTTCCCTCTGCACACTTTGCTTCTTATAGAAATGTCTTTGGCTGTGGTACAGCCTAGTGTAGGCTGTCTTGTTCGTAGGGTACAATTGGATTGAAAATAAACTTGTGTTTGCACAGTGTGTTGCTGTGTGCAACTGCTGTCAGCAACTGCAAGTCAGCCCTGATTTTTGGTGTCACCTCAAAAATCAAGAGGTGACTCAAAAATCAGGATGAGATTCAAAAATAAGGAGGAAACACCTTGTAGGAAATCAGAAAAGAAGATGAAGCAATTTGGCATTAAGAGACAATGAAGGTCATCTTATTGTTGACTGCATTTAAAGCTAATAAAGATGATGTGATGATAGTGTTCATCTTTTTAAAAGGCCAGAAGGCAAAATTTTTAAGTTTAGGCAAGTATTAGCAAAAGTCGACTTTGCAGATTTAAATAAATCATTAATGCTGTCAAAAGGATATTAAACAAAATAATCAATAGCATCACATAAAAATGTACAGAACTGTCATTGTCTTCTGTCAAACATTTTACATTTTTCTTATTTATAAGACTATATTGATTCTTTGGGTATGGAGGGTAGTGAAGCAGATAGGAGGTAATTAAAAGCATAAATCTCAGGAACTTGTGAAGGTAATTTTCTGTTTTGTAGACAGAACTGACAAAATGATGAAAGTTGTTAGCTCCAACATGACAGAAATACCGCATGATTATAGGGTACAGGGTTATAACATGCTGGAAGTTCTGTTCAAATAACAGCCATCTAATGGAGCTTTTAACTAAGTTTGGTAAGGTATTTTAAATATGAGTTGACTTCTTGTGACATGGCTGATATTCTCACAGCTCCTTGGTTTTTATATGTTCGTTTCAATAATAATCTACCTTACTATTCTGAGAAATTAGGTTTTAGAAATCTGTAAGGATGGAATTGAAAAACTAATGCATAGCTTTGGTGTAAAAAATGTATGAACACGCCAGGTTTGCAGATTTCTTCAATTACATCTATTATTAATAACAAATGAGATAAAACTATATTTTTCAACACTACTTCCTAATTTATCATGTAATTTTTATTAGAGTTATGATTCTAGTCTAAATTCTTCATCATTTATATACTCAAATAAATGTGCATACTCTTACAGAATGGTTCTAACAGATAAACTAAATGATCAAACATTTTGTAGACATCTTGCTATTAAGAGAGCTTTCTAGTTTAGGATCTGCTGTGAATTGAAATAATAATATGTTACAAACATAAATACCTCTCTGCTCCTGTCTTGCACAGTTAGTTTCCTTCTCTACCAGGACCACTGCCATTATAATCAACTTGATGTATAAAAGTGGGCAGGAACATAGGTGTTTAGAGGTTCTTTCTACAATATAAATTATGACTATATTTAGGATATATTTGGTTTTTTAGCTTGAATTTATGTAAAATTTTTTTGTGCTGTGCAGGAAAAAATTTGTCTTTATAAGTACTCCATGTATATGTCATGGCTTATTTCAAAGGTAAATCTAGTATTTCAATGATACACAAAGCTCATAGCCTCTGCTCTAATGCTGTATTTGTGTCATAAGCAAGTTTTAAGTGAGACTTGGAACAAATACTCTTGCCTTGAATATCATGCTTTTGCAAATATTTTATAAAATTAGAGTTATTAATGATCAGGAAATTAATAATCACAATAATTGGTATCAGTAATAATCAGAACTTGAGTTCCAATTTCAGATTGCCTCAGCTGCCCTTTTTTCTTTTTCTTGCTATGACTCCAGAAAACTCCAAAGGTTTGCATAACATGGTAGTGCAGAATTTCAGTTACCACAAGGCAGCTGAATCAAATTATTTATCCCACACTGCATAAAAAGCAAACTCTGAACTTCAAGTGTATCTGAAAGGACTAGAAAATAGTGCTTATGTGGTTAGGAAAGATTGCTTCAATACTTTAAGGAATGCTTCTCTAACTTCATCCTTGGAAAGAGTACCTATGTTTCTATTCACAGAACAGAGATGAGTTGAGAAAGTTTAAAATCAAAGGTTTAACAATGTCCAGCCCCTGGAACTGAAACTTGACAAAGTCAATGTAGAAACAAATAGTATCTACTTAACTGACAAAGTGAGGCACTGAAACAATTTTTAAAGGTAGATTTTTGCATCCCTAACTACTTTAAAATCCAGCCTGGAGAATCCCACCCGCCCCCAAAGGAATATGGTCTAGTTGAACAGTATTGAAGAAGGATGGCATTTCCAAACCCCTGCTTAGATTGATCACAGCAATACTTTTTAGCCTTATAACGTACAGCTATGAATTTGATGGATTATGATAATTAGAAAGCTTAAAAATTAGTCCATTCACCATGTTTCCATGAAGCTTTGCTTGTTATTATGGAAATCTTAATTTTAATCCTGCCTGGGCTTGTTTGTTCTCAACAGGTCTCATGTACACTATATGAGGATTGAATGAAGGGAATCAAAAACTGTAGTAGGTTATTACTGATATTGCAGGCATTATATTGCAAATATCAGCAGAAAGGCTTATTATCAAGCAATTGACTTACTAAGTCTTTCTCTTGAGTGCATTTATGTCTCTTATGTCATAGCTTTGGCCTCAGGCAGCATATGATCCTATCAACAGCACACATATGCGCGGAGCATAGAGTTCAAATATTTAAAGGGACATCATCAACTTGAGGATGCTTGAGTGGACAATCTTGTACTTGCTATTATTAAAAGTTAAAAGTATTGGAATGGAAAGGGTATATATTCACCCCAATTTTTAGCTCCACTTTTTGTGCACTGCAATGTGTGAATAGTTTATTGAATTTTGTTGGTGGAAAACACCCCTTCCGGTGCATCATGTCACAACTGCAAAGCTTAAGAGAAATGGAAAAAAGCCAGCAAAGGTGGAGAGAGACAGGATGGGACTCCTGTGCCTCATAAGGCACATTGGCGTAGCAGGGCAAAAACAGGACTGTGCTCCTCTGCCCGCATTCAGAACTGGACAGATCCAACCCAGAAGTTGACAAGTGTCCCTTTAAGTAGTGCACATAGTACTAGTGGTATAGCTGGTTAGTTGATTCTTTATAATCCTTAAATTGTGTTTGTATGTGTGTTAATATTTCAAAGGTTTTAAAATCAAGAAATATTTTCCAACAATTGATGAGTAAACTCTTTGCTGTTTTTATAATAAAGTTTTTTAAAGATATCTCACTTTCAGAGGAATTCAAAATAAAACTAATCTAGCAGCCTTTCTTACTGAATGCTTGCTTACTAAAATCTCCTATGAAAGCAAAGATGCACCCACAACAACATCCACTGTCCTTCTGAGATGGAAAGCACTGTTTCATGGGCTGTAAAATCACTTAAGCTGTAGTGTGTAAGAACTTCAGTCCTCTATTTTATCAACAATTCTCCATCAGTTTAATGGTTCCAGTTACTTGTGTGAGGACTCCAGCGTGCTGTCTGTTCTCTTGCCCACTCCAGCTGTTTCTACTCTTCACTCTTCTCTACGATTTGATAAAGCTGTTATTACATGCTGTCCCAAGGTGACTGTATTGTAATGCCCGTTTCTGCTGATCTTAAAACAGTTTTCCTCGTTATGGCAGCACTCTTTATGGAGTTCAAGCATCTTAGACATTATAGTTGCTCCTTATAAAAAGCATGTGACTTGTTTCATGGCTCGCTTCATTTAACACAGCGAACTAAATAAAGTAGTCAGTGATTGATTGACAAGAGGGAATGAATGTGATTTTGCATGAACACAGTGAAAGTTAACTTGCACTGATGTTTTTATATGCCAGGTGCCAAGATGTGCTTAGAAGAAGCATGCTTTCTCTGAGTGTTTTAATTTGAAGCAAACAACAATATTAACTTCTTTGGTTAATATGTAACCTTCAATAGAGGCACCTAGTGGTATGCCTGAAATAATGTTTTAAATTTGTGTTTGGAAATATTAATAATGCAAAGCTATTGCTGAATAGTGCAATGTAATGAAAACACATTAGTTTGGATAGGACTTTTTTCTTGCCCATTATAGGTAAATTAATTTATTAAGAAGTCAAGAAAAACACTTAAGTTCATTAGCTGAAATTTCCAAGGTTTGGAGTTTGTATTCCAATGTAGTTCCTTAGTTTAGCTTCTAACAAAGTGGCCTGATTTGTCAAGGCATCTGATTATATAGAGTCAGGAACAATGAAGGGGACTCAATATCACTGAAAAAAATGGGCAGATATTTATGTGTCTAGCTTTAGCTGTGCAACTTCAAAAACACTGACCTAGTTTCTGAATATAGTTTTAAGGCAAAGGTGAAGTAAATATCTTAGTACATATTTATACTGTTCCGTTTGGGCAGATTAAGACAAAATAAATAATAATAATTTTTAAAAACTCCTCTTCTCCCTGTCCTTCAGGTTCCAGTGTTCTTAGTATTTAAAAAATAATATTCAAGGCAATTTACAAAGCAATCAAGACTGGCACGTTTTTAGTTTTCTTGTTGTACTGGAAGTTTACAGATATGGTGTTTCCTCATTTTAACCCTTATTTTTTGATCTAATAGTAAAGTCAATTGTCTCAGTTGTTGTTAGTATGAAAGTATTTTATGACGTCTGTATTAGATCAAACAGAAGGAACAATGGATTATTTAATCATGTTTCAGCACAGTACATCTTTCTAACTGCAAGTAATAAAGACTAGGAAACACCACATGAAAATTGAGTAGCATCTTTCTGAATTGGATGTGTTTACATTTGTATAGTCCTTTAAATCTTTAAGCACCATAGAAGTAAAGAATTACATTAGGAATGACAGAGCTTTATGTAATCTTGAAGCCTCTTTTTCCAAGTTACTGAAAACATGCATTATTCATTAAAATCCTGTCATTTGAATATATAAGAACTTACATCCATGAAAAGTGTTAGTATAAAGCTATTAAATTTTTTTTAGGTGGAATAATATGGTGCCTACTATTGAAAGTGTCACTTTTCTGCCTTGTCACCCATTGTATTATATACAAGTGCAAAAAAAAGTGAGCCTGATTTGTTCTCCTTTGTAGAGCCAGGCCGAGGCCCACTACAAAGGAAGTAAACATGCCAAGAAGGTCAAAGCACTAGAGGCAACGAAAAACAAACCCAAAGCTGGTTCTTCCAAGGACAGCGCAAAGGTTAACACGGGCTGCTCCACCACGCCAGTCACAGCCAACATCTCTGACAAATCAGGTCAATGAAAACTTTTTGTTCTGTACATCCTTTACTTTCTCCTTTTTTTTTTTGTGTTTGTATGAGAGAATTTGGTTGCATGATAGTGATCCATAACTTGTCTTTTCTAAACTATTTACTATGCCTTCTTGTACAGAATAGATTTGTTTTGATACTCTCAAATTGCTATTTCACGTCTGTGAAACAACTGGTGTTCCTGAATGCTACAGTGTATTTTTTAAAAACCTATGAAATTTGCTATTTAAAAGTATGGATGTTCTTATGGCAGTAGTGGATGGATGTGGGTGGAGGGTGAATTCTGAGGTTATATATTTAGCTGAAGCACAAGAAACCTTTATAAGAAATGTTTCCTTACTGAATAAGACAATCTTGTTCTAATAGGCAAACACACCTACAGAAATGGGAAGCCTCGTGGCCTGGGTATTTCCTGACTTTCACAGCTCGTTAGTGCTTCAACATCACTTCTTTTCTTTTTTTTTTATCTTCCAGATGAGTAATCTGAGGAAGGTCAGCAACACTAATAGCAGTAGAATTGCTTGAGTTTCTGCTCTGTCAGTGTATTACTGAATGAAACAGGAGACTTTCATGAACTCGCTGACAGTGTTATTCAAGAGAAGGCCCCTACTGTGGATTACCCAACTGTCAGTCCAGTAGACTACTGCTGATAAATTTGCTTCTACCTAGGGAGTCATTTATTATCCTCTTCACCAGAACTGATCTTGACTCAGGTGCCATGAGGTGAATAATAGTTTTTTGACATGTGCATTAAAAATAACAAAAAAAAAAAATCCAACTCCAAAAAAATATCACTGACTATTTGTCATCCTGCTGTTTTTACAGCAGCTTCAAAACTCTGTGGGTCCTTAACAACGACAGTGGGTGCCAAATTTTGTATTGATTTACCTAGCAAATCACATTTTAGTTTTGAGACAAATGAGCTAAGTCCAAGTAACATCTTCAGGTAAACAAGACATGCTACTATAAAAAGGTAGCAATTTGCCATTGATAGGTAGGCTATTGAACAGAAAGAAATTTGAAATATTTGGTAAATATTTTACTCTGAAATATCGAAAATAGCTTTGTTTAAGATAGGTTACTGCTCCAGGTGTACATGGTGACAACTCAGATAACTGCCAAAGTAAAATATCAATTAAGACTTTAGAGGATTTAGCATGTTAAGAATCATCTGTGGTAACATAATTTTATAATGCCCTCCCTCTCCAATGCCAAACGTTGAGGTCCAGATAGCAAAAGTTTCATCATCTTTTTCAAACTCCATCTTTTTCTTCCAGAAACCATCTGGAGCTGTTTCGTGTTTCCTTTGCCAGACTATGAGGTCTGAATTGAATTAATTCTTTTCTTTCCTCTGCAATGTATCTAAAATCTACATTCAGTTTTTGATAAAATAATACAACCAGTCAAAAGGGAAACCTGCTCTTGATATTTTCTTTAATTGCCCTGTTTTGACAGTGTGTTGTTATGCTATTAATTACTCTGTACAAATTAGACAGATTACCATCTGTGTCTGTTGGATTACACCACTGCAACTGTTTCTACATTAAAATAAGTCCCAGTAGCAATTTAGTTGAACACTTTTCTTCCCATCAGGAGAACAGTGGGATTCTCTGTGAAGAGTAGGCTCCTCAGAGCCTCTTACTGCTGTACAGGAGACCGAGGATGGGATGTTTGGGAGGAAAAAACCTGAACTTGAAGGAAATTTTCAGTATTTGTATGGACGACTCATCACAGAGATGGGTAACAACTTGAAGATCAGGGGTTTTATCAGACTTGGAACAAACCATAGTTTTGTTCACCTGCAGTTTCCCTTACAGATAATATTGCCCATATATTCTTTGACATGTGTTCATCTCCTTAACATAATGCTTAAAAAACTAAACTAAAGCGGTCACTAAGTTGCCATTGGGTAGTGTTTGGGGTTTTTTTTGGGGCGGAGGAAGGGGGGTGGTTTTTTCTGGGTTGGTGGGGTTGTGGTTTTTTTGGTTTTTTTTTTTTTTTTTTCTTTTTTTGGTTGGTTGGTTTTTTTGCTTTGGAGCAAAAAATTTATGCCATTTTTTCTGACTCTTTTAACATAGCTTATATTCTCTGAGAAAAGCGCTAGTACTAGATATTAACTTTTTAGGAATATTTTCATTTTCCTTACAAAACTTTCCTTAGTATCTCTAATACTAAGAATTTCAGTTCATGTGTTTATTGGTGCTCTTTTTTTATCCTGATTTCCATAGGAAATGAGACATGGTCATATCACCTATACCTATATTTGTTCTTTTCTGGCTGTGTCTTCACAATTTTGACTATTTTACTTAGTGTGCAAAAACATAAAAAAAGAGATGTAGAGATTTTAATCCTATAAATCCTGTAAGTTTGATGAAAATTGGCCCCTAGGTAGAAGTCCTAACTTATGGTCTATCCTGAAAGATGCTACCACATCTTGACCTCCTGACTGACCAGGGACTCAGCCTTCAGGATGGGACAGTTGAAAGTGTGTATGTGTGCTGTAGGTCTGAAAAAATTGCTTTAGAAGTACATAAACTAAATGAAATCATGGAAGAGAATTAAATTCCACCCCTAGGGAAGCTGTTGTTTAGCCATTGTGCTTTGGAGAGTTCCTGAGAAATGTTCATCAAGTAGTAAATAATTTCTGGTGTCCTTTTCTAGTATATAGAAGAGTAGAAGGAGAAGCTAAACAGAGAAGACAGTTATAAGTTCTTGTGATCTTTTTTTATCTGCTGTACGTCCATGGGTATTAGTGCAGAAAGGGAGCATTACAGTAAACTGATAATCTGCAGTTAATTATTCTCTTATGTAGGTCTGCTAATAAAGGGGCACAACAGGCATGAGTAGCACCCCTTCTGATGTGCTGTCACTTTGAATGAGATAATGATGAATGATTTGGAGCTCTCCAGACAGAACAGTTGTTAAATATTGAATAAAAATGTCAGGTTAAGTTTGCTACAGAGCCATGTGTTCTTTGAGTCAGACATAGCATGAAGTCCAAAACACTTACTTGTCAGATGTCACCACTATAGTACTAATAGGAAAAATAATTTCACTGTTAGCTCAGCAAGTGATGAATCTATCAAAGGCAAAACACAAATTCATCCAGTCCTTATTTTTCAAAATGTATGATGCAGTGGTCTCTCTACAGCTGTTCCTTTCAGCTTGAGAAATGTGGCTGCTGATAGAGATAAAAGTTAAATTAATCTTTAAGGTTTTTTGGGATATTTCCAGAAGAATGTGGGCTCCTGTAGGCAAAAGAAGCCTCAGGCAATGGAAAGGCATGGCTGTGGTCTGAGTGTGACAATGCCCACATTGTGAGAGTTCTTCCCTGCTATTGTTAATAGTAGTGTGACTTGGAAATGGCATTTGTAAATGGATCATCAGCAAACATTAACTGAACAAGTTTGCACTCTGACTTTTTTTATTATGTGATCTCATTGTCTAAGCTCCCGACTCCTTGCTGTTCAAAAAATACTTGTTTATTGGTACTTGTAAATACCACCATCCTCCCCCATTCACTCTGCAGACAGGAAAAAGTCACTACAGATTTTGTGACAAAGTTGTTGCTCTCCTACTATAGCTGGGCTATCTCTGCTTGTCCTGGCTGGTATTTGCAGATTGGAGGTGGCCACAGGGGATGTATCCATAACCTGTCTCCCACACAGCTTCTCAAACCACACAGGAGAAGTCCAGTAATGGCTATATAACAGTTATGTATGCTAGAAAATCACTACTGTGACCCTGCAAGCTTTTTCGTAGCTGCTTTGAGATGTGGTTACAGAACAGCTGTGTTAATAGCACTGGGAGCTGCTCTTGCTGTGGTGGGTTGATCCTGACTGGATGGCAGGTGCCCACCAAAACCACTCTACCACTCCCACCCTCAGCTGAGCAGGGGAGAGAAAATATAGCAAAAAACTTGTGAGTCAAGTTCTGTCAAACATAAGGGAAACTTCTGGCAGCTTCTCACAGAAGCCACCTCCGTAGCCCTCCCACTACCAAAGCCTAGCCATGCAAACTCAGTATAGTGGCAAAGATTCCCTTCCCTCCCAGAGGAAGCCCAGGGTTTCCAAGATGGCTACACAGAAGGATACATATATGTATGGCATTGCTTTAGGAAAGGGCAAGGGTAATAACCAGTACACAACATAGTTTAGAATATTTGAAGTGTGGTTTAAATATAGCTCTAAGAATGCAATAGAAGATGATGTCTGTGACCCCAGGTCAGCACAGTCTAGATGCTTACAGTGATGAATCCTTCAGGAATGCATGTGATAATTACTGGATTGAAATGTCACTGTTTACTTATCAAGCACAGAGGAATTCTTTGATCCTACTTCTAAATCAAAATAAATAGCTCAAAATGAAGCATACAAATGATGTGGTATCAACTTCTTTGCATTTTGCTTTGATATGAAAATTGGAAAGTAAATGCAACTGTTTTAAACTACTCCAGAGTCAAAATCATATTTCAGATTGTAAAAGATAATCGTTTTTGGCCTTTGATCATTCTCTGTATGCTCTATTGGCCTCATGCCCATTTGTGAAATGATAGGTATGGGTATTTCAGGTTCAGTCTTCATTGCAGAAGACTAGAAGACTGTTACTTGGGAATTAGTAGGTAGAGATACACCCTTTGGATACTCTATGAAACCCCATTTTTTTCAGGTGGCAGGAACAGAGAACATTACACACCTAACTAGGCCAAACACTAGAACCTGTTTCAAATCCTGACCCTTTGTACTACAGCTTTGCTCTGGGGCACTGTCTCAGGGCAGCTCAACAGGCAGTGCACAGGGTCATAGTGATGACAATCCAGCATATGAGCAGTCTTGGGCTGATCTGCTGTGTATGGCAAGAATGGTGGGAAAGGGCTGCCACTGCAAAGATTTTTGCAGCTTCTTCATCCTAAGTGTGTCCTATAAGAGTTATTCCAGTCGTTACAGCTGCGTAACTCGAAGTAGCTGGAGGTTGTTCTCAGGAACATTGTCAAGCTGGAGTCTGGCACAGTATCTGACACTGAGTGAACTAGATCATGTTTGGAAAATAACCTGGACCTGTTGATGGACCTCGTAAATGACTTGATGTCGTGTAGACACAGTAATTACTTGTCCCATTAGACAGGATTGGCAACTCCAAGCTTTATCAGACTTAGAAAAGTTGGCCTTGTGGTCTTGTCTGTGGGTTTTAGTTCATCAAGGCCTATCTGTGGATGCTTTCACAACAAAACTGACTGGTTTTTTTCCTTTTTTTCCCAAATTAGCATGCAACATGTTGAATCACATTTACTCAGGAAGCTTATGATGGGTTGGATTTCTCCAGTGTCCCAATTGCTAGTGCTGTGTATTCATCAACTACCAATGAGGCGAAATGTCCCAGTGGAGGGCTCAGTTTGTATTTCACCAGTCCACCATCGGACACACCCTTACTCATCTTGCTCTCATTGCTTATTTTAAAAATCTTTCTGCCAGTGCTTAGATTCTAAACTTTTACATATGCAACTCTTTACTTGGACTAATGCAAAAAATTATACCAGATCTTGCAGCAAAATCCCTTTTCACCTTAACATTTTTTCTGATTTATCACCTTGTTTTCCCCACATTTTAAATGGAATAGCTCAAATAAACTGTTTCTTATATGATCCTTCAGAAGTAGCTAGGAGCCAGAGACATGGTCCTCCCCAGCCGAACTGTGGTGTATCTGTCCTGGGAAATTTGAGGTTATTTGTCACACAGATACCATTATAAGAACCTCAAAGCCACATGTTTCTAATTATTCTAATAATTTTGTAATGAACCAAAGTCCTCTAGACCTCCAAACAGATTGTGACAAAGTTGAATTTTGAGGGTGGGGCAGGGATAGGGAGAGGCTCTAAGAGAGGAACAGGACAAGGATGTGTTTGGCTTGGTGTCTCGCAGTGTGTCACTGTGCCCTATTTAGAGGTTCTGCCTTATGCCCTTCAAAGATGCTGGTGCTTCTGTCTGGCCTCCTTCAAAAGCTACTGATGAGCCTCATCAGTTCTTCACATTTATGCTGACATAAAGAGTTCAGCTGAAGCTATACTCCATAAAATAACCATGCATTTGTGTTTATGTGGATTCAGATAGTGCCTGCTAAGCACAGGCATATTCCTATTAGATAAAGGTATTCGTTTACGGTCAACTAAGTAGTAAATTCAATCTGCTCCAGACACCAAGGAGAGTCATTTCAAGGGCATTTTTCCATTTTACCATCCTCTGAGGTAAGCTTTGCTTCTTTTTGATTCAGTGTTTCACAGCCATATGAAGATCCTTCTATACTGCCATCTGTTGAAACTCTACCCCCAAAACAGAGGTAATAGCACAGTATAGAATTTTCTGCTTGACCACAGTGCTTTTACAAGTGATAATGTAAAATATTATTAATAAATGCTTATAAATTCATCACAGTTACACTGTTGCAAGTACCATATGTGTACTTACATCCATGGCACATGCAATGCCTGTATTTCATTTAACGGTAAATAGCTTCTGGGCATTTTCTGGCAGGTAGTTTCAGCAGCTCTTTCAGGAAGTTGCTGTTTGGTTTATGCTCTTAGGATAAAAGGAGAGCCAAAAGAAAAATTAGCAAGTCAAAGTCTGTTAACAGGAAATCATTATAATAGGTTGGGATCTTTAAACAATTTCTTCCCTGCCAGCCTTACTGTTCATACTTTTCAAAAGTGGATATTCAAACCCCATCTTTCTATGTGTGTCTAAATCTGAATGGAAAACCAGTCATACTGTGTATTTTGCTGTTGAAAAGCTCCTGGGAAATCTTTGGTCTGCCTATAATGCTAGCTACATTTCAAATTCTGCACCTCAACTGAAAACTGATTATAGGTGCCATTAACTGAAAAACCAGCTCTGCAACTGACACGCACACATTGATGAGCTGCTGCAATTCTTGTTCAAACTGGAAAAGGCCAAAATTTTCTCTCTTCAGTTATTGTAGCAATCAGAAATATGTGCAACCAGGATTTTCCTTGGAAGGAATGATAAGGTTTTGCTTTTCCTGCAGTAAAATAAGCATAAGCTTTGGATCACAAATATATTGTAAGATGAAATAAGACTCTTTTGGATATTCTGCTTTGTGCCTGAGCACTCATGTCCTATATCATTAAAACGAAATACCTCTAGTAATTCTACTTACTCAAGTTCTAAAAACATGAATTTCAAAGCTTTTTTTTACCAGCATTCTTAATATGATACAAGGCTTTCCTTTTTTCAAGAAGTAGAGATAGGCATTTGGCCCAGCAAAATTGACTCTACTAGTGTTGCTGGACAATGGCAGCAGGGCCAGGGATGCTATCAGCTACTGGGATGGTTTTTTTTAGCTAGATGTATATGGTCATTTAAATAATCCTTTCATATACGTTGACTCTTTCAGCACCTTATTTCTACTGTGAAATCAGGCATCTGTTTTTCTTGTTTGTTCTGTAAATGATTAAATATAGAATTGCCTATTGAATATCCCAAGAAGATGTTTTTAATAGGATGATGGTGATGATGGAATGATAGTAAGGTGAGTATGAAATAACAGTGTAACTTGCTAAAAAGACACTTGCTGGTTCTGTTGGGTTTTTTAACAGCCCTGGGAAAAATAATTTCAATTGTATTTAATACTTTCACAACACTTATTGAAGCAACATATTCCTAAGGAAATAAGGCAGTTCTTCTGATACCAGATATGGATTTTTCACTGGTGCCAGAGAATAAATATCAGGATTCTGGTGATTATTCATACAATTGGTAGTTGAATAAAGTTTTCTCTGTGTTCAGTTGTGTGAAGTTAAAGGCTGTGTTAAAGCTGCAAAATTTAAGTTTTCTCCTTTTCCCTGAGCCCTTGAATGAATTTAGTGTCCAAATATAAAAGAATGGGTCAGGACCAATGCTGCTTCAGTGGTGAAGGGGGAAATATACTTCATTCCCTATAGTAGGAAAATTATTTATGCAAACATTAGACTATTCATTTCCTGATTGCTTGTTTTCAAGGAGAGTGAAAATATTTTAGTGTTAATTAGACAAGTTATATCTGAAATGCAATTTATTTGTCAAATCTTGAGGGCATGACTGAATGCTCACAGTCCTCAGGCAAACCTGCTACAGAGGTGGGTGAGAATGCACAATTACAGATGTCATTTAACTGAAATGAAGACGAGTGTTTCATAGCTGACTTTAACTGCAGTTCTGCCTGGGCAAGTACCGAGTGAGTAGTTCAGACACAGGCCCACAAGAATTTACTTGCAGAGTGTGTCAGTTCTCCTTGATTCTTTTATTTAGATGCCCATAAATTTCATATTAAGTTCTAAAGCACTTCAGCATCTGAGCACAGAGTTTTAAGATTTTTGTTTGCACAAGCAGCAAGTGAAATATGTTTCTAGTAATATATTTCAAATTCATAAATGGTGGAGACAATGTTATTTTTACAGCTGAGATGATGAACTAAGACTAAGCAGAAGTGAAGGATCTCTGGGTAAAGTACTGTATGTTTTTTATAATCTTTGAAAGTTATTTTTCTAAGCATTCCTACATTCTTAAAAACTTTAAAAGACAGTGCAATACTATAAGTTTGCATTCCAGGACATCAGAAATAGACGTAGCAGAATTTGGAAAGGGAGTGTAAAATATTTTCAAAATACTAGATGTCTGGTGTCAGAAAAAGATAAGTTTATAGCTAGCAGAAACATTTGCTTTCACCCATATATTTTGTAATAGCAAATCTTATACTGTATTTCAAGCTTTACTCACACTGTATTCAAATTTTCCAACTCACAAATTTTCCTATTCCAGCCCAAACAGACTGGCATAGCTCAGAAAAGATGAAAGTAAATATGGCTGGCTATAAAGCAACAGGGCCCAGGAAGACTGAGCTTTTGGATGATATCAGTTTATGGATACTCTTTAAATTAGCATTGACACTTGCTAGCTGTGTTTTAGATCCCCCTTGTTTTCAGTTGCCAGCACTGTAGTGCTATTGATATTTCTGAGTTTTATGAACAAACTTCTAGTGACAGTTTTCCCAACCTGTCAGCATGTCACTGAGAAATACGTAGATATTGCCATTGTACACTAGGAAATTGCTCTGTATTGGTGTTTGTAGACAAGTTGATTTTCTCCAGAAGTAACAGGTCTAAAAACTAGAGGAGGAGGAAGCTGGGAATTGTAATAATCTTTTTTCAAATTAGGGTAAGAGAAGTCTGATACAATGTGCATTCTGTAAAATATCATTAAAGATCAGCAGGTGACATAGAGGCACAATGCAAATGACCTTAAGTGAATGTTCAAAGTTTGTTTTCTCTAGAAGTATTACATAAACACCTGAATTTTGACTAACAGTACAAAATCAACCCTTCTTATTCCTCGAGCTTTTGCACTGAGAAATTGTATTGTGTGGAAATATTAAATAAGAGGCTTTTGAAATGTGAATGCCCTTTGTTGATGCATAACAATTTTGCAGTTATTTTACTATATGATTTATATGTATGTGCCAGCATGTAATTTTTTTTCCTTCCCCTGCTGGTGAGTGCATACAGATTTTTCTTGATCTTGTCTTGTAAAACAGACACTAGCCAGCCAACAGAAACCAATTCCCTAAGAATCTCCAAATGTGTAAGTAATTGATTAAAAATCATAGGCAATACAGCAGGATCACCTCTGACAACCCAGTAATTAAAGCAGCAGGAACTTTCAGTTCAGGAAGGTGTACAAATAGGTACAGGAATAGATTTTGCAGGGCAAGGTTTTATACTTGCAGAGCTACGTGTACTTCTGAATATTTTCTAATTCTCATCAATCCACTTTCATAAAAATTAAACCCAACCAAAATTGCAACAGCAAACCTTTTTTAACATTACATCTTTATTCGGATCAGCACAAATATTTTCATACTCTGAAGAAAATGCGGGTTCACTTGTAAGAGCCTTTGGTATGCCAAATCAGAAATAAAGTGTCTAAGAAATTGTCAGCATCACTGCTGTAACATAGCCATGCAAGTGATACTTCTGAAGTGAAAGAAGATATTTGGGTTCAGTCTGTTGGAGAGTACTGATGCAGTTAATCAAATAATCATTCTAGCTACCAAGCTCACCTAATATTGCACAGCTATCCAGAGATTTCCTGATGTAGCTTCAGTATCTTGAGAAAATATATTGCAGCTTATTTGAGGGCACATTTGTGTTTGAGAGGAAAAGCTTTGTATTTATAACTTCGATTTTTTTGTCATCTTTGTATAGAGCCGAAATTTGTTCTCTTCAACATGTGTCAAACTGATTTATTTCATTATGTAAAACATAGCTCTTTTTCATACGTGCCTGAAGTACAAGAAAAAACATTTTACAAAAATGAGAAGTAACTGAAGGGTTAATAGATACACTGTGCTGTCTGATTTGCATGGAGGTTTGCAGTGGAATTTTTCTAGAACAGAGCCCTACGGGTTTTTCGGCCTCATTTCTCAGTAGACCGCACAACTGGTGAGAAAGTAGGTATTTTGTCTGACAGCCATTAGAGTCTCATTATTCAGCAAATGTGCAGATAGAACAAAAAATATTTTGAAATACCTTATCCAAGTTTGCTAACTCCATCTTAATAAGTGTGAAGAAATAATCAAATGCTCTTTCTTGTTTGTTTTTTGGGGGGTTGTGTGAGCGGTGCTGAGATGCAGGAACAGAGTGCTTAAAAATCTGTTAAGGTTGTGACCACTAGTAATTTAATTGCTGTTCCTGCTATTGTCTTTATGGCATATATTACTCAAAGTGTTCATCTTTTCCATCATAAGAAAAACAACTAATTGTGTGTGTGTGTGTGTACTTTATTCCTCTATAGCGCTGTGAACCAGAAGAAAATGCTTTCTGTGAAAAACAGTGTTTTGAAACCTGCTTTTCTTACTGGAGCTATTGTCTGACTTTCTATTCAATAACTTTTCTGTTAATACATTGAAAGAGGCCTTTCTTTTCATCCTGGTAATTCAGTCACTGATGATCTCCTCCCTTCAAATCTTATTTCAGGCCAAAGAGATGTACAGCAGCTCTTGTTTCTAATATAATTATTTGTGGGTGTTCTTGTTCTATCCCCAGGACTGTGTTCCAGGGTAGATCCTAATGTTTGGTTAGGCAGTCCTACAAGTACAGTGTGACTCAATAAGTTTTCCCCACCTTGATTTTATTTTGTTGTTGTTTCTTAACATCTCCGTTAATTACATTCAGCCAGGCTTGTGATCTCTTTGACTGTGATCTCTCTACTTTAATGTGATCTCTCTGCTTTAATGGTTTTTGGTTTAAATGCTGCAAATTTTGTTGCAATATTTCTGTGGTATTGATTTTTCTCTCTCCAGATTTATGTCCTTCACTTTCAAAGCTCTCCATATCTTTGTATGTCTCTTGTAATATACTTTCAAATGTTGTCTTGCACCTACCACATAAAGCCATTTGAAACCAGCTTCTGATACAGCTCCCTGCTTTGCCTGGACCTATTTGGTAAGAGTTCCCTGCAATCAGCTGCTAAACTTACTTCTTTCATTCTCACCTTTAAAAATTGCTCTTTTGCTGTGATGCACTGAAAAACAGGAGAACGCTTGTGAGAAGTTTGACTGCCACAATGGTGCCTGTGTCAGTGACTGGTTGTCATGTCTCTCTGTGGTTTCATCCTGTCTGCAGTGGTCATCTCTGCTCTTAAACTGATCATTTTGTCTGGGGAACAACTTCTTCTGTGTGCAGAAAGAACAGAAAGGTCAACTGGTGACTATTGAGTAACTGTTCAAGTAACTCACCTCTCTTTAGCTTTGTCAGTGGGCATACTTTGTGAAGTGTGGGGAAAAATGTAATTAAATAGGTCACTTTTTAGATTTATTTCACATGTGCCAAGCATTTAACATGTCAAATTTAAACTGAGAAATTTTTTTTCAACAGACAAATTTTTGCTTTTCGTTTATGGATGCTAATTTAGCTTTACCGATAAGCTTTTCAGCAAAATTTCTTGGATTGTCTGCTAGTGTAATTAATGCAACTGATTTTACCTTTTCTACACAGTTGTTTGAGGCAAGAACCTTTAATATTCTGACAATCTCATGGATTTCCTTTTCCCGTTCTGTAATCACTGTATGCTTCAAAAGTTGTTTAATGCAGCCCAATATTCACAGGCATATATGGAGCTGTTGAAATTACAGGGAGAACCTGATAATCTGTTCCACTCAGTACAGCTTTACCGGTATGGGAGATATGTTTGCTTTCCCTCAAACTCTCTCTTAGTCTCCAAAATCAACACTTCAAACTAATAGCAGCTCCCTGTAGCACAACTTACGTGAACTCAAGATTATCACAAGCCAATCTTTGCACCACACTTTCAGTATCCCAAAAATAAAATATTAACATTTACTGTCAGAAATCACTGTTGATTTTAGTTACCATAGGAAGTGACATAGTTAGAAATCAGTTGAAAATGTACAGGATCACCAAGCAGTCCTTTTTTTAAAAGATTGTTCTTTCAGCAGTGATATGGTGTTGTAAGGCACCACCATAAACAAGGCTGATTGAACCAAAGGCTTTGCCCCTAACTGTGCATCAGTTGTGCTCACTGGCTGTATGGCCCTGATAGCCATGCCATGACTGAGTTACACAGGAAAAAATTATGTGACTGGTTTAGACTGGAAATTGCGCTGGATATTGCATGGCTCTTTCCTTCATGTTTTTGAAGAAGAAAAGAAGCATGTTTTTACTATTTTCTTACCTTTACAATGGAGAATAATAAACATTTTACTGCCAAAAGTAATTTTTCCATTATGATCTCTTCTAACTTGGCAATGTGCACTATTGTGCAAGCAGGTAAAAGAAATATAAAATCAGATTTCTATACCTAGCATGGCAAATGAGTGAATCTCACAAAAGAGCTTCAGTGCAGGGTTGTAGAGTAGCAGTGGCCACTTGGCAGTGTCTGTGCTGCCCTTTTGCTGTCAGTACTTTGTGCCCAGCTGCTGTTCAGTGCCTGGAGCTGGGGGATGCAGTGAAGGACGTGGCACAAGGGAAGGTGTGAAGCTGAAGCTGGGCAGTGGGTGGCTGTAAGCATGGTGTGGTCTCTTCCAGTGGAGAGCCAAGTGCATCACAGTCAGTGCTGGGCAGCTGTTCTCAGTCCCGGGATCCTTCCCTGTCTGTGTGCCCAGCCTTCAGCACAGGCTGTGCGCAATAGTCCCAGTTTCTGGCGGAGAAGAGAAGCAGGCAAGTGCAAAGCTATACTTTTTTATTACATGCAGACACACACAAAATATGTATTTTCAGTAATTGAAACATTGTTCTGTTACTGTCACAGCAAGAGCAAATTTGTTTATTTATTATATACAGCAGAAAATTTGACAGTTTGAAAATGTGACACTTTTGTAAGGGTCATTAGGATTGTAGCAGAACTTCATATCTGAAAGATTTTTTGTATATGTATTGGAAAGGCTTCTTGCAAGTGTATCACACATCATCAGTACCTTGGATATTTTAATTCTAACTGCTATTTGAACAATCTGTTGTATAACAGAACTTTATTGTAAAGATGTTTTTTGTATCATCAGTGATAAAAACTGGGCAGATAGGCATGTTGAGGGGTAGAAGTAGCAATGAATATTTTTGATACTGAAAAACTTTATCAGATTTCTAAATATATACATGGGTTTTAAATTCACATTGCTTTTATTTTTATCAAGAATGTAAATTTTGAATTAAGGATGTGAATATTAAGTTACTCTTTTTTTTTTTGTTGAAAATAGCATATATAATTCCATCATGAAGTCCAAATAAAACTTCTTTCTAATGTGCACCAAAGCATCCCTCTGACTCAAAAAGAAATAAATGCCATTAATGGGTAGGACCTATTCTCTATGCCACATCAACTGCACTGAGAGTGGCATGACCTGCCAAGGTCAGTGAGTCACTTCAGCTGTAGAAGTGAAGCAGTAGAACCTGTAGGTTTGAACCTGTGAGGTGTTGCCCTGCAGTGTCCTGACTTTGGTACTCAAAATGAGGCAGTACTGATCAGATAAATAAGTCTTGAATTTTAACATGGCACTGACACAAGCATGAGTCAAACAAGCAGAAATATGTGAAAACAACTTCAAAGCAGAAATAAAACAATGTAATGGGTGAGAAAAGCATTGATATTACTGAGCCCAAAGCAATACTTAATTAGCTTGCTTTAGTTATTTTCCCTGGGCTCTATTTCAAAATAAATCCAGGTTTCAGTAAGAACCTGAATCATCAATTTACTTTTCTGGAATTTAAGAGAGGAATTTAAGTCACATGAAATATGGCTTTTCTGCGTGGAAAAGGAACATAGGAAAACAGTAAAAATTAGATTTTAAATTAATTTCTTGCACTTGAGTTTTGGTGTGAGCATTTCAACCTGACTCTGATGCAGATTGAATCACAGCTATTACCTTCAGGCAGTCGGCTGGTACTGCCCTGGTCTCATGCTTCCAGCTGTGTTCTGCTAAGCTGTGCAGCAGAAGCTGGTGTGCCCATGGTCCAGGCAGGATGGACTCACTCCTGAACTCATTTGGGCTCTGCCTGGCTCTATTGGTCTTGAGCCAGGTAGAGTTTAGAGCAAATCTGAACCTGTTCTCAATAATGCCTTCAGAAATAGCAAGAGGACTGTAATCCTACAACTGCATCTCACAAGTCACATCTATTTTATAAAGTGGTGATAGTTGGGAAGTATGTGTATGCATGCAGCCATTAACAGTTACATTTTTTGATTTCTGCATGCAGATATTGTTAGCTCTGTGCTATAAGGACAAATAAGAGAGTAATGGTCTTTGTGCTTTGTATATACGTGCAATTTGCATTTCCTGTGCTTTGCACTGTTGAATAGTTGGCATTTCTGTCTCAAACATAAAACTGTAAGTAATGGTGTTTTGAATTATGTGGATTGAAACAATAAGCTGTTATCAAAAGCCCATTTGGAGAAGTGCAATTTTCTGATGTTAGAAGCCAGGAAAATGCAGTTCTGGGCCCACTGCAGTGACAAATACGCACTTAGCTCCGTGTACTTTCTGTGGGAGTTCAACTGTATAATAACCTTACAATGATGATCTTTGAAGATGTTCTGCATTAAACATTTAGAATGGTGGAAGGAAACATTAATTCATAGAGGGGTGTATGTCTCTCCTTATACATCCCCATCGATGAAGAGCTTATTTATGTCAGGAAGCTTTCCAAATGATGGAATTATTATGTGAACTGAGGTTCTTTCCAAAAGCTGTGATACTGGCAGAATTGAGCCCAGCTGTGTGCTGGTAACATCTCTCTGGTTTTGTAGAAGTTTTCTTGTTAGTGTGTATACTCTAGAATTTTTGGAATATGAATAGTGAAAACACTGTAAATCTGGGGAGCATTATAAAAGTCAACATACATCAGCTGTTGGCCAGCTAAGTGAGAAGAAGTGGGAAATGAAATCTGTAATTTTTTCAATCATCTGTTAAATTCAGCATTGGAAAACCATCACTCTGTGATGGTAATTGGTGGCCCATGTAAAATGGATCTTCTTCCATATCTTGGGATCTTACTCCACAGACACTTGATGGCAAAACAAATAGTCTGCTCCCTCTTGTGTGGTCAGTGAGATCAGTGCAGGCAGGGGCTGTGGGCAGGAGGGTAAGCACTGTGGTTGTTGCACAGGGGTGATGATTTCTATCTCCAGGAGGTGTTTCAAAAGCACCAAATTTTTATCCTTACATTAAAAAAAAATACATGGGGAACAACATAAAAAAACCCCCAAAGCCAAACCAGAAGTGTAGTTGGTATATGTTAACATAAGCCTGCAGTTATATAGGTGTATTTTTCCTTTAAGGCCTGAAATGCAAAATACTGTGGAACCTTCCTTTATTCCATTTTGGTTCACTTATATCCTGCTGTTACGCCTTTTGCAGTTTGGCATAATATTGCACAGAACAATGTTGTAGCCTGAATTGCTGCTAATAAAGTCCAGGGTAAGCAAGCAAAAAGGGCCTTTGCATGGTACCCACAGATGTTAAATTCAGCCGAGCGGTGAGATGTTCAGGGTCCAAGGCACACTCATGGGGAGTCCAGGTTTCTCTCTCCCCAGAGGTAGGGGCTGGGCAGTGGCATCCAGGCAGTACCAAAATTATGGCCACTGTGGGGATAGGGAGGGAGTGGCTCAGGGACACAGGAACAAGGGGAGAAGCCAATGGGGTCTCAACAGCTTTTTGTGGGAAGCTTCTTGTGTCTCCCTAACCTAGGGGATGCCCCCCAGGGTCTCCACAGAACACAAACAACAAGAACAACAATTCTGTTTTTCCGTAATGTAAATTTGCAAATGACAGCTGCTCAGTGTGTTTCGTTTGTAGATGTTAGCACCTCTGAGAATTTTCCATATTGAAAACTCTTTAATTTAGAATGTTAGCAAATGCTATTATTGAAACTGTATTTTATGAAGACTTATAAGTCATATAAAGTATTCTAGATTTTTGCAGACGTGAGTTATTACTATGGAGACTTTAAAATTGAATAGCCTATGAAGTACAATTTAACATCAGTTTCTTTCGTCATACTTTGTAAATCAAAATACCTTCAAAATCTGGTTTTAACATTAATTTGGTCATAATAGTAATCTTTGTACTTGACTATTTTCAATGTTTAATGCAGTTCATATTGTGTAATTTCCAAGTATTTTTATTGTTATTTTAAAAAATAATAGTTCTTTTATTAGAGTTTTCTTTCTCCTGGTTTCTAACAATCTAAAATTGATGTACTGCAATGCACTTCTGGGAAATATGCCAACAACTGTGGGGGTTAGTTTCAGGATGGCTATTCATAGTTCATACACACTTTCAAGTGTTTGCTTGAGTGGGTACAATCCTGTTTTCAGAGTTCTTGGTAGCACAGTCTTGGCCTGATACACAAAGGCATGTTAAGACAGAGTCTGGTAGCTGTAAACATAAAGTGCAAGGGCCCATGTTAATAAATAAATGCTCAAAATAGAGCCTAGTTTTTCAAGTCAGTTCAACTCTATTTCAAATTAAGCCATGGGTTTCAAATGGGGAGGTTGCTCTTATGTAAATGTTGTACTTGCTTAGATGATGAAATTTGATTCCAGCTGTTCAGAGTGACACTTACTCATGTCTGTTTTGTGGGGGTTGCTCATACCAGCACTGTCCCCTTCCCATCCTGTGTTTGTTTTGGACAGAGCTTGTTTTACTGCTGGCAGCTAATATGGCTTGTGGTCACAAGGCCTCCAGTTGAACAGCTTCAAATGCAATGAGCCCTTGAGGGGCAGCATGTAAGCAGGGAGCATTTAAATACTGGCTCTGGCACAAAGTTCCTCTGTAGGCACAGCTGGGACATTTTATCTCCTGCTTTTTGATCACCATCTGCAAAATGAAGTAATACCTGCCTACCTGCCTCGTAGGAGCACAGATGATTGACTCATGCTTGTGAAGTGATAAAGGAATGCACTGAATGCACTCAGAAGCCACCTGATCCACAAATATATAGGGAGTCTTTCATGGAAAAACCTAAAAATATTAGCAACTGTGTTCATGTGTAGTACCATAACTGCTGGAACTGAAATGAGGGATGTATGTCAAGACGGTGCTGGAGCCTTTCTGTGTCCTCCCAGTGACTTTGAGAAACTTGAGCCCTTCCAAAGGCAAATGTATTGCTTTTGAGAAATATTTTTTAATCCCTAATGCAAAGGCTTGCTTGTTTCTGAGTGCTGTCCAGTCCTTAAGCGTGGCTTCCTTTGGTATTGCTTGGGCTCCTTTCAACTGGCCATGCCTGCAGCACAACAGGAACAAGAGCTGGCATGAATTTGGTGAACTCATTGGTATTCACTGGTAACTTTAAAAACAGGAAAATCACCCTCTTTTTCAAATTACACACATTTCATGGCAGGAGTTTTAACAAGATTTCAAGGATGCTGCTCTCTTTTATAAAATGAGATAAATTAGCCCCCTGTTGTGTTATGTTTACTAAACCCACAGGACTATTACTGTATGCTTTTTGTATGTGTGGCATAAAACAACAACATGTGTATTTTGTTTCTTTTAGAAGATAAAGGGAAAGAAAAACCCAACAGTGTGAGTCAGCAGTCCAATACAGAAGTGGATCCTTTTCTTCCCAAACCTGGAGTGGAGCCTGCAGCACCTGCCTCATCTTCCAAGAGCACCAACGGAGCTGCTAACGCAGTTACTGAGTCAGAAGAGGAAAAAGCCAAAAAACTACTTTACTGTTCATTATGCAAAGTGGCTGTGAATTCCCTTTCACAACTAGAAGCCCACAATACAGGTGAGTATCCATATGGTATAAGCCAGCTGTGTGTTAACATTTTTAAAATTCAATGTTATGAGGTGGTAGCCACACTTCGCTGAAGCGTCTTTTAGTCAAAACTTAAAATAGCAAGTTAAAACACTGGTCCTGTTAATGGCAGTTTCCTGTGTGGTTTTTGATATTCTATTAAAGCACTCTCTATTTTTTTTTAACTGTCCTTCATGTACTCTCTAAATTTTTAGTTGACTAAATCCCTGCATTTCATGTTAACTAATCAGATCCCTTCACACCTTCACACTGAGGATCACAGTAAGATCATAGTGGTTTCTACAACACTTAAGGTTTCTAAAATGCCAGTGTTCTCGCTTTTTCATATTTTATCTCGTTATCATTAGTATCTGTTATTTTGCTGGTAAAACTTATAGCAATTTATTTGTTATTTGATTTTTTTTATAATTTTAGGATGGGCTCATTAGGTTTCCTAGATGTCATAGAATCTTCTGATTATTGAAAATTAGTTATATGTCTTTTTTTGGGCCACAAGCAGCAATCTCTAGTGTGCTCTGTCTGTGTATGGTGTGCTGGTGATGTAAAGCTTGTTAACAAGCCATTGAAGCTGGTTTTACAGCTGTAATCCATTCTTGAAATGGGTAAAGCAGCCGTTTCTTCTGAATCAGAGGATATTTATTGAAGTATTACAGTTCCTAGGCAGGTTTTGAGGGATTGCTGTGGTCCCTGTCCCAGTGTTGGCTAATACCCTTTTCTGCTATTTACTGGCTCTATGGAATTTGGCAAAAGAATAAGTAGCAAACACTTTGGCCATCCAGGCACATACTGCCCCCAGACAGTGTGGTCCAGCATGTCTGCTGTTCCCTTTTTTGCACAAGGCCTTCTGGCTTGCCTTTAGATCAAGAACGCAGGAACTACACTGACTGAAACAAGAGTGATCATTAGTCCCAGTCTGTGGTGACTTCAACCATTCTGTCTTGAAAATAAATGTTACAAAGTCCCAAGGCTGAGGGAATGTTTTGTGCTGCTGATCATGAACTCACCTGCATCTCCTTGCCCATTAGGCTCCAAGCACAAGACCATGGTTGAAGCTCGGAACGGTGCTGGTCCCATCAAGTCTTACCCTAGGCCTGGATCCCGAATGAAGGTGCAGAATGGCAGCAAAGGCTCAGGACTGCAGAACAAGACGTTCCATTGTGAAATCTGTGATGTCCATGTTAATTCAGAAATTCAGCTTAAACAGGTAACTTGCATGTATCGGGAGCTCTTTGTTGGTTGAAGTTACATTGCAATGTTGTAGGGGCAGTGTAGGGCTGTGTGAGGATGTGTTGGTGAGTATTGAATCAACTTTGTATTTCTTATCTGTCTTCCCACAACTATTTATAAATATTTCATGATAGGTCAAGTTCACCTTATTATTTTAGTTGGGAAAAATGGGCTTGACAGTTGTAAAAGTAGAGGTGTCAGTATCAATGAATGGTATAGCAGATCTCATTTAAAAGTTTTCTGTGGTTCATGATAGGGATGTGAACCTTGTTCTCCTAACTATAAGAAATTCTGGGTTGAATTCCCTGAATTCATCTTTTGGTGCTGTTTTCAGTCTGCTGTAATAATGTTTAATGCTGTGTGAGAAGGAAAACATGACTCAAATCTATTGGTTTGGGACAATCACCAGTAGGGTAATACTGTAGATATGTCTGAATTATGTAAAACAACATTATCATTAACAGTGTGGCTGTTGTGTGCCCATGGAGCTGTTCTCTGTCTGAGCCAATTAGCCCTGGGTTCAGAGCTGTGCCCATACAAATGCAGTGATTCTGATACCCAAATGGGAATCTCTGACTGGATGGTGCTGTGCTGTGTGAATGTGTCCTCTCAATCCCTGTTTTTTAGTTAGCTCTAAGATAATTTTAAATGCATGTGTAGACATATCCCTGGGTACTGGTTCTTCCTTCAGCTAATAATGAATTGTTTACGTAACTGAACAGTATCAGCAAGATGGAAATTTACCTTCTACTTCTGAATATCCCTATGACCTAGTGATTACAGCTCTGCCTGGTTTAAAGCTCCTCAAGTGGAAAAAGGAAATACTAGCCAAAATATCAATAATTTGCAGAGCCTGTCTTGAATCACAAAACATGCTGTATTTGATTAGCTTCTGATTCTTTATTTGATATGCTCCAAATAGTTATGTTTAATTTATCAAAACTCATCATTGCTCTCTATAAAGAGCCTACTTTATCTTACAAACAGGGGCTTATGTATATCCTGCTGATAAATCAATTTCAAACTCAAAACCAAGAAATGTTTAAAGAGCTAATTAAATGTGAGGATATTTATTTCAGCACATTTCCAGCCGAAGGCATAAGGACAGAGTTGCAGGAAAGCCTATGAAACCTAAATATAGTCCTTACAACAAACTGCAGCGCAACCCAAGTATTTTAGCAGTAAGTATTTTTATTTCTCATCACTGTCTGTGTGAATTTGTGACCTTGGGGACTCCCACTGCACAGAGACAGGAACATGACAGACCTGACGCTTCTGCAGCCTCTCTTCCCCTGCAGGCTGAGTCTGCACAGGAATCAGATTTGAAGATAGTTATGTGTTCTGTCTGCCCAGTCCAAGGCATGCAGACAGCACTGCAAGTGTTATTTACTGCTAGAAAGAAGGGAATAATCAGTGGAATGGGGAATGAACCATGTGCCCCATGGAAAGATATCGGCACTGCTGGGCGAGGGCTCTTCTCTTTGAAGGCAGCAATGGGTATACTCTGTCTTTTTGCACACCTAAGATAAGTTATGATGGATGCAGTCAGGGAAAAGGACATAGGATTAAGATATAAAGACATTTTTAAGATATAAAAATACTAGTGCTCATTGTCTGCATACAGCAAAACAGAATGCTGTGTGGATGTATGAGTTGGTACAAAAGAGCCATCAGGTGTTTAGGAGAATTGACTGCCTGTATGTTCAGGCCATGTCTGTCACTGGACATCAAACACCTCGCCTGTCTCTGTGCCATTAGTCAATCCCTGTCACGCCCACCTGCATTTCTAGGAATCCCCCAAGCTGGTCCTGATGATCATCTGCAGCCAGAGTTCAGGCTGGCTTTAGCACAGCACAGTTTGTATGTTTATTTGCTCATGACACAGGCAGTGTTCATTAGAGAAAAGCGCTCTCCACCTCTAGCACGAAAAACAGTTTACAGGTTGAAAAGAGACAGATGCAAATGTGTGTAGGTAAGAGAAAGCATGTGAAAAGCCTGTAAATGCTAAAATATTAATATGTCTTTGTAATTGTTTGGAGGCAAATGGAAATGCTGTAGGGATCTTCTAAGTCTCCCCACTTGGTAGGTTCTGCCCATGCTAATCTTCACTTGTATAATACCTCATTTTATCATCTATTGCATAAGGAGAGACCACCAATTATAAAGGAAGGACATGAGTATTTTTGCTTCCACGATTGAATGATTGTAGCACAAACCATTTTCAGTGAGAGATATAGATATGAGTGTATATATTTCTGATTAGCTGTTTCACCACAAGCACCAGCAATGCTTGTAGATCCTACGTAGAGTCATACATATATTTCAGAAAAAAATTCTTTTTGGCATCAATCTTAATAATACTTTTACTTTGAAAAGAGCAGGTCTGCATTGGAAGGCGCAAAGCTGACTGGCCTGATACCACCTTTCCATCTTTTCTGCTCTACTTTTCTACAATTCATTTTTGCAAGTGGAAAATTTTACTTTCGATATTGAAGTCTTAATCTTGGGGGTATTTTTAATATTTCATGCACACAGTTATAATTTATATAGTTACTTGCTTACAAATTATGCTTCTTTCTAAACATCAGTGAGATGGTCTGTAGACTCAAGAGATTTATTTATCTTTAGATATAGGATTTGGTTGCTTTAATTGCCCTGGGAGTAAGAGGACAGTGCAGGTAATATTTCTAAGCAGCCAGTAAGAGGTTTCTGTGAGAAGCCACAGTGCTCCCTGTGCCAGGGTTCACTTTTTCCCTTGTGCAAAAGTGGGCTTTGGGAGAACTGTATTTACATTGCTTTTGCATGTGTGTTTTATTCCAGGCAAAACTTGCATTCCAGAAGGACATGATTAAGCCGCTGGCACCTGCTTTCCTCTCATCTCCTCTTGCTGCAGCTGCAGCTGTATCGTCAGCTCTGTCCCTCCCTCCCCGGCCCTCGGCATCCCTGTTCCAGGCACCAGCAATTCCACCAGCTCTCCTCAGGCCAGCCCACGGGCCCATCCGGGCAACGCCTGCCTCCATACTCTTTGCACCATACTAATTTATTGATGTGAAAAGAGATAACTATGGCCAGTACAAAGGGCAAAGGAAAGCAGGAAAGGGGTTGAGGTTTTAAAATGTTTCTCTTTTGCAATGCTATCCAGCACGACACCTCATCCAACCACATCATAAAATCCATCACTGACGGCGCTGCGTTTTGGAGTCTAGACAACTCTGTCTTCTTTCTGTCTCTGTTTTTTTTAATCAAAATAGTGTGATTTGCTTAAAAATTAAATTGCTCATAAAATTTATATCATTAAAGATTCATGCATCTATTCGTTTTTTCTTTTCTTTTTTTTTTTTTAATTTGTATGATGCACCTTGGAATCAAGGAACATAAAATATTTTCCTGTCAGACTTGAAAACTAGGGTCTTCCTCACTCACACCTATGTAAATACTTGTCTGAAAAGCAACGGTGTATAATCTAATGTGGAAAAAAGGAAAAGGCAGATGAACCAAATGCTTGAGTGCAGATAACATCTCAAAAAAGGATTGCATCCATTATTTTCATGTGCTCTTGTTGACAGGGATTGTGTGCTGTCCTAGACCCCAGTACTGGTGTATCTTGTGTAGTACTACAGATGTACCATGTCTGATTTTAATATTTTTAGTTTCTGTGCAAATGTTTGAAAGCAATGCAATGCTGAAGCTTTTAATTATTTCTTTTGTGTCATACTTTATTTAGAGAAATCAAGAATAGAAAGCCATATAACATAGAGTTAAGATTACTGCTTGTTTGCTACTTTCATTTAACTTATTTTTGTTGTTTCTTCACTGGTGTTGCTAAGCAATGTTTAAAAAGAAAAAAAAGCTTTTCAATTGCACATTGCCACAGCTCACATGTGTCGTTCAAGAAGACAATGGATCCATGTGTTTGTACGTAAATATCCTGTTTTCTTAATTTCTAACTAGTTTCCTTTGTAATGATGCTGCATAACATTGTGGCTCCCTAATGCAATAATGTACAGAACATAAAATATTTATAATTGACCATATTCTCTGTTTACTGAATATATTGCAGTAATGTCCCACCTGTCTTCTTACCTCCCCAACCCTTTTATAAAGGTGAATCAATATGCAGTGCTCAAACTGGAGTCATTATATGATAGTGGGGACTACAGGTGGAAGAAAGGAAAAAAAAGAGAATTAACTTTTAAAGCATCTTTATCAGCAATCCATAATAGTAAGATGTCTGTGTATTTTTTTAAATGTACCTTTTCAATAAAATAATAAGAAAATTATACATGCTTATTGTGTTTTAATTGGTACAGGAAAAAAAAAACCTGAGACAAATTTAGCTAAAGGAGTCTTCCAGGAGCAGACAAAGCATCAGAGTTGCAATAAAGTATAATTACAGAACCTGTGTTTGTTTCCCTCGTGTTTTAATGTCTTTTCCTCACTGCACCCTGTAACAGCCTTTACTGGGGCTTTTTTGCAGCAAGACTAAACATTCACTACATCAGAGTTTTGGAGGAAGATGCAGCAGAAACAGGTATGTGATTATGTGAGTGTTTTACTGTACCACCAAAATGCTACACCATGGTCATGCCATTGCTAATGGAGATTAAGGATTAACTTTAAAATCAGCCTGGGCAGACTTGAGACTGGAAGAAAGTTGCTTGGGAGCCAGGACTTGCTCTGAAGTATGGGCAAAGTATGCAGTTGCTTGACCCAGCAGCAAGCTTTTGAAGGGAGGTGTGTAGGGAAGCCTTGAACTTACCTTTTTTTACTGCTGAAAAGCTTAGTCTATTCTTTAAAAGCCTGCTCTTTGTTACTAAAAAGTAGTAAGGAGTACAAGAATAAAAAGACTCAACTGTAAGGCTGTTAAGGTTAATACAAAGCCAACAGGGCCATTACAAATCCATAAAGGCCAAGGGAAAAAAAACTTCAGAAACTTTATAGTAGAGATTTTACAGACCAAGATACACCTCATAGTAGCAACATTATTAGAGACCATTTTCTGCAAGTGTAATTCTCCCTAATTGCCCTGTTCTCTGGAGCTGTCGGTTGTGTTGTGAGAGGATAACTCACTGGAAAATCACCTACCAAAGGGGTAGGTAAAGGAATCCAAGCTTTTAGCATCCTCTGGGACAGTAGTTGACTTTGTATCAATCTTGTGGACTCTGAACTCACAGGGTTACAAGTAGACACCCTGCCATGTGCATCTGTCTGTGCCTGGTTTTGCAGGGAGTCAGATTTAACTGCTCAGCTCCCTTCAGAGGAGTTAATCCTATCAGGAGCCTGTTGCTGTCCAACATGAGCTAGGTTTACAGAGCTCTGTATTTTAACTGGTTCCTCAGGAAACAAGAGTTGTCTATGTATTAAACCACTATTTTTTTTTCTTTTTATATTCTACTGTTGATTATAAGAAATTTAAAGTAATTACAGGTTTCTGCAATTGAAAATGTTCCTATATGAAATACAAAAAAGGAGGGGACTGGCTTAAGCATGTGTAGATTTCTTGGACTGCTGATTATTTCAAAGAGCATCTTAAAATGGAGAAATATTTGGGTCACGAAGGGTGAAGGAATGTTATTCAGCAATGAAAGGAATTAATCTGTGAAATATAAGGAGCTAAAAAATGTGATTGTGAAGCAAGGAAGATTATTAATCAAAACTCTGTGTTAACTTACATTTTGTGCGTTGAAACTCTGCTTGCCACCGAAGTTTTGTCCAAACATACAGGACCAAGCATTTGAGATGATAATTACAGGATAAATAGTAAATCTTCCCATTATGCCTGCTGGGATCTCTCCTTTTAAAAATGAGCTTTACAAGAGAAAGAAAATTTGTATCATACTCAGACAAATGCAATCAGCGGCTTTTTTGTAATGTTAGGATACCTTCTCCTGAAGTGTTACATCATGACACGTGGCTGGCTATGAAATTCATGCATTTGTTGTAATAGATAACAAGCATGGAAATATAATATTGGCAGTGCAGTTAGAATTTTGAGTAAGATGTCAAATGTGGAAACCACTAAGGTAATAAGGTTACAGTAATGGGATTATATCCTCTGGTACATCTGTTATTTTAGACTTGGTGACTGCACTCTGAGCTGCAAGTTCTGAAAAGTCAGAAGTTATAAGGGCACTCTGTGGGTCAGGCATTATCACCTGGCACTGCCATCTTTCTGTAGCAGAAAAAGAAGGATCCAGTCCAGATATGGACACATCAGCAGGAACTTTCTGCTGGGACATGTGACTGGATCATGGTCCCTGTATCATAAAGGGTTATCAAACAGAGATGTGGTCCACTAGTCTGTACAGACTGAAGATTTATATAGACTGCTTTTTTAAAAAGAAAAATAATGGTGATAGGATCTTCTATAACCACTACAGGTCACTAGTGTGTATGTCTCTCATTTCTTCAGGTCGAAATGTAATAAAATCTTTCCTTCCAGTTCTGATCAGATAGCAAGAGAAGACAGGAGCTAGCATGGACATTGCCCAGTCGATATCACCACTTGGACTCTGATGTTAATGTTACACTGGGCCCATCTACTGATAAACTAAAAGGCAGCTCCTTTAAGAAAGAGACTTTTCCATTAAAAATAAGTTGCCTTGTTTTACTACATTACAATCTGATCCTGAGCTATGAATTTTATGGTGAGAAAGTTTTGCAAAAGATTTTGTCACATTTTTCTGGGGAAAAAAAAGAGCATGGTGGTTTTAAACTCTGCAGGAAGTGTTCCACTCTCTTTATGGATCTGGTAATAACCCAGTAAAGTGAGCTTTACTGTCTATCTTTTGAACATGTCACCTTGAATAAGTGAGGTACTTCACTATTTATTCACGCCTGGTTGGACATTTAATCTCCACAGCCATCATGTGCTCATAGTGGTCACAATAATTTTCTTACTCTGGCTTCTATATTTTTTAAACTATTTTTTGCTTAATGCTCTTCTTTCAAGTGACAGCTGAAACATCCTCAAGTATTTCTTGGAATGACCAGCATTTCAGGTAAAACTAATTTTTTTTTGAGTGTCTAGAATTCTTCTATATTACAGTGTTTTATTATTAAACTAACACTGTTTTAGAAACGTTTATATTTGGTTTTGTGTCATATTCATATTTATTTGTATCAATAGAGTGCTGTGCTGGATGCCAAGAGCCAGGTCCTGCTGAGGACCTGAAGTGGAGGAGGCCAATCTGAGACTGCAGCTGAGGGAGGTCTCCTGGGACTGTGAAAAGGACAACTTTATGCCTGTCTTCAAAAACACCAAGAGTTAGGATCTGGGCATGTGAAAGCAAGTAGGTGGTTGGGATTTGCCAGCGGTTTGTTTTTTACAAAAAACAAAACCACATCCAAAAGGCCTCAGTGCTGCCTGGCTGGGCCCGTCTGTGCAGCCAAGGGGAGCCAGGTGCTCTGAGGCTGCCTTTGGTGAGGCTTCCAACACCGGCTCTCCCAGAATCCCAGCAGGCAAGTGTGGGCACCAAAGGCAGGGGGAATGGCTACAATGAGCTGTAGGACAGCCTGGGCCACCAAGCTCCAGGAGCTGGACAGCTGCTGGCAGCCCGTGACAGCGACTCAGCTCTGTCCCTCAGGCCAGTAACACCAAACACACTCTGCAGTGACCTGGGCAGGACAGAGAGCCCCTGGGAACCTGTGCAGTGGGGTGGGGAGTCCTTGGGAAGGACACGTCTGTGAGTGCCAGAGCAGGAGCCTGCTTTCCCA
Organism: Ploceus nigricollis; assembly: GCA_013399945.1. Taxonomy (NCBI): domain Eukaryota; kingdom Metazoa; phylum Chordata; class Aves; order Passeriformes; family Ploceidae; genus Ploceus; species Ploceus nigricollis. The sequence continues at coordinate 238,001 of VXBC01012570.1, read as the reverse complement.
GTGGTGTGCTGGAGGGTAAGGCTGCCCTCCAGAGGGACCTAGGCAAACTGGAGACCTGCTTTGATGGGAACCTGGAGAGATGCCAGGGAAAGGAGCTGGGAAAGGAGCCTGCTGTGCAGTATGGCTGACTGGCCAGCACCAGCAGGAGCCCTGCGGGAAAGGTCCTGGGCAGGCAGGGGACACCCAGATGTGTGGTGGACAAAGGGCGCTCGAGTCTGCAGTGCGCCCTGGAGGCAGCAGAACCGGGCTGCATACGGCGCTGTGGTACCAGAGCCACAGGCAGCAGCTTAGGGCATGTGCAGAACCCCTCTGAACAGCTGCACTCAGAGCAACGTGTCCAGCCTGGGGCTTCTGGTGTGAGAGAGACCAACAAATGGGAACAAGTCTGGGAGAAGGTCAAAAAGTGGTCAAAAAATGAGCATATCGTGTTCAGAAAAGTGGGGTGGGTGCGTTGAGCCCAGAGAAGGCTGCGGCAATTCTGGCCACTGTCCTCAAGTGCCTAACCTGGGGTCACAGGGTAGAGAGAGTGATGTTTCTCAGAGAAGCACCATGAGAGGATGAGAGAAGGCAGCCAGAAGCTGCAGGAAAGAATATTCTGAATGTACATATGAAAAAAGGTTTTGAAGTAATAGTGGGTAACGCCTGGAGCAGGTTGCACAGGAAGGTTATTGCAATATCCACCCTTGAGTAGCAGGCTGGAGTAGGAGACTTCCAGAAGACCTGTCATCTTAAATGAATCAATAATTCTAAAAGATAATAAGGTCTGCTGAAAAATCAAAAGTAATCATTGTATTACAGGGCAATTAACAGCTGATGGAAACTTTACAGCAGTAAATACTGACTGATGATTCACAACACGGTGGGCACCTGCTATGCCTGAAAAAATGAAGACAAACATCTTGCCTGCAACAGGCTGAAGAAGGAGAACTGGAAGGAGGATGTACCTGGAAAGGTGAGGCAGTCAAAGTGGCAGCCAGGGGAAATTATTTGTACTGCAATATTGTTACTGGATTTCAGAAAGGCTGAGGCTGTATTTTTCAGACAAGAAAAAGGGCCTTGCAGTAATTGCAATGTGATGTGTTTCAGGCCTTTGTGAGTTTTGCTAAAACAAATATATCCATCTTACATGAAAGTGTTTGACTGTAGTAGTGCTACATATTTGTTAGAAGCAAATTTGTTAGAATTTGCATATTTGTTAGAAGATCTTAGCTACTGTGAGCTATTTTGCTAGGCTAGAAGCAGCCACAGTACAAAGGCTTCTTTTTCAAAAACTGCAGTTTGCACTTTAGATATACAATGTAATTCCAGCAGATTTAAACGCCCAACATGTTCAGCAGCCAGTTGGTGCTGTCAGAGTACTAAATCTGAGCTACAGCTTTCAGGATACTTCAGGCAATGAGCACCCTCTCTAGGGCTCCAGATCCAGACACAGCTCTTGTCCAGCAAGGGATGTTTCCATTTTGTTTCCCCAGGATTTTTTATTTTCTTCACGAGGTATCTTGCTCACAAAAGATGTCATTTTTGGTTAAGGTTTCTCCCCAGAGCTATCCACCGAAGTTACTTCTCCATTAAGACACTTTTCGCTCCTCCACCTGTGAGAGGGGGAACATACTCCCACTGTTCAAGGATTGATTTCTGCCATCCAATCTCTTGTCATCCCATGTCTGAACCTATTGCTGTATTGTCCTGCCTCACCCTCTGATTATATCACCTGACTTTCTCTAGCTCCTTCCTTGACCACATCATGCCTTTGTTTTTCCAACCCCTATCAGGCTCCTAGGTATGAGTTCTCATAGCTTGTCAAGATGTCAGCTCCCTTCTCCATCCCCTGAGTGAACTCTGGTAAGATTTTTCCATTCCGCCCTTCAATTTAAAAGTTCAACTCCCTAAACTATAAAGTCGCCAAAAGTCCACCTTCAATTTATTTCCTAAAGCTCAGTTATGGCAGCAAAAATCCAAACCCACCTGCTACCCCTCCCCTAAAATGAACCACCACCACTGCAGGGAGAGTAAAACTGTCATGAGATTTTGTGGTGTCAGATTTTAGCAAATAAGAAAGCCGAAGAATAGGGGACAGCATAACAGTGACTCTTCCTATTTTATCTGTCTAAACTCTGTCAACCTTGACTATACTAAGCACATTTCCTGGCAGATACGATGCTTGCCTTAGAGGGTCAGTGATGCCTGCAAACTCTTGCTTTTCAGGACATATTATCTCCTCAGGAAGGGAGGTGGTAGCTTGATTCAAAACTAATTTTCACGTTGAACCGTGCCAAATCAGGTTTTCGTATGCAATTTGAATTTTAAAATGTTCTCTAACATTTTCTGCAAAGGCTGAATGAAAAATGGATCTTCATTGCTTGACTTCACCGGAGCTGCTCAGGGGCTCTCACCATGGAATAGTGTGAGTCTACCCTTTGCCCAACAGGGCAAAGGAAATAGTGGGGATTTTTTTAATGTGAGAATAAATGCACCAGCTCCACCCCTGCTCCTTTTTGCCAGTGTAACTCCAGTGGGGGTTATGCTCCTGTTTGGAACACATCCAGCCACCCTGGAGAGCAGCACTGTTTGCAGCGTAGCCACGCTATGGAAAAGAAAATTCACTAGAGTGTCTCAAGTCTGTGCCTCCCTCCTTTCCAGAGGTTCTTCCTGCGTCTTGCCTTCCTGCCTCTGATTGCAGAGGCAATCAGAATTCATGTAGAAAGCCCCATCCAGTATAAAGTTTACCTGTGACTTTCCCAGGTGTGTGTTTGCTGCTGAATTATTCATTCCCCAGGGAAAGGGAGATGGGAACAGGAACACAATGCCTGACACCAGGCTGAACTTCATTAGCAAATGCTTTTTACCTGTGACAGAAAAAAACATAAGTCCCAGACTCCAGTTCCTTGCTGATGCTAAATAGACTTCAGTTATGTTCTCCCCCTTCTCCCCTACTCACCTTTGACAAATACATGAGGGCAGGAGACCATACAAACACAGATACTTTCTACCACATGTGCCCTTTGTGGTGCCAGACAAGGCACCTGGCTCGTAAATCAGCTTCAGGGGTTGCTTTCTGTAAATTGTTTCATGTGGGAGATCCTGATTAGTGGTAGCAAAGGCACCAGAATTTTTCACATGTAGAGGGTGATAAGAATTACATCCACATTTTCAAATGAAAAAGTTAATTTTAAAATAATGACTTGCTGTTCCCTCCCTGGGACTGAATGCTGGGAACGTTATGGTGCCTTCTAAATCATCAGAGCTGGCCTGCTCTGCAGTCTTCTGTCACGGGAAAAAAAGCATTAAACAGTTTTATTCTCCTTCTGAAAATACTCACCTCCTTATATATGTTGCCTGCCATTGCTCTTATCTATTTTTCAAAGGAATTTGAGGGAAATTTGAGACACTTTAAATCTGCATTGCAACTGCTTGCCATGTGCTAGGATGATGCTCCAGCAGCTCAGGGAGGAAGCGGCAAGATGAGAGTGGGCAAGGTAGGCTGCAAGAGAAGAGGGAGCTCTCCCTGCACTGCAGTGATGTGTGAGCTACTGAGAGGTACAGTGCATTCACGGGCATTTAAGGAGGAGAACACATTTGCAAACACAACTGTCAGTTTTTGTTTACATTGTGAGTGAGCAAGAATTAAGCTGTGATTTGAAATGCACTTAAGATGTCACTTAAAGACAACTTTTAAGTGAAGACTTAAACTAAAGAGCAGTTTTACAGAGATAGAAAAATCTTATGAAGTGGACCATTCCTCAGTGCCAAGAACTTCACTTCACCACTCCAACCCATTCTACTGGCATCTCTTTTTCTGTGTCTTACAAAATATATTTGCATACTAAAACACTCAATTTCTTTTCTCATTTTCTTTTGCTAGGGCTACAGTTTTCACTGCCAAATCTTATCCTGTGACTTGAAAAAGCTCTGATGTGCAGTAAGCTCAGAAACCCTATTCATTTTCCACAAGGCACATTTACATTTACTATCAACATCTCCAGAGCTGGCAAATGTTCCAAGTCAAGGAATTACCAGAAAGTAATGAAGAAACTGGGATAGTGATGGTTATTTCTTTCTATTCACATGCATGTCTTTATTCTAAAGTAGACATTCAACTCCCTGTTTCTGTAACATAGAACCTTGATATTGAAGACAGAACTTTAATAGAACTTGATCTTTGTATTGACATGGCCAGACATCCTTTAAAACATGCCATGTGGAAAATTTACTCCTAGATTGACTACATCTTAAATTATCTGATTCTTCCAAAATATACTTGGATGTTTCCAGAGAGTAAGGTCATTAGAAATGGACTCCAGATAGCAAATAAAGTTTCTTTTAAGAAGGTAGGAACAAAAAATTACAATCCTCCTCTTTCATTTTAGGAATATATTTCACCACATTGTCAAAGGAATTATCTTATCATGACAGATAGAGAACATGAAAATCATCAAATTTTTTTGGTTGGTATTTGGAAGGTTGATAGTGGTGATTGTTCCCACCTTCTCTCAACTCTTGGCTGCATGCTTTCAACAAGCAGTTCACACAATGATGTGTTCCAACACATCAGCTACTTGCTTTCTAGTTTGATTTAAAATAAGAAAATTTTGATTCTGTCTCTTTTGCATGCAGTGGAGACAAAAGGAGTTTTTTATATTGTGTGGTCATGAAAAGAAACACCAGGACGTTAAAACCAGCTAGTGATTTTTGGAAAACAGGAAGACACGGGCAGTTCTAGCAGGACTGAATCAAAGCAGTCTGTGAAACAGACTGCCAGGGCCCTGTGCTGATGGGAAGTCAGCCTCTTGTCCATTATCTGTTATTAAAGGCAATAGCTGAGAAAGTAAATTGGAGATAAAATCATAGTTCTTTTCTTTGTCTTATAACAGGAAAGATGAACAGTGGTGCCATTCTCCTCAAACAGCTGAGTGTCCTGGTCACAGCTTTTGGAAATCTTGAATGCTTGGCTTCTCTGATCTTTGGCACTTATCCTGCAGCTCATGACTGATGCAGTCAGCCCACAGGCAGGGCTGCCTTGGTGTGGTACACAGCCTGGAGCCATACATTAGCTGATCTCTATGAAGTATGGACAGGTATTATAAAGAGAAAAAAATCAAATGTAACAGTAGAGCAGTTTGACTGATTTTCTTATTTCTGTGTACTGTTAAGAAGGCATGATACTTGGTCTGCATATACTGCTTTCCCTTATTTCTAGCAGCATTGAAATAAGCTAAACAAACAAAATGTTTCTGCTGTGTTGAAACTCAATTTTCAGAGTTAAACCTTGGAATAACAAGACTGACTAGAGTCACTTTAGAGGATAAAGAAGCCAAAAAATTAACACCACCACTTCCCAGGAGAAATGCATTTCTTCTTGGCACTGATTGTAAGTATAGAGGGTAAATGTGAAGCTCCAAAGAAATCTCTCTGTAGGCATTGTAAGGAATTGAGAGCTGCTGCCAAGCATTTCTGCAGTTCCCACAGAGACTTCATACCAGGAGGACAACAACAGACCAAAGAAAAGCTCAGTAGAGCTTGTCACACCTGGAACAGCTGAATGTAGGTTTATAATAGAAATATCCAGTCTGCTAAGAAACTTTCAGATTGATTAAAAAAAAATAAACAAATGGAAGGTAAAATATGATTTACTGTTGCATGCAAACTTCACACTGAGCGCCCTTCTCTGGTCTCCTTTTTTTAGATGTATTTTTATGTACTGAAAATAATTTTTAATATTCTCAAGATATGGCTAAGTTAGAAGAACTCTTTGAGCTTTTTAATTAGGTAAATCAGATTTTGTAATTAATTGTATTTTCAAAGAGTCCTCCCATGCTGTCATTGATGTGCCCAATGCCTTCTCCTGGAGGTACAGCCTTGGCTGTGACGAGAAGCCTGGAGACTGAAGGACACAGCCCAGCCCTGTGTTCTGACATGGCCTTTGCTTGATCTCCTGATGAAGGAAAAATACAGCGGACAAAAATGTCATAGAACTTCTGTATAAAGGAATTTCAGCTAAGGAATTTCCTTTCCTTCACTAGGCCAGGAATGAAGGAAACAGGAAAAAGGGGGACTGGAAAGAATTGCACCCCTAAAATCTGTAGGTCTCTCTGGTGAGCAGAATCTTTGCAACCTCACTGCAGCTGTCTCACCAGCTGTGTTCCTCCCACAGTCATGCCTGTTGAAAAGAAAATCAAGAATCTGTATATTAGAAATTCTGACTTGATGTGTAGATAAAGACTAACAATCTGTGACTCCTAAAGTTCCGTGCTAGCTTGAAATGCAAAACTAGGAATAAAAGTGTAGCTCTGTTGCGTTGCACTAGGGATATTTGATTTGTTCTGCATCTCAGAGTAAAGGAAGTAATTCAGATAGATGGATTTTCTTGTGACCAGCTGCTGTTATTTTAAGATGAGTGCAGTTAAACTTGCATATAGCTTTTTTCCCCTTTAGCACTACAGCTTTAAGTTGTAGAAGTTCTGCATGTCTGTAAAACTGAGCCTACTAAGGCTATGTTTTAAATATACTGCAAGAATTATTTAATTAGGAGAACCAAGATTGCTTCCCTAAAAACAGACTAATGAGAAATATGTCATTAAAAGAAAAAGATACTTTTCTAAAGCACTTTTCTGATTACTATCCTAAAGCAATTAATTACTTCAGAGTTTATTGTTATAAGTCAATAAAATTGTTTTCCACAGAACCTAACAAGATATTTAAAAATATAGTATATGATAAAATCTCACTTGTGAAAAGACATATTAAAAACTTAACCTGAACTGATATTTATCATGATGTAACAAAAATACTAGTGATTCTTTTTTATAGGCAAATGCTTTTATACTTAATTAGAGCCCATAAGCTAAATTGGAAAGAAAAAGCCAAATGCAAAGCCTTAAATCTAGAATTATTTACTTAATCTAGAACCAAATTACACTGGGCTAAGATCTGTGAACAATGGAGATGAATATATCATGATGCAGTTAGAAAATATTTATGCTTCATAGTACTACAAAATTCTGTTGAAAATGTTCTGCTGAATGAAATTATTGCAGTTTGAAAAAATAGGTGGAAACCCAATTAGGTTTGGAGAGCCTAACTGAGCTGGAGAACCAATTAGGTGTAAGATCCAAGAACCTCTCAAACTGGATTATGATTGATTTTCTACAGAAATTCCAAACATAACTCAGAGTTCACAATGGAAGAAGACTAAAGTCTAAAGCAAGCTGAACACATTGGATTTCACCTTGGACTGGGACTAGGACTTCCCTAGAGCCCTAGAAAGGTGCAGAATGGTGGAAATGGTACCATATGGATTGCAAAGGACAGTCACCCACAGCAGATCACATCTGGCACAGTAGTTCCTGCAAATCAGCAGAAATACCCTCGGGAAGCCACCTGTGATCCCCCTGCCAAGTCCTGGCCTGCTCATGCAGGAATCAAGTCGGTACTTGTCTGCCTCAGCTGTGGCCTTTTGAAACATCCAAAGCCCCTGGTGGCAATTCCTGCCCCTTGTCTTCTTGTCCAACTAATAAGTGAGTCAAAGAGGGTGTAAATGGATGCATACCTCTCAATATGTATGCTGTGTGCCAGTTCAGGCTCATTAGCCAGTATGTAATTATGCCTGATTTCACATCACTCCTGAACTTGATCCATTAAGAAAACTTTTATTCTCTGAGACAGCAATAACTTGACCTTAAATGAACTGAATGTGAAATTGCCTAGTGATTGATTTTTCAATTCAATTATTTTTCCTTCAGAACTTAAATTTAAATGTGGCACTTTACAGTCGACAGAAACTAGGTCAAATAGATGGGATATTAATAATAACCCATCCTGTGTGAAATCTAGGTGTTATACTTAGCAGTAAATTCAGTTTATGGAATTCTCTGAGGACTGGATTTTATATAAGCAGCCGTCTCGTGCAAGACAAAGGCACAGGCCAGAGATTCCCAGACTTTTCAGTACTGACCTGAGACCCCTTCCTGCCTGGTGTGCTTCCTTCCTCTCTACCAACACTGGGCATCAGGGGTGTGGGAAGTAGAGGGTTTCTAGCTCAAGACTCTTCTTTGCCTTGTTTAATCAGTTTTCTTTCTGTCCTCTTAGAGATTGATTGAAGAAGACATTGCTCTTCACCTTGCATAAGAATAACTGCAAATGAAGACATAGGGTTGCTCCCCTCAAATCCCAGAGGGAAGCAGGATCATGTGCTGGCCCAGCCCGAAGCCAACTGAGTTAAAAGGTGTTGGACAGCATCCAGCCCAGCTAAAGCACCTCAAAAGGGCAAAATCCAAAACCTAGACCTATCAGGAATGATAAATCAATTAAAATGCTGAATGAGCTGAAACAAAATAACAAAAATTTGGAAATATGTAATTTATTTGTGCATTGGAGCTGATTTGCTTGTCTGAAAGGTACTAAAGACTTTAGTGGTGCTGGTCTTTCCTTACTGCCATGTTCTTTCTGTAAATTGCCAGGAGATGATATCTAAGAAAGCAGTGGCTGTGCCACCTTGGCACCCTGCTGGCTGGGCTTGCTTTAGATAGCAAGGGGGATTGCAGATAGCAAGGGGGATAGCAAGATCGCACAGTGCCTGGCTGCCTGGGAGAAGTGAGGGCAAGCTTATTCCTCTGTATCAAGTGTCTAATTAACAGCCCTGGGGAACACTAATTCATCCAAACTTCTGGTTCAGATGAAAAGAAGGAAATGCCCTATGCAGTAAATTAATACAGAAATGGAGAACTGGCCAAGTAATGGCCTACAGAAATGGGCAGGTCAACTGTGACAGGTAGAAACAGCACTGAATATTTTTTGTTGAAAAAACTGAAAATTTCAAGAGGGGGAGATAGAGAAGAAAGATGAAGAGCTACATTTGCTTGGGAAAAAAAATTACTTCACAATCTGTCAGGAAGAGAGGAAGGAAGTAAGCAGTTATAAATGAAAGCCTGGAATGAATGAGTGTGTCCTATCTGATGCCTTTCCAATTTGTTTTTTATCCTGTAGATCTCGTGGGAGTTCCAATGGCTGGTTGAAAAGCCTTTAAGGCCAGACACAAGAAGAATGACTTCTTCCAGGCTCGCTAATGAGGACTGTAAATCCAGGCAGACTTTGGAATAAGTCCTAGCGAAACCAAAGGTAGGCTGGTGTCACCCACCACGGTGCAAACATATGGAGCGTGTGGTTTGCATTCTGTTGCTGTAATGCAAAGTCTAGATAAACAAAGAAAGCCATGAGGAAATCAGAAGTGTGGCCCCCTTACTACTGTGTCAGTTTATTGGCAGCTAATGACACCCCCCATGCACCTCCCCACGCACACCCCCGAGTTCCCAAATCCTTCGGGAAGCAGGAGCCACGGCGCTGGTGAGCCTTCTGATGACACCTGGTGGCAAAATTGGAATAACACACCAGAAATGGAATCGTATATGGGTGATAGCCATGTTACTGAAACTAAAGGGAAATTAAATCCATGGGGAACTAATGTGAATTAGAGGCTGGTAGTTAAAAGTGGAAAATAATATGCTAGGAATGAAATGGAGAAGCTTAATAACACTGCTTTAAGAGGCAAAGCCAGCTCTGATAAATGTATCACATATCTGAATAAAGCAGTCCTTAAGGAGGAGCCATAACTGGCTTTACGGGATCAGTCACTGCCTGCTTAAAAAGAGCTGTAAACAGCAGCAAGAGAGGATTCATTAGTTTAGTTCAGTGAAGTTGTCTCCTTGGGTACCATTCAAGTGACTTCCACCATTGTTCATGTGAAGTAATCAGGAACACGAGCATCAGGGTAATAAATACCTGTGTTTCAGATAAGCATTTTTCATGTGAATTTGATGTGGAGTAATCTTTTTTCATTTTGGGTTTGCCTCTAAACACCTTGTAGCAGGCAGGGAGAAGGGGGTAAAGAAGGGGCCTGCACAGGGCAGCCTTCCCCAGCATTGTCTGGAACCTGCCAAAGTGGCCAGGAAAGAAGCCACAGGCACCTTCCATGAGCTGTGGGCAGGCTGTTTGAGGATGTTACATTTATGTCTTTTATTGCCAAGCTGGATCTGTGAGGCTATTAAAGTGAAACACCAGGTACAAGCCTCAAGAAAGCCCTTTCACTGATGAAAGGGTTTAGTGCTTTTACCTTTGTTTCATTTCTCAAACATGCTCCTTCTGTACCTTGCTGATGATTTACTGAGAGGAGACTGTCATTGCTGTCACAGTTCTTCAAAACACTCCAGATATCTACCCTGTCTCATACAACTATTCAATTCACCCTAAAGGTTTCCATTACATGGCTTTTAGCTATTCTGTGTTGTGTATTTATGTGCTATCTTCCCTTGGCTTTATGGAAACAGCCCTGAAATCACCAGAGGAGCTTCAGTTTAGCTTCTATGCCATGTGATGTCTTCTGATATATGGTGTGGACTGGGAGACGTGTGCATAGCACAGGAGGCTGTGACAACCCTGCTGCTCATATTCTCCTGCTCCTCTCCTGCTGTCTGACACGCAGTGAAAGCGCTGGGGCTGCATTCAGCCTGCCACAGTTACTGCTGAGGGCACAACCAAATTACCACTTTGGGATTGCTCAGTCAATTGAACGTTCATTTAAAAAATGTAGTAACTTACACTTCACAGAGAAGCAGTGAAATTAAATAGTTGGGCTTCTCTTTGTTTTAATTCTCTGAAAATTTCCTGGCTAGTCAATTATCTCAGGGCACCAGCCTTAATGACTTGTACATGATGACACACACAGCCCCATTTTCCTATCAGAATGTCCTCATTTTCACTCTGTAATATCACAGTTAAAGGTCAGCAACTATTTCAGTATCAGGACTATAAGCTAGAAAAGAAAGCAAGCAGGGAACTTCCAAAAGCTTCCTTCCTCCCACAACCTCTCAGTAATTTCTTTACTGTTGGGACAATATCCTAAACTTTAAAATCTTGGTTTGGGACTTTTTGTCTCATTTTAATATTTTCCCAAGGTTGAATAACATATCAGTCCTGCTTATGTGGAGTTTTTAATAATTATATTATTTAAATAGGTCAAACAAAAAAATTGTGAAGAAGAAATAAAATATTAATATCTTCACAATATGCAAGTGAAGTTGTGTCCAAGCTCTAGCTATAAGCAAGAAAGAGTTAGTTATTTTTGCTAACAACTAAGGAGAGGTAAATGAGAGCCCTTGTCTTGGCTTAGATAGCAGAGATGGATCTGCAGAGATCTGTTTGCCCTTAGGGCTGAACTGGATCTTTACAGCCCCTGAGGTGCTGCAGCCCCCCATTCAACCCTGCTGCTGCTGGGACAGGAGCTGCAAGAGCAGTGATTTGCACAGGATGGGTAGGGGAAGGGTGCAGCACTCATCAGCCCCCATGCAACATCAGCTCTATGCCAAGTCTCCAGCAGAAAATAATAAAACAACCTGTTCTTTGTGCTAACTGAGGTTAGCACAAGAGGCAATGAGTTTAAATTCCAGGAAGATTTAAATGAGATGTTAGGAAAAAATTCTCATGGTTTGGGTGACTAAGCATTGGCATAGATTGTCAAGGCTTTGTTCTTGAAACCTACAACAGAGGAGATTTCACAATCCATCAGCAAACTTTTGCCAAAAAATGACTCACTGCAGCAGAATGTGTTGACTGATACCTTGAGCTCCCTCACCACTCTCAATTTTAATACTCTGTATAAGCACAGTTCATTGATTTGCTGCTTTGTTCAATCATTTGACATCTAAGCCCCAGTAATTACATCAAACATCCTGTATCAGCTGCTTGGTGGTTGCATTGCACAGTACTCGGATGCATTTTTACTAATTGGCTGCTTCTCTTTTATTATTTAATGTGTACTAAGTTGTAGCCTGACTCATAGAGAACACTTCAAGTACAAGAGCCAAGCAATAATTAAAGCTGTTAAAAATACATTACAGCAAAAAGTAGAAATCAAGAATGATGAGTGGCATATTTGCTGTTTTTTTCCCAGAAGCCCCCACTGTGAAAGATTATATGGTATCAACAGCTCAAATAATAATGGGGGCTTGTGACCTTCCTGTTAAATAAATGAATTTCCATCAAGAATTCACTATTTTTTTTCTGGAAAATACCAGTAATTCAAGAGTTAATAGTAACTGTGAAGAGCTTTCCCCAGACTAGCAGTCTGGCAGGACCACCAACTTCTTAGAGCCTTTCTGCTCCTTTTACTGCCAGATACCTGGTAGCACAGAAATGATATCTGCAGGCAGTGACCATCGAGGACAGCTCTTGACTCAGAGGGACAGCTTGTTAACTGAAAATTTATATAAAACTGAAGTTGCACTGATATGAAGAGTCATCTTTATTTTGTCTACAGGAAGGATGAAAACAGTTGTCTGGCTCATGTTGTGAAATGTGTCAGGAAAGCTCCTGGGGCACAATTTTAAGAAACTCAGTCTCACTTTCCTGCTACCTCTAAATTAATAAAGACCCCAAGATGTCCCCATTGCTCATTTTGCAGCTGCTGGAAGGGTTTATGGCAAATACATTTTGCAGCATCAGTCCCAGGTCTGTCTGATGGATAGGGAAACATAATTTGGGAAATAAATATTTATGATGCATAGTCACTTGGATTTTTTTATTTATACATTGCTCAGTACAGATGCCCATTAAACAGTAAAACCAAAACTGTGCTAGGTTTCAGCATTTATGATTCATCCACCATGGAAGACTTAAATCATCAGCCCATTAAATGGAATGGTTCTGAACTAAATCATGAAGTCTTTTCAAGTGTCAGTCGTTCAAAGAAAAGAAGTTTGTTGCAGTTTTTGCATTGACCAAAAAGGTTGTCTTGAACACAGGACTTACTAACTATCCTTCAAATACCAGCAGCAAAGCTTAGAATACCCAACACTGGAAGAGCAGCTACTGCAGTTGACATGTTTCTAAGGGAACCATGGGTTTCAGCAGTGATCTCTACCCAGCTGTATGCCAAAGAGTTTCCAAAAGTCACAAGCTCTTTGCAAAAGGCAGTGTCTGTCACACATACTGTGAAAATTGTTGTGCTGGGCATGAGGAGTTGATCGAAAAACATCTCGTGCCTGGCACTTTACTTTTTTGAAACCCCAGGTGCGTATTTTTAATGCAATTTAACTTTTAAGAGAAATAGTTATATCTGGCCATCAGAAACAAACGTTATTAGTCTCTAGCTCTGCACCCCTCCTCTGCATGGGAAATGATTGCAGGCAAAATACCTTCAGATAGGAAGATGACTCTGTGTGCCTGTAGCAAAGCATTTCAGCTTCTCCTCCAAGGTCAAAAGATACTACTTCAAATCTACTGGCAGGAACCAACGTTAATAGACAAGAAATTTGTCTTACATTAAATACAAAGAGCATAAGAAAATTATAGTAAATAGTTTAGACAACTTATCATGCTTTCTTTCTTTTAATGAACAGTGTTAAGAAAGCAAAACTTCAGCTGAGGCTGAAGCATCAGCTTTTCCATGATAGGCTGAATTACTCCTCAATGTCCCTCACAGCGTTTCTTACCAGTATTTTTATTTCAAGTGCTCTGACTAAGCAATCAGGCCTTCACTGTCCTCATTATTGCTTGCACACAAAAAAGATGATCTTGTCCCAGAAAACCTACAGTTTAGGCAAATGACAAATAAATTGATATGAGGAACTACTTTGGGGCCTCTGGAGGGAAATGAATTGGACAGAAGAATAGAGGATAATAGGTAATAATAGAAATGGCACTTCATGTAACTACTCTATCATAACCTCATCTTTCCTCCAGAAAGACCTGCCTGGTTTTGCCCATCGAGCTTTTGGGATTATCATCCTAAACTAGGAAAGTTTAACAGTCTGTTGTATCCTTCTCTAAATTAAAGGTTTGGAGCGAGCATGGAGATGTGAAGAAGAGATAATGAACTCTCTTTAAAGAGCAGGAGGAAAACCAGCTGCAGGTAGTCTTGGCTTTAAACATGACTGGCAGAAAACCAGCCGAGAACTCAAACCATTCTCTGTGCTTCAGTAGTCCAGGGAAAGTACCTGTTTCCCACTAGGATACTCATACTTTATTTACCTGCATATATGGAAGTCTATTTCAGTTTTCTTGGAATTAAATACAGCTGAATTTCAGGTCTTTCATGGTTAATCCAGCTGCAAGTAACAAAAGGGAAATTAAAAATTCTGAGAAAAAACTTCGTATGGTTATGTTGGAAAGGTATCAAATGGATGATTTAAACAAAGATGCAATCATAAGGAAGATCTCTCTCTCAAGTGGCTAGAGGTTTGTGGGACTGACAGGATCACTGAATGTCAATCTGTTAGCTGCTGGTGCCTCTTGTGAAGGACTCGACCTGCCCTGTTCAGTCTGACAGCAAGGCTTTCATGTTTGCCGTTGCTGTAGAGAATATACAAGTCAGCCTTTCACTCCTACACTACCTCAGTGGCAATTCTTACAGTGTTCAAAGACTGAATGAAGAGATGGTTATGCATGGATGCTCCTCATTTGAAGCTCTTAAAATGCTTGTCTTTCCATCTAAGCTTTTGCAGTCCTGTTCCACTCCTCTGCTTACTGTAAGCCACAAGTTTGCACCTCGCTGAAACTTTCTATGGCATTCGTTGCTCTCCAGGACAAACTGTGGAGGAAACTTCCCTTTGTAAAGTCCAGAGGTAATGAGAGCTTTTTTTGGCAGCAACGGGCTTGGCTAAGAGCAGCAGGCAGAAATCGATGCTGGGTACTTGTTAGCTCCAGCATCTTAGGAGAGGTGCCTATTCTTATTCTGCCAAGTGCAAATGAACACACATCCCCTTTAAAATGCTTGATGCTTAACTGAAATTTAAGATGAAGAGAAGCCCAGCTCACAATCCGTTTTTGACCTTATTTTTCTCTCTCTTTGATACTTGAAAAAGACCCTTTAATTTCTCTCTTGCATTTGACAAGAAAAAACTTGCTTTTTGGAAATTTAGAATATAATAGTGGCAGACCTGCACCACATTAGACACTGTGGATTTTTGTTTCAAAGTTTTGAAAAAAATTAAGTTAATGGAGAGTTTTGAGGGATGTTTTACCCTGAACTGGTTTTACCTGTGAACAAATTTGAAAGCAAAGTCCAGGAAGTATGTGGGGTTTATTGGCAAAAGAGTATTTCAGCAGAAAACATGAAATTAAATACTATTTTTTTTTCATTTTTATGCATTTAATTCCACAGAAAACTATTAATGAGTTGTAAATGCCAGCAGTTTTGCTAAAATGTAACATAAGAAATAATATAATAATTAGGTACAGAAACCAATTTTGGTCTCTGATGTTTTATACTTAAGACTCTCCTGGCCCTGGAAGGTGATATATGTAATATGGCCTCCTGATGAAACACTGCTCACTTATAAAGAAAACTGCAGTGCTACATTTTTCAAATTACCATAAACATAATTACCTCCTGCTGAGAATCTGAATGATAATTCATAGCACCATTACTTTCAGTAAAGACTGTAATTTCTTTCAAAATGTGATTAATTCCTTCCTAAATTATAAAAGTCAAGCCAAAACTTTATGTTAGATTGGCAAACATATAGACAAATTTTATTATGTTTGCTCCATGCCAGAACGTACATGAAATCTTCACCTTTTAAAGTAAATCAAAGAAAACTTTAAATCCTGTCTGAGCTGGTAGGGAGCTGTGAAGAAGAGGGATCCAGTCAAGCGAGAAGGGGATGATGTGTTTGTCCATATGAGCAGATTTTAACAGTGTGCATAAAACTCATTGGCCAGCAGAGGTGTCTGTGCTTCCTTCTGCAGCAGCCAAGTTTCCAATCCTCCAGAAAGCCCATGAATGTTTGTGGTTATTCTTTTCCAATAGAGGGAGTAGAATTTCACTCCTTGTAAATTAGTCCTGTTGAGGTTGCTTTCTCTTCTCAGTGACAGGGATGGTACTTACCTCCAAAAGCTTTTGGCCAACATACCATTCTTCATTTTGTTGTGTCTTTCTGCCCCTAATATGAAACAGAGAAGAGGATATAGTCATCAGATTCTAGATAACACATCTTCAAATCTAAGTTAGACTGAGCTTTGATTCTAAATAGCAGAAGCTGATTTAACAATGTTCAACAGTTGGTGGTGCGTGCAGCAAAGACAGCCCTATGTATTCAGGCACACTGAATGTTAATATGCTATTTGCTTTCTTTTTATTCAGCTCAATTTGCTGCTAATTTTTATCTTCCTTTACATAATTTCTTTTTTTAATCCTCATTGGTTGCTAAGTAACTGTAGCAGTATTGCTGCAGATGTGCAATAGGCATATCTGATTACTGTGGTGGTCTTTCTTTTTAGGGAAAAAAAGTCTTTCAGTAAAATAAGAACAAGAATGAAAGTAATGATGGCCTGATAAAAGATAAAAGTTTTTTCTTATCCCAAATTCTTGCAGCTATTTATACATTGTGTCAGCCAATGGTAGAAAGTATTTGTGAGGAGTGCATTATTCTCAAATGTATCAATCACCACAGGGCTACCTTTCCTAGAGATTAATACCACATTGAATATGACATAAGGCAGTCTTGTGACAGGCTGCATCTGTGGGGGGACTTTCTTCATAGCACACTCACGCTAAGACAGGGTAGGCCAGAAGCTGCAAGATCATGGACCCTCATTTGTGTCAACTTCTGTAAATATTTCTTTATAGATCATGAGTCTTATCACTGAGCAAGTTCTAATACTTCTGCCCATGGAGGCTGGAAGTTTCTCTTTGCTTTTGTCAGCACTGCACTCCAGAGCTTTAGCCATAGTTTTATGGGGATGTAATGCAGGTGGCTCTCGGGGCAAAATGACATCTCTCAGCTCATTTTCATGGCTCTTCACAGTTATTGTGTATGTTATTCAAGTGTCACACGTGTCCTTTCTGAATTCATTTCCCTGAGCACTGCAGTCCCCCTCGGGCTCTTGGTAGCCAGGAATCTGCACAGCAAGCAAGCCCTTGTCTGTTCTCTGTCACCCTTTGGCAGACAGGATGCCATGCTGTTGTTTACTATCTCTGTCATCAGTTGCTCCTCTGTGTAAGAGAACTGTGTGTGAAGTGCAAGAGTTGAAATCCTAATTGAACATTAGCTTGGGAGGAAAATAGCAAAATGCCTATGTGACAGTGAATGATCGCTCTACTGATAGATTTCATTTTAGCATTTACTAATTTGGGTGTGTTTGACGTTGTATCTGCAGCAGGATGTTAGGGTAGATTTTTAGCAGCAATTATATATAGATATACTGTCCTCTTACTGTAGGAAGAACAGAAGAATTGTAATTGTTGACATTATTCAAAACTAATAAATGGCATTTTAAAGATGTGGATATTGTATTAAATCTTAACTTTTTGTAGCTAAGTTAGGATGGTTCCATTTCTTTTGTCATTTTGTATTCAGTTTAATCAAATGTGTCCATTAAATGTAGGATGTGGCATTTGAATTCTTTTAGGGAATGCTTGCAGGAGATTGATTTTTGCCTGTGTTTGCAGAGAGTGAAGGAGTTTGCCCATGTAATCTCCAAAAAGGTCAAATCTTGACTTAATAAATGTATGATTCAGGAACATAAACCTCATTCTTTAGGACATCACATTAATATTTATTGGGGTCTGAATACTACAAAGACCTGCTAATTAGCTACAGAATCTTTTGTGTGTTGGTTAAACTGGCTCAAGAGGGATTAAAATTGCTTCCATTATGATAAATCTGCTAAGCAGTGGACTCATATTCCCATTAATTCCTATGGTTCAGACTAGTGTGTAGGTACATCTTTCTGCCATGACTAATAGCGGTTATGACATTTTAATAAATTCAGCGAAGAATATTTCTAAGAGCAGTAATTTGCTATTGCTGATGGTAGAGTAAGAACCAGGCAGCAGCCAGGAAGCCCAGCAGGAGCTACCCAGCTGCATCTGGAAGAGACACTGACTGTCCCAATCCATGCAGAGAAGGAAAGGAGCAAAGACCAGAAACCAGGGCTAGAACTTGCTTAAGGGAAATGACCCAGATATGCCAACAGAACGCTAACAGTCAGGCTGAGTTTTAAAAGTACGGAAAAATAAAGATGGCCTCTGTATTGAGAGAGTGAGACAAAAACAACTCTGAAAGTGAAGCTGGCAGAAGAGGGTACTGTCCAAGGAAAGGGCTGCTGTGCACAGCTATAGTTGCAGTAGGTGAGGGAGAATATGTCTGTATATCGTGGAACTTCACCAGGCTGAGCTGAGCCTGTAAATCCACAAGACTCAATCTGGATCTGGCCCAGAATAAGTACAGCTATATTTGCATAGTGCCAGCCCTTATCAAATATGTCTTGCTTCTGGTCTCTGTTCAGCTGTTTTTCAAATACCTGTGATTACAAAGTTGTGGGTTGGAAAAGATAGGATTAGATAAAGCAACTAGTGATTTCAGTATTTTTCTAATGTGGGAAAGAGAATGTATGCAGTGTAACAGTTGAAAAAATCTTGGTGCCCTGCTAAAAAATTCCTGGAATGAGTGGGCTTAAGAAAGAAACACTTGCAACTAAAGGCTCATGCCTTATGTTAAGGGAAGAAGCCACAGAGTCAAAACTGAACTGAAAAAATAAGTAGGCAGGAAGACCTAAAAAAGAATCATATGGCTCAGAGTACACTAGGCAGAATCATAAAAATCACTTTTTTCCCCTAAGAAATGTGGCAACTGCTGTTCACAAGCATGCAGAGTCATGTGGGGATAGGAGTATGTTCTGTCAGCCCAGGATCCTAAGGCTGAAACTGCATCTTAACATTACAAGTGGTGATGCAGACCAAGGTGGGAGGATGCTGAGGAGGCAGGCTTATGTCTCATGAGGAGGCTGCAGTGGAGAAAGGGAAGTAAACACTATATATGCTTGAGGAAATTTAAGAGAATGCACTCAAATCTACCTGTGGTTGACCAGTTTAAACCTTGGAGGCACTTTCTGGACGAGTCAGTAAGAGATAAATATTGATGAAACTTGTCTGACCTTGAATCAACAAAAATTTTGTTTTCACAGAGCACATGGCATCTGATAACAGAGTGATTCAGCTAAAGAACTTTGCACCTCTGCACAGCATCATCAACATTGTGTTAACTCTGGAGGGATAATGACATTTTAAAAAATACTTGGATGCAGCTGTGGGAATTTTAACTCCTGTAATTTTTGTTTGTTTGTTTTTTCCTTCTGACAGGTTTTATTCTAAAGCAGAAAAATATCATTTCATAAAACTTCATTTAAGTCCCATGCTCCAAGCCTTCATGACTCTCATTTTTCACAGAAAGGGAGAATAATGGGAAGGGAGCTAGCCCATCTGCATAAACTATTTACCCAGAACTCCTGATGGGGTAAAACCACAGAGAAGTGCTCTCTGCTATTTGTTATTGGCACACAGAGAAAGTCAGCCCTCAGAAAGTTTCAACTGCATCAACTTTCAGCTCAGCACTTCCCTACTGATGCTTTTGAGCCATCATAACAGGAAGAACCAAAAGGACTCCAAAAAAAGTGAAGGTTCTTCCAGAAGCTGAAGAGCATGAGAGAAATTTTGGATTAGCTCCAAGAGAGCCTCTTTTGTCACAGAACTAAACAGAGCTGAAACAGTCATCTTTGGCTAAACTGAAGGACAGGGTCAGGCAGTGTTCCCAAGAGGCTGAAGTCTCTCTTGGATAGTGCTACACAATGAAAACCATGCACCAAGCAGAGAGGTGGTAGCTAAAAGCATACATGCCTCCTGCAGGCTCTTCTTGGTGAGTGAGGAGTCAAAATGATGGACTATTTCTAACACTAACTTAGGGGAATACGTTATGTATCATCATAAGCACATTGCTGGGAGCAGGGTTGGGTTGAAGCTGTGTTTGAATATTAATGGTAATCTTTCTTCCCAGCCCCAAGAATACAGTGCTTGGAAGTGGGGAACAATTTAAGAAGGCTCTCAGGGTTTAGTGGTTCCACAAATCCTGGGAGGGGGGCATGAACTAATGGTGTATGAGGACTCTTAAATATGTTGAACTGGATTTTTTTTCTAATTATTCAAGTCAACTAGGAGAGAGCCTATACGATTTGAAACTTTTATTTCTTGCTAACACATGTTCACACAGGCGATGTCATTCTGTTGAACTGTTTCCAGAAGATTAATTATTCTTTAGAAAGATTTTGGCTTTCTCTGAGGACAGTTGCTACTTTTCTACATTAGAGAAATCTTTCGTCTTTGTTTAGCAAATAGGTGCAGTGGGGAAATACTTGCCTGGGAAATTACTGGAGGGAATAAGATGTACAAAGATCTTGATGCTGCGGTCCAAGATAAACAGGACATTGTAATACACTTAGCAAATGAAAATGCAAATCACAGAAAAGTAAAGGAGGAAAAAATACATTCCCTTGCCTGAACATTCAGAGAAAGGGAGGGGGGAAGGTGTTTGACAAGCACATTATTTTCAGTCTCCTGCTAATTTAGTGTTATCAGAATTGCCTGCGGCTGTCATTCCATGAGCAAATGTATTTGTAGAAATGCCAGTAGTTTCAGACAGATGATGCACTTATCAGAAAAAAATGTGAGTACTGTGAGGAGACTTCAGCTGGTAGAAGAGGTGTCCAGGAAGACTTATTGTGCTTATCAGGAGTCTGTTCTTAAAACCTAATCAGTGTGGTGTTAAATTATTCGTTACAGCTAAAGAATCTAATTGGATTTTCTTTGTTTGTATATGTGAGTTCGACTTATCAGTGTGCTTGGCTTCTCTACAAGCTAACAATGAATTAACATCTAAGCAATGAGATATAGTTAAGGCCAATGCAGAGACAGAGCTGGCAAAGAAGGAATAATTTTTAAATGGGCTCAAGAAGTAGCCATACAACTCTCTGAGACTTAAGAAGCACAAAAAAAAGGGGAAAAAAGGATAAAACCCACAAATTAAGGGAAGAAGAAATGTGGAAACTATGAAGGAAGAAATTTGAGAAAATATGTAGAAAGAAAGAGGAATAGAAGTGAAGGAAAGAAAGATTGTGGGAAAGTTTGGAACACAGACGGACAGAAATAGCTTTGCAGAGGACAAATAGAGAATGGTACCAGGAAAGAGACTAAAATAAGAGAAAATTGGAAAATGAGAAAATAAAAACAACCACCAGAATTATGAAATGCATAAGCCGCATACCTAGCACTGCAGTCACTGAGTTTCACACTAAGGATTATCTAAGGATTTCTGCTGTAACTATGCTATCAAAATCCATGAAGTCCTGATGTGCCATTGATGCACAGTGATGTGTATCTTTGTAGGATGAGGCTGCATGCAACCAGACTGAAAAGTGCCTTGCCTACAAGCACATATGTTTCCATGGTATGATCCCAAATGCAGCTCAAGGGTTCAAAGCGACCTTTAGGTCCCTCACAAAGAAAATCCCTCTTCCATCTGTTTTTGGCTATTAAAGTACAGATTTGTGACAAATATATGAGTCTGAAGGATTCTTACAAAATAACTACATCTCTGTAATTCATATTTTTGTTTAGCAGATACAGTTTAACAAGTCTTCTGGCACATATGATTTTACTCCTTTAGGAGTAAAAGGCTGTGTGAAAAATCTTATGTATATTTTTAATTCTTTTAATGACATCAGAATTTATATTCATGTTAATTTTCAAGTAGAGTTTTTCTTCCAGTTTTATGGAGATGGAGCAAACCAAATTAATGCACCCAACAAATTCTGTTTCAAATTTCTACTGTGTGGATACCAAGTAGGTGCTTTGAAAAACAAACCTCCAAATATTCCAAATTTTCCAGAGCTGAATTTGCATTGAGGGATCCCTCTGCTAGCAATACCACTGTCAGCCCTATGGTATGTTGTATCAATTGTGATGCTTTTGTCATGGATTATTGATTGGGCACTGCAGTCAGCAGAGCTTTAGTGATTCTGCTCATGCCTTCAGTTACAGCAGACAGGGGGGTATTT
Source organism: Ploceus nigricollis (assembly GCA_013399945.1). Taxonomy (NCBI): domain Eukaryota; kingdom Metazoa; phylum Chordata; class Aves; order Passeriformes; family Ploceidae; genus Ploceus; species Ploceus nigricollis. The sequence goes on along the minus strand of VXBC01012570.1, from coordinate 216,122 downwards.
GCTCCAGCCATCCCACAGCAACTGTGCTTTCCAAAGCATTCATCACTGCAGAAAAGCAAGGAGAAAAATTTTCAAATCCTGTGGGCATTTGAAATAGTTCAGCCCCACTGTACACTGTGAAGGCAGGCAAGCTTTATGTATTATGAGACAAACAGAAGATGTTTCAATAGAGTATGTGTGGAGAGAGAAGTAGATTAAAAGCCACTCACAGCAAATGCACCTTTTCCAGAGTGCTGACTAGCAGTTTGTGTTTAGACAGAAATTTGGGGCTGAGAGGATACTTTACATCTGCTCCAACCTAGCTCTGAGGATTGTGGGGAGGAAGATTTCCTTACTGACTACATTGATGGCTCTCCTGATTTCCAGCAGTGCAAATTTCATAGGCCTGGGGACCTTCAGAGACACATGGATACCAAGCTTAAAATAACAGAGGTGTGGGCTTATTTTTCCTTGAAATATAGGTTCATTCATTTCCATGCTCCTACAGATGAGGGTAACTTTAGCTATGTTGCCTCACCCTTGAAGCCTCTCAGCAGGTACTGCTAGTTTGTTGTTTGGAAAATGCCTTCTAACACAGGTTTACACAGATAAATTAAATAATGTAAAAACCTCACTTGAAACTGCTACTTGCACCTGTATGTGCTTTAGATGACCCCAGAACAACAGTGTTACTTACAAGTCACTAATGTCTAAGAGGAATAGAAGTATGTGTGACTGGTTTTGATTTTTTTTTTGTTGTATCCCAAAAAAAAACCCCAAGCAAACCATGATGCAAAAAATCCACAAACCTGCAAAAACACAAACGTCAAATGGGAATGCTAAAATCTAAAGTAAAAATGGGTGGGAATTTTTAAGCATTGGTAAGAATGAGGGATGTGTTCAGAGTTGATGAACACTGTGAGAAGAAGCGACAAATACTTAAAAAAAAAGTCTATCAGAACTTTGAGTAACTTTGGGTTGTGTAATTATCCCAAAAAAAAAAGCAAACCAAAAACCACCCCTCACAAAAACCCGAAAAACCCAAAGAAACCAACCCACCCCTCCCAAAAAACCAACCAACCAACCAAACAAAAACCAACCAAAAAAAACCCCAATGAGGAAAAAACAACAAAAAAAACCTCCAAACCAAGCCCAAACAGAAAAGGAAGGGTATGGTGCAGTTCAGATATATTTGCCCTGAAACTCTGGGTGTTAGAAATCACAGAGGAAACAAACAGGCACAACTCAGCTTAAAAGAAATGACCCTTATTCATACAAATGCAGCAGAAAGTTTTCATTAAAAGCAACAAAATGTTATGATAACTCTACAATTATGACGGAAATTACTTTCTTAATCTGCACCACAGCTTATGTTCACATAAGGTTTCCGTCAACCCATTTATTTTTATCTGCTCTTTTGCTGTTTCAAGAAAGAACCAGGAAGATTGTCTACAGTTTTCTCTCATTTAAGACAAATGCAGTCCTGATGGCTGTGGCCTGAAGGGAAGAACTGCCTTCCTGCCAGAGGAGGAGGAGAACTGTTAATATCTGGCAACAGGAGAGAAACAAAGGGACGGCTCTGAGACACAGTTTGCTGCTGGTGTACAAGGTGAGATATTTCTCTTTGTAATAAGCAGATGCATCATAACATGAGTGAAATTGTGCAGTTGCAATCGCAGGCATGCATGAGGACAAATCAGCTTGGGTAAGTGTGGTTCAGGGTGCAGATGCTGAAGAATGACAAGGCAGGATAGGAAGCCTATTTAGCAAGCCTCCTTTGACAGCAAAGACCCCTGTGCAGCCGTGTGTTAGGCAAACCTGCTGGAGAGCAGAGGGAACTGAGGAGCAGGCACCTGCAGCAGAGCAGCACTGATTACCCAGGTGAGCTTGGAGCTGCCAAGGTCAATCAGAGTAACAGGACAGCCGAGCCAAGGGGCTAAAGCCACCAGCAGAGAGGGCAAATAATGATCAGCTGTGGACCCATGGAGCTTCAGAAGCTGTGGGCCTTGTTCCTCAGCAGTGTAGGGAACACATCCCTCCAGCCCAGCTGCCGTAACCTGCAAGACTGAGGTGTTAGCACAGGATGAGAATAACAGCCACAGAATAACCCAGCACAAGAGATGAAAGAGGACTATACATTATATGCTTGCACTTCTGGAAAGAAGTGGTTATGTATTAAATACCTCCCTTCTGCCTCACTGCTTCTTCTTCCCTGCTTCAATGAAATATTTTTCTAATACTTAAGTTCATCTGCCATTTGCTAATGGGAATAATTAGCTCATTTCATTTTATATTTTCAAGTTCCAGGGTATAAATTGAAGCTGCTGTTTATTAGAGACTTCTGAACTTAGAACTCATATATTTTTGCTGTCAGAACGGTTATACTTCCCCATCTTCATAAACATGGTATTTCCTAAAATATGTTGCAGTAAACTTTTGATACTAAGCTCTAATAAATACTCAGAAATGTTTGAGAAATTCCATATGCTGCCATATACTTCCATATACCGCAAGGCATCATTGAATCTTCATATTTGTTCTTAGATTATATGTGCTGATACCTCTCCTCTTACTACAGCTTGAACCCATGCTCTAGCTGTTTCTAACACGTACAAGGTCATCAATTGCCTCACTCTTGTTTACAGCATGCAGAATTATGTTAAATGCCTCTGCCATACTCAAAAGATTGGCTTATCTTTCAGTGGAGATTTTATTTTAAAATGAGGCACCAGAAGTGATTGGCAATTTGAGATCAATTTGTGTGAGCAGGCTACATTCCTCCCCTCTACTTTCCTCTGGGGTCAGGGATGCAATTGGTAAAGGTGCTTATAATGCACCTTCCTCATTCTAAGTGTGGGTGCTTGGCAGGATATTCTTCACAGGGATCTCTGATGGCTTTGAGATGCTTTCTTGCTCTTACTCTGAGATGTTCTGGAGTTATTAATTTTGAGCCATAAGGCTTGGCTCATTTGTTCTGACTTTCCTTTAAAGAGGGGAAGGAATCATGAACTATAGTCTTTTCTGTGTACCCTGGATACTAGCTATTGTTTGTGGGAGAAATTAAATAGATTTAATTTTCACTTTTGCAATCTGAAATGGCTGATAGGACATGGTAGTTACGGTCCTTAAACTATCCTTAAACTATGCTAAATTTCACAAAATAGGAGAAAGAAATCTGCAATTTAACAGAACTAACTGGTAGTTCAGTTATGATTTTTACAAGATACTACACCTACTATTGACATAACTTACTTTTATTTTTCAATTAAATATGCATGACTTGCTGCAGTAGTAATGCATGAAAATATACCTTGTTCTTTCTTAGAAAGGTGAAGTTTTTCTTAACATTCCTATCTGTAGTCTCTGCCTACTTTATGTTTGAGCCCCAACATGTAAACCTGATGTTGTGGTTTTTCAGTGATCATCAAGATATTAATTTGCAAACTGTATTTCTGTAGGCCTCTACCATGTACTAATCTCTCAGTGGAAATGCTTGTCTGTTATTTAGCTCACCATACTTTTCTAGACCACTTTCCAATGTTGAAGTTTCTAAGTAATCAACTGTTACTTCCAGTAATACAAAAATAGCATGTCATTACCATTTAGCACCAACTGCAAGGATTTAATTTTAAACCATATCTCCTTTCCCTGACTGAAGAAATGCCTCTGCAATAATTTTTAACCTTTCATCAGCATAATTGCTAAATAATTAACAATGGTTAAATTATGAGAACCTGAGAGATTTGAAAATTATTACTGAAGTATGTATTTCACCAAAGCAATGACCTATATGCATCTGCTTCAAAATAAAAGCAAACTATAATTACTAGCAGCAGCAGCACAAAGTCTTTTTATGTGCTTATTCCTAAGTCAGCTGCCTTTGGTTCTATGTTAGGGCATAAAGACCCATCTTACTGCAAAGGACTACTTGTGTGCTGAGGCTGAGCTCTCCTTCTCCAAGGTTATCTCATAATGCTTTGCAATGCCTTCATTTCCATTAATACAAATTAGTTATTCCACAGAATAAGCCATGGAAAACAATGTAAAGGCTCTGCAATACCTTTCTATTTTTATAGCAGATATTATTTCCTTTCTTCTGTTAGCTGAGCTGATTTGCATTTGCATACTGAGCTTTTCTTCAGTTTCTCCAGTCTTCTCAATGAGCTCCATTTGGAGCTGATTTTGGATCTGCCTTTTATATACCATTTAGGAGCTGACAGTCCTCAGTCTCTCCATCCTGTCCCAGCTCTGTGAGTCATCGGGATTTACTCACTCTCCTTTGTCTCCTAACTTGGGTTAAAAACTCCACAATCTGCTGGCATCCTGGTGACCCACTAATCTGGCTTCCAACAACTTGTGGGCCCTTATGTCCTCTCCTGCCCTTTGTTCCAGGCACTTCCATTCATTCTCCACTCACCACAATCTTAACATTTCTACTGCAACTCTGTGTAGCAAGGGGAGGAACAGGTGGGGGTAGGAGAAACCATGGGAGCATGAATGCACAGCATAATCTGTCAGAAGCCTGGCTGATGCCTAAATGATTTATTTTTTTCAGGTCCTTCTCAAGTTCATCCTTTGGGTAAATGTTTGTCTTCCAAGCAGTTTTTGGTAAAATCATGGGAAGTTCACAGTGACTTTCACTCACCATTTTGAGAGTGTGGATATATCTTATATCTAATCACATACCTGTATCTCCTCTGTCCACAATATTCTTTTACATTGGTGATGCTTTGGTGGTGAATGTGACTCTGCAGCTGTAGCTACCCTTTGAATTGCAATTCCCAATTTCAGTTTCATCCAAGCATCTCAATAGCCACTTCCTTCTTTCTGCATTCTTTCATCTATTATAGTGCCATTCATATTCAGTCAATTTCTTTTATTCCTGAGGTTTTGGGGGAAGTAGTGGCAGAGAGCTTGTTTTGTTTTGTTTTTTCTGTTAGAGAGTCCAAGTACACAGTCTGCTGAACTATCAGTAGTGTCTATACAATTCTAATGACCCTTCACTCCTGTCACTTTATTTATGCCTTTGAGCTGTTTAAATCAGAGGCACCTGGATGGAAACAAAGTGAAGTGGCCACCTGAGCATTTTTACAAATAAAAGTAATGTGTCTGATGCTTCAACTAAATCCCCACCACTTCCTCCCAGAGTATTTAGCACAAGGGTGTTCAGCAGGCTTTGGCTTTGTGTAACACCTGCTCAGAAAATCTGCTGACTACCAGAGGCCCCAGGAGCACAGCAGCCCCTTCATGCTTGCTTTTGAAAATGTTGGTCTAACACCAGCACAGCACTGTGATCCTCTCCGACAAAGTCCTCTAAATGCAAATTTTAATCAATGCCATTTCCTCATAAATCAGTCCCTCTAGCTTCGTAATTATCAGCACTAGCTCTGAATTGTCATTACACTTCTCATATTGATGTCCAGATTGAAAGTGATATCTTCCTGTGCTGCACAGGAAAGGATTATCACTTAGCTGCTCTGTCAGGGATCTGAGAATAGGATATGAAGCTGATTAGCACACCTTCCTCTCTCCTGTGCACACGGTTCCACCACTGCAGTTTTCCTGCTACAAAGCTATTTATTTTTTATTCCTCATTTGAAACAACCCAAATAAACAAAATCTTCATTATGCTTGTGGAGTACTCTCATCTATAGCTATTTTTAAGAAATGCTAGAATGAAAGTTGAACCAACATCAGCCTTGTTTTATTGTGCAGCTCACAAATAATGTGGCCATAATTGCTGTTTTCCTTTCCTCCTGTGCTAACATTTTTGCAGCCTCCTACTTTCTCTGAGCAACTGAAAACCTCTTGATCAATAAAAAGAAAGTGAATTTTTGCTGGAATGACATACAGATGCCTAAGCTTTCAAAACCACTATGAAATAATTCCCCTCTCAAGCAAAAAATATGTGAAATTTGTTGGCAAGAAAGTGCATGTACTGTTTCATGTATAGCTAGAATTTTTTAAAAGTATGATTTTTATATTATAATTATTTGGAAGATAATTGTGTGCATCCTGTTTTCATTACCAATAAACAGAGCTGCTTTATTGATTTAATTATGTCAAAATAAAATACTTCTATCAGCTTGTTAAGTTTCCTTATGATTGGATGTAACTTGGTTATAACTATTATATATATATTATTGGTGGTGTTTATTGTTAATATAATAATGAAAATGAGAATATGATCTTATTAAAAAGTATAATCCTTTTACTGCAACAAATGGTAAATATTTTGCATCTGTTATAAAATTTATTTCCAATTTTTTTAATGAAGAGTCTTAAATAGATTTTTGTGAAGTGGTGAGAAAAATCTATCCTTTTGCATTTAAACTTGAAATTAGAAATGGAGATTATATTTTTAAAAGATTGTATAGTGACTCAGCACTCAGGATACTGAAATTTATTAACAATTTTGGGAGCCATGCCAATTTTGCAGGGAAGCCTAAAAATGTAATTGAAAAAATGCATGGTGGCCACTGATAAAAGTAAAAATATTAGTTAATATGCAGAATAGAAAAACTTTACATTCATTCAAGGGGGAAATTTTAAGGCATAATCTAGATTAAACCCAAATGCAATGTTTTATTTACCAAGTACGACACAAAAATACTTAGGGTTTTATTTGTTTTCTGGTTTTTTTTTGCTGCAGATTAACTGCTGCGAATGTTCCAAACTGTGTATCTGTGTCCTGCTCCCTGTGAGAAGCAGAGAAATGCCAAGCATTTTCAGTTGTCATCTGACAGGGATCCTACACACTGGCTCTGGGAAGTAAGCTGCCTTTGGTTAGAGCAACTTGGGTCTGGACCCAAATGGACACTTTACAGAACAGAGGTATCCAAAGACAGGTTTGTTGGTTTGACTCATTTTTCATTCAGCATTTCATTCATTGTGCCGTTGACTGCTGGTAAATGGAAATCTGCTTTTAAGTATTTTATATTGTTTGCATACTTATAGGGTTTATAGGTGATCTAAAGTTCAAAACTGCCCGTGGAGCTACAGAAATATTTGAGATGAACAGGGCTTCTTGGCAATGGAGGCAACCTATACAAGATTTGTACTCTGGTGCAAAAAGTATGTCTATTTCTGCAGATATTTTACTGAAACAAGCAACTTCATATACATGAGTAGTCAACTTCGAACAAGAGCACTAATTGTACTGATGAGGCTTAGCATGATTGAAACAAGAATTATGAAAAGACTTTTCTTCCTGTTCTATCAAAAATGGTTTAATTTCTTACAATGGGTTGAAAATTAAAAAGAATGACAGAAGGAGTTGTACATAACTTCCAGGGTAATGTCTGTGCAACTGAAAAATTCTGGTTGATGTCAAAACATTTCTGTGTAACTAAATATCACAGCATAGGTGTAATCTGCTGCATTCCAACAGAGGCTGACGTGTTCAAAAACTGGACTATTGGAGAACCCCTGAACTTTGCTGTTTCATCAGTGTGAAGCCATTTGAAGAATGGTGCAGAAGCAGCTTAGAAAACCTTCCCTAATCAAATTTGTCAGACAGCAGGAAAATGTTTGAAGAGAAGGATTGATACCAGGAAAGGCACAATGGACCGATTATGTGAGGGAAGGGCATGTGTGACTTAACAGGAAGGATTTACTTTTTAACTCAGGCTAGAGTTTGATGAATACTTCCTTTGATGGAAGTGCTGGATAAATCAACTTTGTAGAGAGGGAAAGAAGCTGGTTTTGATCTTAGTTATTTCTCCAGCCTGGCTCACTGTGTGACAGTACAAATTAAAATGCACAACAAAAGTCAGTGGCAAGAAGGGCAGGTGAAAGTGAAGTTAAGGCTCATCAAAGTCTGTCTGAGATGGCCTCCATGGAGGAGAGCCTGTTTGGAAAGACATGTACCAACAGAGGCATGGGTAGGCAGAATGGGTGCATTGAGAGACCTTTGAGCTAAACCCAGAGCATGCTTGATAGCGGGGAAAGGCAGGGAGGAAACCTGAACAGAGAAATGCGTAACGAAGTTTCTAGTGTTAGCAGGAGGCAAAGCTGAGCAGGCTGCTTGCTTCCCTCATGGCACAACACTGAAGTGCAGACTCCAGGCACTAAGCAGGCCCGCAAGTCTGAGTTCAGAAAAGGACTTCACTTCAGCTAGAGAGGGTGCTGAGGAAGTTTTATAGAAGAGTGGGCACTAGCACTGGTGGCAACAACCAGCAGGTGTAATGACCTCCTTCTGTGAGGGCTTGTAGGTGGCCAGTCAGTGAAAACATCTGGGGTCTGGTTATCCTAAAGAAGGTTAAAAACATACTGATTTTGACTGCATACACTTAGCATGCTCATGAATTTTAAGAAAGAAGGTTCATCAGGACAATTTGCTGCTATGTCAGGATAAAGAAAACTGAGAGTTTAATTCACAGTACATTGCATTTTCAATCTGCTCACTGGTACATGAGAAGAATATCAGGGATTTTAACTATCTTTTCTTTAGAAAGGATGTTTTGCTGATATAAAATCTGCTATGAGTCCCTAAGGGAAGGGTTTTTTAATCTTTTTTTTTTACATACAGAAATGTAAATTTCTACATTTTGCAAAATTTTATGTAGAGTAACTTAGTATATGATAATATTCTCTAAAATTATTTGTTTTTATCAAAGATTTTCAGTATTACCTTATTAAGTAAAAGTTGTTGCATGATTTTGCTAATCTCTGCCCTATTTTCCTCTCTCTCAGTATGAGCTGTTCTGAAATTATGTTCATGTACTAGAAGACAAAGTGCCAAGTACCTAATTTAGTAACTCAGCAGTTACATCCAAATTTCAGTTATTGTATAACACCAAATACTCTAAAGATGACAAGCTCAAGAAATACTTGCCTCAGACTGGAAAATTATCAGCACTTTGGATTAGACAGTATTACTCAAATTCAATTTAAATTGCACTTTATTCTCAAGGTGGCCTGAATGACTTTAACAACCTGTTTGTAATGTGTGTGACCTCCGTGACTAAGATAACTATTGCAGCCTGATTGCCCACAATTGTGCGGAAGAAAAAACATACAGAAAGAGTTTTACAAATTACTTGTGAACTATGCAAAAAACCAACAAAACAAGGATCAATCAGTGGGATTTTAAAACACTTCTGTGGATTAGAAACTGTGTACTGTGATTAGACTCCCAGGGCTTTTGGATGTGTTTGAAATCCTGGCCATTCTGACAAAGATTTCAGAAATCATTTACGTTAAGGATAAACATACTTCATTATATTTGAAATTACTCTTTCAAAATGCATTAAAGCTTGTACACAAATGTTTTGATAAAGCAGTGAGAAATATACTCCACACATTCGGAGATGTTTTATTTTTTAATTATAGCTACAGGTGTAATTACTTTCTTTCGAAAAATAGCTGGATTTTTAGCCATTATATTCTCTCTGTCTTGAAGAGAATTTCTGACTCTGGGTGAACATTGAATATTGAGTAATTGAACATAAAATAACACTGAATATCTATAAAATAAGCTCTTTTTGACTCAAAGGGTTACAATTTAAAGCATGAACATAATAAACTATGAAGTCAGGTAGCTCTAAGGACATCTATGCAGCTAGAGAGAAGAATTTTAACCAGCTCACTCCTAAAAATTACTTTTCTCTGAAAGTGAAGAGCTCTGCCTCTTGTTGCCTCTAAAATAGCTCATATTATTTATCCTCTTTCAATTCACTTTTGCTAACAATGATTGTGATTAGTGTTAGTGTACAGCCTAACCTTGAAGCATGCTGTTGTTTGTAATGTAAGAGATTCAAGCCATATGAAGAGGAACCTATGCAGAATGTTTACTTATTCGTGTAAATGAATAGTTTTTGTCAACATAGAAAGATTATTTATTTAGACTTAGAGAAAAGGCTATTATTGGGAAACTCCTTTCAGTTTATCCTCTTTCCAAACACCCCCCTTATGGCCCTCTAAAGAAACTTAGAGAAGAGTTTTTTTTCTCAAGAAGGTGCTTGGTAACATCACCATGTCAGAACTGTGCTAAAATGTAGAATCGCACAATAATGCACACAAAAATTTTAAAGCTGTCTTTGTCTTCCCCTTTTCTAAGCCATATAAAGTGACAGCAACAGTACAGGGCACCCAGTTCTCAATCTCTGACCAACATTGCCATCTAACCTCTTTCATGCTGTAAATATTTTGCTAATAGTTAATTTTGAAGCTGGACATTAAATGTAAATCTAATGTAAGCAAAAATGGTGGTGATACTGAGTGTGGCTGCCTCTGCAGTGCTAATACACTCCATGGCTGAAGAGCAAGGCAGTTGCAGGGAGGTGGTAATCAAGTCTCATTAGAAAAATCCCCGTTCTTTCCTTTTTTGGGGTGCAAGCAGAAGAAAGCATCACGGAGCTGCAAATATGGTTCCAGCACAGCATTAGGTGCTTTGTACAGGAGTCATTCAAAATGTCATTGACTATCAGCTCTCAGTGTTACTTCCACAGTGAGCATTTCAGAGTCATGTCTTCTCAGAGCTGCTATGCCCCATGTGATAACTAGTATGGTAAGTACAGTTCCTCTTCTTCAGCAAACACCAGCAGTAATCCCTGATCAGATTGAGCCATTGGGAGACAGAGTATGCTGCAGACATCTCACCAAACCTGCTCAGTGGCATGGCACAAGCATGTAAGAGAACAAGAAGGTGGTCCTCATGTCCTTCCCCTGTGGCCACAAACATGACCTGAGACATGCCCATCTCCATTCTGTTGCTGTGTACCTTCTGACTGAAGCTACAGGAACAAGATCCCTGCCGTTGTATCCCAGGTCATGTTTGTGGCCACAGGGGAAGGACATGAGAAACAACCTTCTTGTTATGTTAGGTGCTGTGCAGAAAGGAAGGCATTCCCCCTTGTATCAAAAATGCTCAGGGTCTACTGCCAGCCATAAACCATTTTCCCTTCACAAGATGAAATAAATTTGTAAGGAAACCACGTTCATATTTAAGAAACCTGAGCAGCAAAATATTAAGCACAGATAGCTTTTCTTCCTTTTAAATATTTCTCAGGAAATGCAGCCTTTAGGCTTCTATTTTATTTTATACAAGAAAGACCAAGTTATGAAGACTGTATTTCACAGAAAATAAAAAGTAATTAAAGAAAGTAACAAAAGTCACTGCCGAGTTTGCTGCAGGAAGCACAATCCAACAGCCTCTAGTACTTGGAAGGACAGGATGAGATCAGGGGATACTTTATTGTTTCTACTTGAGCATTAAGAAGCACAAGAAAAAACCCACAAAACACTCCAGATTCTTCAGAATCTTGCAAAGTTTCATACTGCTGTATCTCATTACAAGCATGTCATTCATACCTTTAAAAAATGAAGGGTTTATCTTCTTTTTATATATAATTGAACAGAAGAACTTTAAAATTATGATGAAGCTTTTAAAATATTGTTTTACACACCCTCTGATAAGTACAACAAAACATGGATCCTTCAAAACCTGCTAGGTGCTGCCTACACAGGGTGCCAGGCTTTCAGCCTGTGCTAGTCAGTAAACAAAATCTCATGGGTTTGGGCTATTTGGGACTCGAGTTTCAAATTCTATTAAGAGCACAATTTAAGGCTTTGTTGTAATTGTTTCAGAAGAAACAATCACTCCTCAGTTCAGGATTAAAACCTAGTATTTGTGTTTAAAGGGGCATTTCAAATCTCAATGCTAATAGGTGAATGTGGTTTACCTTCAGAAGCCAGTGAATGGTAGTTCATGTACTGAATTCTGCAGATCTTTTGTTTGTTTCTGTGATGTTTTGAATGTGCACTGAATGCTTGTATTTTTCTGTCACTTTCACTTCCCAAACCTCCTGATACTGTTTATCCTCATTGAAGGGGCTTTTTTCACTGTTTTTCCAACATGAATCTGGCTGTATGACAAATACATAAGGTTTTAAAGTAGTAGATGCCTCTGCTTCTTACCTGTGAGTATGATGATACCATCTTGTCATGATCAGAAAGTTCCATATGGAAAACATTCCACAGCTTTTATTTACAATTCATTGCTGCCAGCCTATACTTATCCCACTGCATATAGTTATTTGCTTATTTTCAGTATATACCGTTTATGAACTGGACTGTTCTGTAATTTACATCTCTTGCCAATACACTGGATACTGCTGGCTTACATTAACTTAACCACTCACAATCATTTTTGTGCTACAAGGAAAATCAATTGCCTATCTCTGGCAGGGAGATGTGGAAGCAAATAGCAAGCAAGGCAGCAAGGTAAATCATTCCAGGTGGAGGATTTCCAGCCCACCAGGTGCAAGGCTGTGCCTGGCAGCACCTCCCTTGCCCAGGGGCAAGTGGAGCAAGAGGGAAGGCATATTACAGGCCTGTGGGGTGCTGCACAGGGTGGCCAGTGTCACATTTGTGTGACCAATGCCACCATGAGTTGGTGTCCAGTATAAGTGTAAGGGGGTTTTGTTTGTTTTTCTTTGAAGGCTGATTTTTCTAGAAGTGCAACGACTGAAGCTGGAAGCAGTAACTCAGTTGTGAGAGCACTGCTCTGCCTTGTTACAAAGGCTCTGTTGTGCTGGAACACAGCACAGTGCCCAAAGCTCAGGATGTTTTCAGCCTATTTGCTTTCATTTGTATTCGAGTTAATCTGGCACAGCTGCTGGAGAATAACACCATATATTAAGGGTCATTTTAATCAAATGGATCCTTGTTACTCTGATTTCTTCCTACTGAAAGTTTGCATGGAAAAGGCAATTAAATACAACTCTAAACTGATGGCATGACCTTAAAAAAATTAATTATGTCAGATTCTGTCCTGGCAACTCATTCAAAAGAGTATGCATGGAAAAGAAAAGTCAGAAAACCTGTTGCAACATCTTTATATTTAAACTAGAGTACAAATGAGAGTGACTTTTGGGTAATTCTCTCTTATGGGAGGCACTGCAAGAATTCTGTCCCTCCTCTGCAGAAGAAGCCTTGTTTTGTCCTTGAGAAAAGACTCCAGTTGGGACCAGAAAAATGGAGAAATAGGGAATATGTCATTTTGGCCTGAATTGCTTTCCCTCTCTCTCTTCTTCTCCCTCTCTCCCACTCCTCTCCTCTCCCAAAAGTAACCATAAGAAAATTTATTAGGATTAATGAGTTCATGTGTACTGAAAATTTGAGATCTACAAGGCAAAGCAAAACCACCCAATTTATAGTATAGGCTATGTGATAGGAATGGTACACAGAGTGTAATAACTGCACTATAGAGGATCTTAGACACGTGAAATAAGAAAGACAAATCCATGTATGACAATCAGCTGTAGTTTTTCCTTTGTTGATTTTTGTCTTGCTCCATTTAAAGATAGATGTGTCAGCGAGTCCCACTGAGCTTTCACATGTGTTGGGCACCAGATCACTTACCTAGTGTTCTGAATTACTATTTGTCCTTCAGTCAGAGCTTACAAAGACACAGCCTGAGGGATCTCAAGTAAATATTGATGAATAGTGAAAGCTTCTATTATCTTAACTTTTGCCCACAAGTATGCAATAAGCATAAATGTAAAAGAGTGATCTAAAAGTTCTATCTGGCACATTCTTAAATCAGTAGTGAACACACTTAAAATATTGCTAAAGTTTTCCTCCTTTAATAAAGTAAAATATAATTTATTTGGTTCTGTACAGCAATTACTTTTGTTGGGAAGCTGATGAAGATAATTTATCTCTGTTTATCTCTACAGGTTGTGAAGGAAGTAATTTTGCCCTTCCTCTTTCTTTGTTTCTGCTGTTTTAAGTATTCTTCCAGGAAAGAAAGGCCCGACAGAGAAGGTATGTTCTCGAGGCTGATAGGCCTCATCCGAAAATCTGAATGACAATATCTTCTGCTCGTGCATGTCCAGTGGGTGGTGTTGCTGAGAGAGGGACAGCTTTCTGAGTGAGCAGAGGCCAGGGATGAGCTCAGTACCACGGGCGTGCCCCAATGGTGACGTGAGGGCGATGGCTGCAGCAGATGTTGACTGGACAGCAACCAGAAAAGGTGGTGAACAGAGGCGGTTCTGCAAACTCTTGTTTTGAAGGAAGAAACGAAGCAGTTGCAGCCTCTGTGAGACAGTTTTCATACTCAGAATGAGATTCAGTAAATTACATTCAACTGCTCTGGAAAAACCAGGAGCAAAATAAGATAGAGTTTGCAGAAGCCAATTTTTTAAGAGCCATTAGGTCACCTAATGATGTATTCAGCTAGGAGATTTAAGACCCCAATCTGTCCTTGAGTGGTTAGGCTGAATGTAAGGCAAGTGTCCCTGCCAGCTTTCTTCACAGCATTTCTTCCTGCATTTTTGCTTCTATTATTTTAATCTTGGCATGACAGAGTTTTAGGGTATTTGTCCAGGAGCTAAGACAGACAATGGATTATTATCTGCCATCAGAGGGGAAACAAAATACAAGTCAGTGCTGAACTGGACTAAATGATCCTCTTGGGTCCCTTCCAACTCAAGGTGAGTTCCTTGTAATATACTCAGGATATTCTGCGATACTGTGAGTGCTGAAACGTTGGTGGTGAACGGCCCCGGGGGCAGCCGACACCTGCCTGAGGTACTCGCAGCGTTCACCTGGGAGCCGCTGGGCTCGCATTCAGCACGCACAGCGCGTCCCTCCGAAGAGCAGAGCCAGCGTACTGTTATCCTAACGCGGCTGCCAGCGCTGCAAACTGCGCAGCCGGACAGACCGCCGCTCGTCCCTCGCTGGGTATTTACCACGACCGTCCGTAGCTGCGGGGGCCCGGGCCGGGCGGGGCCGCGGCCTGCGGGCGCAGCGCTCGGCACGGCCGCATTGTCTCCCGGTGGGGCGGGGCG
>VXBC01012570.1:139174-201268 GCA_013399945.1 Ploceus nigricollis | reverse complement strand
CCGCTCGCAGCCCCGCGGTGGGTGCCGCTGGCCGCTCGCGTGCCGGGGGCACGGCGGGTCGGTGCGGCCCAGGGGAACCCGTGCAACAGGTTCGGGCATTGTTCGTGCCGCCGCTACGGACGCGGCCGCGGTGGCGGCGGGGGGGCTTCCCAGGGGGGCTCCCGAGTGTCCGCCGCCGGCGGAGCTTTTGCCTTTGTGCGGGCGCGGGAGGGCGGCCGCCGCTCCCGGCGAGCGCCGCCGCGGGTGTCGCGGCAGGCCCGGCAAGGAAGGAGAGGGGTTCGGGCAAGGGGAGCCAGCCGGAGGCAGGCGGGGGCGGGAGTTGGCTCCCGGCGGGGGTTTTGGCGGTGCGTGGCCGCCGGTCCGTCCGGCGGGCTGGGGACGAGTCACGGCCGTGTCACTACCGCGGCGTCGGGCGCTCCTGGGTTTCTGGAAGCGCTGCCTGGTCGGGAAGCTGATTCACTGCTGAAGACGTGGTTGCTCATAGCTGTGGTTACCCTTTCTTTGATTTTTGACAGGTCTGTTGTCCAGTAGTTTTGTCTTCTCCCCCATAATTGTAGTGTCCCTTGCTACCCCCTAACAGAGCTTTTTAGCCAGGCAATTGTACGAAGGCGATGCACTAAAGCAACTGTTTTTGTTAAAGAATTTAAACGAGTGTATGGAAGCAAGAGTGGAAACAATTAAGGGAGAGTGGGTCTTTATTTTTTTGACTTTTTCTAAGTTTTATAATGAGCAAAATTGGTGAGGTTTATGTGGATATGTATTAATAGATGCTTTTGTCTGTTGCTCTCTCATCTTTCTGCATCCCAAAGGAAATATCGGTCCTCTCCATTTTTAGTATTGCAGTGTCTGCAGTGTCCTCACAATTGGATCTTGACTTTGTTCATGCATTAAAATTCACTGTGATGAGGAAGTACTGAGTTTTCCCATTTTCTGCCTTCTGTGACATCACCTGCTAAGATTCAGTGTATAGTAACTAATGAATACTGTTGCTACATTATAGGATTACTGGTAGTTATTAATTACTGTGCTAATAAGGGTTCTCCTTTATTTGAATGCAGGCATTTATAGTCCTAATGCCATTGTCTGTACCAAGCCGAAACTGAAGAGAGAAAAGGGGGAAGGTGGACTGCAGAATAGAACTGAAGCTTGCTCAGGGAGGCCTACGGCTTGCTGAGGTGCTGGTCATGCCTTGCTCTTTCAGGAGAAGAGCAGTGAGGCAGAGCACTGGAACAGGCTGCTCAGGGAGAATTTGGAGTCTTCCTCTCTGGAGACATCAAACCCCCTGCCTAGGCTGGGTCACCACCAGCAGTTACACAGGAATGTGTCCAAATGGGGTTCCATCAGAACCATTCAAATAGATGATCTCCAGAGGTCCCTTCCAATCTTAATAATCCTGTGATTCCGTGAAAATCTTCCACCAAAACTAAGAGTAATTACAGTGTGGTTTTCGAGTGGATTTTCGGATTTTGCACAATTCTTTATGTCATTGATTGCTGCTTGAGGAGTGCTGTAAAATCATCTCAGCTGACTGTTTTTCCTGGAGTAGTTTGCCAATAGATGATATTTTGTTTGAAGTTTAATTGATCAGTAACATCAGTTTTCCTAGAAGTACAATTTAAATAATGAAATAGATGTATTTCTAGATGTGTAGGATGTAATTCTAAATTGGCTATGGATTCAAATTTCTCAGTTAAGCTTATGTAAACAGGGGAAATTCACATAGTTTTGTCATTTTCTGTCAACAAAATAAAGGAGTCAGGTGATTTTCAGCTCAGTTTCAGTTGGCTGTTGCTTGAGAGTGGTAGTAGGAAGGGAAACCAGAGGAATTTCTGTAAGAACTTTAATACAGTGCTACCTAACTGTCAAGAATCTTTAAGAATAGATTATGAAGAGGAGCACCTTTATTCCCTAGTGATGATGAGTGGGGAAATACAGAACACCTTCAATAGGCAGTTTCTGATAAAGTAGGCAGAGCCTACCCTGGAAATAATGTTGCAAGTTTTCCAGTGTGTCTGTACTTAAGCTGTCTCAAGGACTTGCTGTTTGTATTTTTGTTCCCAATCTATAGGTGTGTCCTCTTGCCTTCTCTCCCATCTTTTTGAGGCTGACTAGAAAACTTCCATTAATAGAAGGGCATTTTTAATTTAAATTTACTGTGAGTTAGATTACTGTAATAACTGATCTATCAGATTTACTGTAAAACCAGTGAAGTGTGTTTGTCATCTTGACTTTGCCTTTTTCACAGTATACACTAATTTGAACTTTTGGGGTTTAGCTGTTGGGTTTCTTTCATGGGTGGAATTTGATCCAGTTGCAAGTCTTACAACATTTGCTGAGGTTTAATGTTTGAGGCTTATATGTTAATTCCGTATCTTCTAATACAAAGAGGGACTGTTTATATTTTCTTACTCAAGTTATACTTTGCCTTTTAAAATTTTATAGCAGTGAGTACCTTTGTAGGAATATCTTCTTCCTCTCCACAAAAAAATCTACTAACACTGTTGTATTTTCAATTTAGCCTAAAACTTCGCATAGGTTACCTCTGATTGAAAGCATACCACAGGGATTCTGGTTCTTGTTACTTTCCCACTGCTTCCGGTGCTGCCTCAGGAGCATTGCCTGCTAACTATAAACAATGTTGATGTCTACCATATGTTTTGGTAGAAAGTGCAGGATTCCTGCTGTCCCACTAAACTCAAATGCCTAGCTTACTAGTATTTGTGAATATAAAAAAGAAATGTTGACTCCCCTATCATGTAGCTCTGTAAGAAACTTTTGTTTTCAGCCTCCAAGGAAATAAAGTTTTAGATTGAGTAGCAAAATCCAAAAGTATGGTCAAATACTTTTTCATTTAAATTTACAGAATCCGGGATCTGGAGCCCAAACTTGTAACCCTAGCAGACAGTTTTGCATTCCAGTA
This sequence comes from Ploceus nigricollis, assembly GCA_013399945.1. Taxonomy (NCBI): domain Eukaryota; kingdom Metazoa; phylum Chordata; class Aves; order Passeriformes; family Ploceidae; genus Ploceus; species Ploceus nigricollis. The sequence continues at coordinate 198,348 of VXBC01012570.1, read as the reverse complement.
CCAATGGTAAGTAAGATAGGTCTCTTCCAAAAATAAACCTTTATAATTTTCATGCATTGTATTTGGTTCTTGTGAAGCTTTGAAAGTGATGAATATATACACTGCCTAGAACAACATCTTTGCAGTTGGTTTTGTAGAAACTTACTTAGGCTTTAACTCATGCCTTCTTTAACTTACCTGCTTTACTTTGTTTTCATTTTGTGACTTCTAAAAAGTCTTTAAAAGGCACTATAACATAAACAAAACTGATATGAAATTACGTTGTTTGGCCATACAGCTCACAGTGCAGCTTTTGTTCCTGTGTCTCATGTAGTGGTAGTGTCTCACAAGGAGAGGAGTGGCTGCAGATGTGTTAGAGGGTGTAGGACTGGAGCTAAGTGAATTCTACTTTTAAGAGGGTTCTGTGGTAGTGGGTGAGAGTAAGGAAAGGAGTTTTAATAGCATCGAGGTAATTGTTGCTGTTCTGATGGTGTTGATAAGCTTGTGCTGGAAGATGAATGAGAGACTTGGGAACCTTGATTGAGCAAGTAGAAAAATGTGTTGGCAAAGCTTTTTGCTCTTCAGACTAAATAAGAGTGAGAGATTTTTGAAGTGAGGATAACCTTACAGCAGATGCTAAACTCAACAAGGAAGCAAGTGAAAATCAATCTGGAGTGTTGTTTTCCTGTTTCCAGGTGAGAAGATGAACTGCTGCATTTTGGACAAGCTGAAGTTTGGAATGCTGGGACATAAAGAACCCATTAAGAAGGAAATTACAATAGTTAAGAGGAGATGAAGGTATGACTTAGGGCTTTGCAGAAACAATAATTCAAGGGAGATAGATGTAGTAGGTACGTGAGAATTCAGAGTCAAGATCACTTTCTATGATGTTGGCAGAGTTGTATTTGAGATGTGTTCTTAGTGAGGTCTCATGAAGGATGAGTGTTGACCAGACCAAGTAAGGCCAAAGCAAAAATGTGTTCCAAGAATAAGATAAATGGGTTTGATCTTAGCTTGATGTTTTGGTCACTAAATGTTATCTATGGCTGAACTTGAGACCTCAATGCAGGTTGTCTGTTTTCTTTCTGTTGGTGTTCTGTTTGCTAATTCTTTCATTTTGCGTTCTCACTTATCATTGGAAAATGTATGAGTGTTGCATCTATGCAAGATGTTCCAGACAGCAGCTTAGAGAGCTTGATTTTATTTTCTCTGAATCATGTGACCTTTTATATATTGGTTTATTGATTTATTTCTTGGTAGTGGAAGGCTACATGTTTTATTTTGAGGGGGTAGGAGAGAGGGAGATGTGTTGTGATTACTGCAGGTGGTTGCCGTGGCTGATTTAATTTTTGATTTGTAGTTGAAATGTTCAGAATTTTTAATTTGAGTGCAGAATTTTTAATCTGAGTACAAAAACTGAAGACATGCATGAAAGTTAAGATTTATTTCTCCTGTACCCACTAATTTAAGGTCATCTTAGATAATTATTTTTGCTTTGTAGAGCAGTGAATTCATGGATTTCTGAAATATGTGAATAAGGTATTTATTTACCAGATCTGGAATATTTCAGTCTCTTGTATTTTCATGTTTGGTTAACATTAGCAAAATTTTCAAGTTACTTATTTCTTATTCAAGGGATTTTTGTTATTACCCTTATTATGGCTACTTTGTGTATTGTGCAGTGAGACCACAACAGTAATTTTTAATTTTTTTTTTTTTTAGGCAGAGGAAATTGTTCAGGGTGTTTCAAGGTCTGCACAAAATCATACTCTTGAGCTGGTAATTTTTTGGTCAGGTAGCAAACCCAGAGTTTTAGGGATTTGTAAACAGACTTTTTATTAGAACCTTCTTCATTGTCATCTTGTTGTGGTCAGTTTCCTCCACTCCAAAAGAATGACTGCTCTTGTGTCTGCTGTACAAGATGGCTTTTGGTGTAGGGGAGCATTTCTTTTTGCTCCAACTCAGTGGAGTGTCACTATGCTGAGCTGGGAATTGAATCCTGAGGCCCTGAGCCACATAAACTTGTAATCAGTGCCAAATATGTGTATTGTTGTGAAGTGGTAGATTGTTTTCTTATATAAGTGTTGCAAAAAGAACAAGAAGTTCTAATCATGCACCCCAGAGGAAAGTGTTTTTCATTTGTTCCAGACTGCCAGCAGTTGCACTCATCAGTACAGCTGTTTGTCTTTTGACTTTGTCTTTTGATTTGCTTGCCCATGGCCTGGATTGTCCAGTTTCATTCCACCCACTGTCCTAGTTCATTTTATGAAGTACTGAAGGCATAGGAGCTTTCTGATCTTTCATCACAAACTGGTTTTGGACAGTTCCTTAAGGAGCTGGTGATAAAGTATTTATTTTTCCAAGCACTTGTGACTTGTATGTTGGTTTGGTTTTGTTTGTTGGGGGTTTTTGTGTTTGTCTTTTTTTTTTTTTTTTTAAGAAGAGGGAGCTAGGAGAGGGCTATGTCATTTTATTTTACTATCTGTCGGTTATTTTTCTTCCCCCTAACCTTATGAAGTATTTCTGTCATAGAAGTTGCAATCCATGTGATTCTGTACTATCCCCATGAGACTTCTGACTAAGGAAAATTTTAAGACCTAAAAATTAGAATTTTCTTTCAATGAGTTTTAGCACAGTGTGATGAGGAAGAGAAAATGTCTTGGCTGTGCTTTGAACATAGCATTTCAATTGACATATCGCTATGTAGAAAGTGGTGGAAGAAGCAGCCTCTCAACTTGCATAATTTTCTGTATTCTGTGGTTACTTGGTAGTGTTAAGTGAGATGGGACTGTACCAGATGATTGCAACTTCTGCTGATTTGGCTGCTTGTTGTAAGGGAAAGAGCGTATGAGGTAGATTGGTCTTCTGCTGCTGACGGGCAAGCTGTAGGTAGTTAAATGGTGGAAGGAAGGAAGGAAGGTAAATGGTGTCTCTCATTGTGTGTGAGAGAATGGCAAAATGTGGCAGGAAATGTTGCACAAAAGGGAATTTGGAGATGCATCCAAAACCTGTGGCTTGTTTTCTCTACTATTCTAGATCAAAGAGGCCTGAAAACTGCTATAACTTAGCATAGACCATGTGTGTGGCTTGGACTGAGGCTGGAAAGGGTAGAAAACTCTAGCAAGCTGTCACCTTTGATGTCTCGTGTTGCAGCATCGTTATGAATGTCTGCACGTGTTCCTTTGGGTTGGGCAAGTTCACTCTCTGAACGTGGCCAGGGAGTCCAAGGAGTGCTGTTCTCTGAGAGCGTGCTCATTGCTGCACAGGACCCTGTGGCCGTTTCCTATGGAAAGGCTGAGGTGTTGGTGTTGTCTCACAGCTGTACATGCAGGTGTTATTGTGCATCCCGAGTTACATTGTTTCTGTGCTTGGTACGCTTCCTTTTTTCCCCTCTAGCGCTTGCTTGAAGTCTGAGGAAAAGCTCTGCTTTTGTGTAAAATCAATAGCTGACTGTGATCAAAGTCAGAACTTGGACACACAATGACTTTTTCTTCTCAGATGGCATAACCTCTCACTCACCTGTTCTCCATTTGCTGGTTTGCTATTCATTATATTGCTCATTGCTTCCTTCTGTTGCTTGTCTTTTTATTTCACTTTTCACAGAATGTTGAGGGGTTGAAAAGGGTGGGAAATGAATATGGAAGATGGATTAAATATAGGAAGTATTTAACAGACAGTTCTTCTGAATTCTATTATTAACTTTAGTTAGAATACAAGTTAAGATTTGAACCTTCAGGTGAAAATGGAGTGGAATTGGAATTTTTCCAAGCTTAAATTTGTTGTGGCTGTGACAATGTGCTTTTGGGTCATGGTCAAGCATGCTATTTACCTCAGCTTTAACCCAAGTCAGAGCACATTTTGAGTGTGTTCTTTGAGCTGCCATGGCAAGTTGCTGAGTTAGGGTACAACAGTGCATGTGTAATGGAAATGGCATTGAGTGGTTGCATCTTCCTTTAGAGTTAAAGCAGCTTACATACTCGTGAAATTAGTCTGTGTTTTTTATTTTCTGACTTCTTTAGTGTGAATTAGCAGGTTAAAGAAGATTAGGAATATTTTTGTTGTGCACAACCCCAGACATAGTATAAAACTTCTGTGGGCTTTTCTGGATAGTTTTTACCGATAGTAAAAAAATAAAAAATACGTAAGTGGTCGAAAAAGCAAAAAATTTGATATTCCTTAAATATCTGAAGTTACCTTTTCTCCTGAGGGCTCTAATGTTAAATATTTATTAGTGCTGCTCATAATATCTCAAAGAGTAAAAACCAAACACTGCATTTGCATATGTGAGCTGATGTTTCTCCATCAGATTTTATTGTTATTTTGACACTGTCCAGCTGAGTAGCCAAGTTCCAAGTGCTTTTTAATTGAAGACAGCATTAACTAATAAATATTTACATCCTTTTTCTATTTTTGGGGCAGGTTTATGCTTCTCAGATTACCCTGGGGCATCAGCCCTGGAGACACCTTCATTTGTGTTCTCTCTTTGTACAACTTGGCTGTAGGAGAGATGACATCCTTTAATGTAGCTTTACATAAAGGAAGGTGAAATAATAATCTACATAGATAAAATTGTGATACTCAGCTTTCTCCCTGTCTTTTACATGTGGATTTTATTTCCGTGTGGAGCAGATGAACTAGTTTTAAGCTGATTCAGGGAAAAAGAGGGTAATGCTTTGTGGGTTGAAGTTAGTGTCTGAAAAAGCCTACGTGCTGGCTTCAGAGAATGAAGATGTTCATTTTGAAGGTCTGCAATTCAAAAGTTGATCTAAAAAGAAAAAGTGTTTTCATTCTACATGATTTGAGGCTTTTTTTCCGTTGGTACTTCAGAATGTCTATTGTTATTTGTGCTATTGTTTGAACTTGCAAGCTGCTACAGTTTTGAACCTAGCTGCCCATCTGCTCCTTGGTTATTTATAGGCAGATTTGTGGAGCTCCTTCTAATCCCTCAAGTCTTCAAAAACATTAATGAATTAAACATCACAATACTCTTGTAAAAAGAGAATTAAATGGAGAAACTGAATGGAGACTAAAAGAGGATAAATGACTTGCTGAAAGCCATATGTATATTTCATAGCAGAACAGAGAACAGAAACCAGATTCTTTTTTTTCTTACTTGTAGTCCTGTGCTTAACAGACCAGCTACATGCTCTTGTGAGATACATGCTGAAGAAAGAACTTGTTCTTTGAATCTTGCAACAGATGCTCATGTGCGGACTAACGCATTTCAAAACCTTGCACTGTGTATTGAGAGTATTAAAGGTTTCAGGTCTAACAGACATGAATAAACATGTTAATATTAATTCTCATTAAGCCTGAATTTGTTTTGGTTGTTAATGTTTTGGAGCAGTGGTTTCTACTGGCTTGCTTAGAAAGAAAACACCTGTTACTTGCAGGAGAGCTCTCTGGCATCTTAGTTCTAGTTGTCCAGTCAACCTGTCCCTCTTCCCCTGTCCTTAATAGACTTTTATAATGGCTTTAAACAGTGTCTGGACATTGGTTCTTATTCAATTTTTTTAATTCAATGGCAGTGAAGATGGATAGCACAAAATGCAGGCAAAACTTTGCATTCATCAGAAATTTTGTGCTTTTGTGAATTACACACAGTATTTATTGTGTGTGAGTTTTTTTGGTTTTTGGTTGGGTTGGTTTTTTTTTTTTTCATATTTGTTGTTTGCTGTTGTTTGCTTTTGTTTGGTTTTTGTTGTTGGAAGAACTTCCAAAATTTTAGATGTGTGGAGTAAAACATTGTAATTTGCAGTCGTTCTAAGGTCTAGAAATGATGGAGGATGCAGCCTACTAAACTGTGATTTGATTTCACATTTCACTGAAATATTGTTTTGCAACTTTTACCTGTTCTGTAATTTTTTTGAACTATTTGTTTACTATTTCCCATTCTGTTCTTAATGTATACATGTTTCGTGTTTGTATGTAAGAGAATTTCCTCCACAAATAGTATTAGTTTATGCTTCTCAAGGGGATTGGGAGGTTTCTGTTTCACTGGAATGCCTTTCAAAGATTTAAATGATAAATAAAAATATTATGCAAATTTAGTGTTGCCACCTTCTTGTGGAAATCTTCAAAAGAATTAATACATTGTTGGAGACTGGTATGACTATGTTGATTTAATAACCTGGAAGCCTATGTCATTCTAAACAAGTTCAGTGAGGTTCTTGAAAGCGTATTGAATGTGTCCAGGAAACATGTTAAGTAAAAGTATCACAAGTTCTACAGTTTGCTATACGGTATTTTATGGTATTATGGCAAAGTAGATTCTAGGTAGGCACGCAGCACTCTACATTGTTTCTGAAATTCAGCAAACAAATGTAACCTCTTCATTTGTTTAATATCTGTAACATTTCAGATATATAAAAGTCATGTCTTTTGATTTGGAAGTGATAAAATGCAGCTTCCTGAAGTATTTCACTTTCCTCTCATGAAATCTGTTCTCTTGAGTGCTTTTGTTTTTCTTCAGTAGCTTTTTTGTGTTTAATGAAATCAAATGGGTTTTTTTATTGATGAATAGACACTGAATCTGTTTCTTTCAGCCAAATAGTGGTAAAATATTGAGCAACAGGTCACTCTTTCCTCATGCTAAATTGAGAGCTTGATGGAAAATTTTAATTTTGTCTTCCTTCATCAAATTGAAGACTTTGCATATATTTTTGTAGGTCTAAATACATTGCAAAGGTACAAAACAGTGTACCTTTTCAAAACACCTTTAGTAGCTTCTTTTGGAAAGTAGATGACAGCTTTCTTGAAATGGTTTCACTTTCCAATATTAAAAAAAGACATTTTGTTTAATTTATCCTGTGACTCTGGACGTCAAAAATAGAGAAGGATGCTAAGCCTGTTTTTTAAACTGAAGATTTTCTTTTTTTCTGGTATGTTCTGATAACCTGCTCTGGTGAGAGCTTGCTTCTAGATGAAACCTATCAAAGCTCTTACAGAAGAGATGTAATTGTACACTCCAGGAGTTTATGGAACAAAGGCTAGGTGTTTGGAATTACCAGCAGTTGTTCTAACTGGTCTGACTCACCTCCCTCCACTCTGAACAGAATGCTTCCTTTGGTTCCAGGAAATACTGAATAAAAGAACTATTTTGATCCATGGACAGTGCCACTACTGTGGCAGAAAGCCAAGCGATGCTTTCATATTAAATAAATAGGTCTTTTCAGAGCAGCAGAGAAACATGTTCCCTAGAGTCAGTAAGCTGATGCAGACTTTTGTTCCTGTGTGAAAGTATGAAGATAATGAAGTGTGTGTAGGTTTGAACTTCCTTCATTGATTATAATAAAGAGGCATTTGTAATAATTTGGAAATGTAACTTGGGGAGGAGGGGGAAAAAAATCATTCAGGTATGTGTTCCACATCTTGAAAAAAAGGAAAATAAAGAGAAATGCCAAAGTTAAAAAGGTTACACAGAGTGGTTTGAGAGACAAAAATGACTGCCTGCATAATTGTTGAATTTTGTGTTTTATGCAACAAATAACTACAAATCTTTGTCTAAAGCGTACAGGAAGCTTTAATAGGATGCTTTTTTGAGTAGTTGTTCAAAGTGCAGACTGTCATGGGACTCAGTTCCCTGCGAGAACTAAAAGTTGTTTGTTTCCTTGTGTAATATGTGAAGTGTGAATTCTATATAATTGGGAAAAATTGCACTTCAGTGTGGAGATTTTGGGATTAGAGGAGGGAATGAATATTGTGACACATTACACATTGGTACAGGAAGAGACAGTAAAAAGCTGTTGAAATATTTTTTCTTTTTATAATAATATGATAGTTCTTTTTTTGTTTTGTTATGAAGCTCATTGTTTAAACATGAAAACTAATAACTATTTTACCTCAGGCTATTTGGATTTCTCTGGATTTTTTGGGTTTTATTTTTTTTTCTAAATAATTTATAGTTTTTATTCAGTTAACTTCCCCTGTGCCAGGAAAAAAAGTTCTCTTTGTGTGCATTCTGAGGTATCCAGAGGGAGAATTCCAGGTTGCAGTCCAAAGCCCTGGGCCTGGAATGAAAAACAAAAAAAAATTCATTTTAGTCTGGTTTTATTTTGACTGATATTGGCATATATCTTGAATTGAGTATTTCTGAGCAGAATTACGTTTTTTAATTATATGGATAGATCTGTGGAAGTAGGACCTCAAAAAGTTACAAGCAGATACCAGTTCCTACTTTGTGTTGGCAGGAAGAGGAGGTTGCAGTTCAGGCATCCTGTGGATTTGTCAGTGAGGCAAAAAAGCTTCATCATGGTGAATTGCAGTTCACAGTGCAATAAAAAATGCATGAGGGTAAGGAGGCAAAAGCAGCAGGAGCATTTCCAGGTATAGATTATAGGTAGGATGTAGTTATTCAGGCTATTGGATGTTGGATGTTTTTCTTCAACTGAAGCCCTGCTAATGGCAGGGTAATGGCAGTGTCTTGACAGAAATGTAGCATAACATATTTAGATAATTATTATATTCTTGGTAATACCAGACAGACTGTGCAAAAGTACAGTCTTATTTGCAATTATTTTACATCTGAATGAGCAAACAGATGACCTACCTGAAAGTTAACTGTAGTTTTTTAGAGTTGGGCAATGGGATTTTATATAAATTATCTGGTTGTCCTTGGTTGAGATTCTGCTTTGGTTTTTGTGGTTGGACTGTTTGTTTCCCCCAATGAGGGAAAAGAAATCTTTAATGAAATATTTGTATGAATAATGCCTATAATGATGTTTTTTCTTAAGTTTTTACAGTATTTTAGATCTTGGTTACAGTGTTCTGTTCTTCCTTCAGAAGAATACAAAAGTGTAACACTGCAAAACATTGTAACTGATTTCCCGTGCCTGACAACTTCAACTTCTTGTATTTCAGAGCTGCGAAAAGTATCTGAAGTAGAATGGAAGCGTCAGTAATATTACCCATTCTGAAGAAAAAATTGGCATTTCTTTCAGGTACAATTTCAGTTTTCCTCAACTGATTCCATCCTGCATAATTTGGATGGGATATTTAAGTTGGTTATTTGTATTTGCTGGATGTATTTAACAAAAATGTGTTGTTGGTTAGTGCTTTGTCATATTCCAAAAGAATCTCTGGAACCCTTTTTCTAGTAGCCAAGCTGTTGGTGTTGGTGTTTAGGACTTGCTTTTGCTGTAGCCTGTAGCTCAACCCGCAAAGTTTTAAAGAAGTTTCGGTCTGTATATAAGAGACTGATGATTTAATAGACATCCAAAAATAATCCTTGCTGGTTTGGCTTTTTAGTTTTTTGATTTTAGAAAAACTGAGTGAATATTTTCAGGATTTTCTGTAGAAAATTTTTCTTTCCTTTTCGTCTGTATTTTCTCCAGCATAGAAACACATGAGAGCAGAATTAGCCATGCATTGCAACAGTTTGATTATTGCCAATTAGTTAATTCAGGGAAGGCTGTAATTATCACTGTATTTATTAAAACTTCTTGAATCTTATGTTGAAGGTAACTTTTTCTCCTCCCTCTGCCAGGAAAAAAAAAAAAAAAAAGAAAGGAAATGCTTCAAATGATGAATGACATTCCCTTGCTGGTTTCACTGCTGTTGTAGATAGCTGTGTTAGTTCTTGATGTTTGATTGTCTGATCTAGTGTAGGTAGGTAACTTACAGAACACTTGTCAACTTCAAAAACTGACAAGTGTTGCCATAAATATTCTTCTGATTTAGTTTATTTTAGTTTGTTTTTAGCCAGTCTAGTTTAGCCTGCTCCAACCACTTGAGAAGTGAAACCTGCTCTTTTTGTTAATAGAATTTATTTTGCTTTGAATTTGCCCACTGTCCCCAGCAATTGCAAATCTAACAATTCCTTTTTAAAAACAAACAATCAAACCCCTAAAACTCTACTCACATTAAATCCTGGGACAGTTCTTCCACAGTAACAACAGATGTGTAGTGAGTTGGTTGTTCAGCATTATATTGCAAGGGGATATTCTCATTAACTAGAGTGCATTTTCAAATTGCTATTAAAGCTGCCTGATCCGTTTCGAAATACAGACGTTCTTAGTAGGAAGTAATTTATTGAGTGGCATTTTAAATGCTAGGAGCCATTTTGGACCTATGTATTTCTAAGTAGGTTTGATCATTTTGGAATTGATTTGTATTAATGGGTGCTTTAATTTAATGAATGGTAAAGCTTGATGCAGCAGGATTTTTGAGCGTTCTTCAGTGTAAGTGAAGTAACTTGACAGACACAAATCAGTTCATCATGTCTCTTTACATCAGTTTTACTCTATATAGTTTCATAATAGTTTCATTAATGATTAAAAACATATACTCAGAAAAATAGTATTTTAGGAAAGTCCTGCAGTGTTTATGTGCTGAAGTCTGTTGTCATTTTTTAGTTAAATTGGTGCAAATAATGTTGATCCTGCCTTTTTCTGGAAGCAAAACAGTGGTTTCTAATGGAAATCCATGGCTGGAGTAGTTTTCATGCTGATAAGTCATTACACATAGCACAGAAGAAAAGGCAAGCTCCTAAATCAACAAAAAGCCTTCAACAACCACTTTGGTGCAAAATGAACTAAAAAATTTCTTTCTTTTTTTAAAATTTTTTTTTCTTTTGTGATGCTCTCAGTTGCTTTCCTTGGCAGTGTTTATAAGCTGGGGGAAAAACCTGTCAGTCGTTACACAAGATGGCTTGTCATGTAATAATAATTTAGATAATTATTCTGGTCTTTTTGTGAAATGTCAAGAGATTATATTTCTGGGATTTGGGCTGTGCTTTGTTTAGTCAGTTCAGCAAATGCTGTTTAAATCCAAACATTTTCCCTTTTTCTCTGCTTCCTCATTCTAATTTTCAGGCTTTTTGTCATTCTGAAACAGAAGGGTGGACAGTCTGTAAATAACTGTTGCTATAGATTGTTTCTGCTGGAAGCATCTGTCCATTTGTCCTTTCTCATACAGCACCACTCTTCTATTCTTCAGTTTAGAAATACAGTTCTTAAAAAATGTATTGCTGTTTTCCAGCAACAATTCTCTCACAAAAGAGAGGAAGGGAAGGGAGCACAACTACTGTAGTGGACCACTGAAAGTAGTAGGTCCTTTACGAAAATGTGGAAAATATCTATGTATCAGTGGATCTTTAAAACTCCAAATTTAGAGTGTTTGCACAGCTTTGGAAACAAGGAAAAAAGGCCTGTTGCAATTAAGATTCTAACATATGTTGTGTAAACAGTGTTTGTTCATTATCTTGCATGCACTTCATGGATGGGGAGAATTCTTATCAAATTATGTCAACATATGTGTATGAGTCTGCAAGCACTGCTGTGCTTGTGCCTTTTCTTGTTTCTGCATGGCTGTTACTATACTGTAAAAAGTTGTTCTTACTGATTAGATGGAATTTCAGTTCTACTGAAGAGCTTTATGAAGCAAAGGCATAATTTAATTGCTTTAGCCATGTGAAAAACAGTTTGAGAATAAAGATGTTCTTTCTCAGATTACAAGAATTCACTTTGCTTGATTTTTACCCAAATAAACCTGTGATTATAGATGTCTTTGTACAGTTTTTTCTAAAATATAGAGAAGAGTGTTTAGTAATTGACTCCTACGTGTGCTTAAGTATGTTGTGTTTGTGGGTTTTTTCCTTAATAAAATAGATAATAGATCAGAATTTGCTGTTTCTAATATTGTTTGTATAAGTTTTACCAGAAAGGTTTGAAAATGCAGATAAAGATTAAGGCAAGTGGTTGGAAATACATATCTTAATTGTAAGGTGACTGTTAGCTGTTTGTAAGTAGGTCTTGAAATTGTTCTGTGTTTAAAGTAAGTGTCAGTTTAGAGAATGTGCCATGAGCAGCCTGTGTGGTACGAGATATTCCTGTAATAGTCAATTGGACTAGGGAAGTCTTTCTTTTCTAGGAGCTACAGTTGGAGCTGCTGGGTACATGCTCATCTTGGGAGTGCACTAGGTTTCTGGTAGGCTGGTAGTGTAGAAGGTCTAGGAGATGCTTTTTAATAATATAATATAAAAATGCAAAAAATAAAAAAGCTTCTGGAACACTTGATTTGTGTTGTTTATATTGAAAGTATTAGATGAAAAATTGTGACAGCTGTGGCTCTGGGCTGTGCTCTGATGCCCTGGTGATGTTTTAAATATCTGTGTGGTGAATGAATCTTCACAACTGAGAGGTGAAATATCAGTTGAGGTTTTCACAGCAACTTTAAAGATTGCTTTTGTGATGAAGTTTGAGACCACTTAACTGCAAAGTATTTCTTCTGCTTAAACCTCATCACTTAATTAACTTACAATTAACTTTGTAATTACTTTTTCTTTCTGAAACAGGAGGGAAGGACAGAAGAAGTGGCCTCATTCTGACGATTCCATTATGCCTTGAACAGACGAGCATGGATGAGCTGAGTGTCACACTAGACTATCTTCTAAGTATACCAAGGTGATTTGGAAGGCATTCTGTTCAGAGCTGGGTGTTTTTTCCCAGCTGTAGAAGAAATCTTTCTATTGTTTTTAATTTTATTTGCTCTTCTTTACCAAATTAATTTTATGTAAATGTTTGTTTAGAATGGGATACTGTCTGACTGAGCTAGAAACCCACATCCCAATAAGCTAAGGGATATGTACGAAGGCTTGTCTGTGTCCTGTTATGTCCTTATGTTCTCCTTTCTTGGGATAGTTTTTTTCATAATTTCTTTTTAATGACTTAAATTGCTAAGTAAATTAATGAGCCATTCCAATCAAACTCCTAAGCTTGCAAGGGCATCATTGCCCATTGCCCATTCTGTGCTACATGCCTAAGCTTTGTAGCTTATAGGGCTTCAGTTTAAAAGTGCACTAAGTTAAAAATATAGTCTTACTGAAGCTCGTGGTACTGCTTAAATGTGCTGCCTAACAACTTGAGTATGCTTTCATCCATAGCTTGCTGTAAAATCATTGTTGTTCAAGTTCTGTGCATGTGCCACTGACGGCTTATAGTGGCAGTTTTTGGTCCTGGCCTTAGTTACCTGTATTTCTGTTTTCTTAAGATCCAGGGGTTGATCTTTATCGTAACTTTTTTTTCTCTCATGTGCCACTGTTTTATAAAGAAAATGAGCCTCTCAGATAAATGTTTGCTTTTGTATCTTTTCAAATTTCCCTTCTGGAAACAGTGGCATAACTAAAGATATCCAGTGTACTTTGCATATTGTAATCTCTAAATGTTTATAAAACACAGTTAAAGGATCCAGTGTTGGGGGTTTTTTTTGGTAGATAAGACTTCTAAAAATCCTAATTGGTGAGAGAGAAGCAAAGAATAAATTCAGATTATTTTAAAGTAAAAGATCAGGAGGTATATGAGTATACTGCACAACATTTTAGTTGTGTAAGTTTTAGGGTTTTTTAAACAGATTGTTGTCTTTTGTAAAATGATGAAACACCAAATGGTCATCCACACAAGTCATGTCATTGACTTAAGGACTTGGCTGTATTTGTGGAACAGATGCAGGCATTCTTGTTCTAGTAAGCATTAATTATTCCACAGTCTCATCCTGATGTATGTCTTTACATACATTAGTGTAACAATAACTGTCTAAAAGCTGAACCAAAGTGCTCTTTGTACTCAGTAGAAACTGGGAAATCTATTTGAAAGTGAAGTCAGTGTTCCCACATTTAGTGCTCTGTGTCAGTTGTGGAAAAAGTGACCTCTCTTCTATGGTGGCAGTATGGAAAAATCATTGTCGTTTTGGTTCACATGTTGTTTTTCAGTGGGAAATGCAAACTTTGGCCTAAGCGCTTCTCTTTTTTTGTTCTGGAAAGACTTTCTGAACAGTGTTTGGGGAAAATAGGGCTGAGGGGAGGGATATTGCCCCAAACCCAGATAGCTGTCCAAGCAACATGCATGCTACTTTTTTCCCCAAGTTCTATGTGTAAGGTAATGTAATATGTTTGACTTTTAATTCGGTTGTGTGTGGTATATGATGTAACTACAACTGGTTTGAGATCTGCAGTCTAGTGTCGATTGCTGGCTGTGTCCAAAATTGGAGAGGCATAACTGCTTAAAGTGTCTTGGGTAGAATTTCTTTGGAATATGTGTGTAAAGCCATTCTAAAATTTCAGACAACTTACTCCTAGTGTTGAAGTATACTGTTATGCTTTTCTTTGATGGTATTTTAAATTCTCAGATTCTGAAGAGGTCTGTTCAGAGCTGAAGAAGAATAAAAGTGGCAACATTATGATGTTGTCTGTTCATACTAAAGTTTGCTTCCTTTGTTATATTCTCTATTGCGGCTCAAATCACCAAGCTTTTCACTTTTTATTTTAACTTACATACAACACTGGCATTGGCTAACCTTTCTAGAAGTGGTAGGTCACTTCTGAATTTGATTGGTTGTGTATCTTGTTGGGTTTGGAGGGTTTTAATAGGGTTAGTAGTAGAGGAGCAGATGCTGATACTGCTCAATTCCAGTGAGCCTAAGGAAGTCATGTCTCAAGATACTGTAGTAACACTCTTCACCTTATTCTTCAAAGCAATAGCATTGTGCCTTTTGAGTTGGTTTTGATTGGAAATTGCACTAGTGAAGCCTGAATGTTTACACTACTTCCAGAAAAATCATATGTGTGATCTTAGAAGTTCCTTAAAACCAAAAGCATTCATGGACTGTTTAAACAGCCAAGTTGGATTTTTTTTTTCCTAAATAGGCTAGTGAAATGCCCTTTTTCCCCTCCTTTTTATTTTTTTTAAACTTCAAGGTGAATTTGTCTTCCACCCATACCTAATGAAGCTCAGCTTAAACATGAAATAAATAACAGTTAATTTCTTGTTGTGAAACATAGTGCTTACTGTTGCATGCCTTGTTTTTTATAAGCTAAGGAGATCACAGAAGTGGCTTTGTTTTGTAATTGCGGATTTGGGAAAGATTACGTAATGCTTTCTTGCCTCTTGTAAATGTCATGGATTTTATTTGCTTATAACTTTGCCAACACAAAAATTTCAACCTGGGACGTGATATCTAGTGTGGTAACTAACGTTAAACCATCAACTCACTTGCAACTCCTCTTCTGGATGCTCCTTGTAAAAACTGACATCCCTTTGTCTTCCTTATGACGCTGTAAATTGATCTCTTTTCTGAGGATTTTGTCAAGGTAACAGTTATGAGACATTTTCAGAGTTGCTACAGTTTAAAGAAGTACTTGTATTATGAGATATACTTCAGTGCTACTTAAAAATTGTAATTTGTAATATCTAATAACATGCTAGAGGGTTAAAATTGGAAGTTATTTTATAAATGAGTAAACTTAAGGTTTATAAAACAGTGTTTCTATAAGGAAAAAAGCTATGTAGTTGTATTTTACAGGAGGCTTGAAATCTGAAGTTGTCATGATATGACACTTGTTAGAGTGAATTTTATATTTTTCTAAGTGTTTCTTTTTTCTTTTAGTGAGAAGTGTAAAGCTCGAGGATTCACTGTGATAGTGGATGGCAGAAAATCTCAGTGGAACGTAGTAAAGACAGTTGTGTTAATGCTCCAGGTAAATAAATATTTATATATTCCTAGTTGACTGATCAGTTTTATGGATGTGAACCCAATGGCTGTGTTATTGTAGAGACGGTAATTTCTTTAAAATGTGGTTCTGTGATGGGTTCTGTGCCGCAGGAAGAAATTCTGAAAAGCAGATGCTACAGCTCACTCAAGTGCAAGACAAATTCTTTATATGCGGAGAAGACACAATTGTAGATCTTTTTCTGAAATGGAGTTTTAGTTTTAAAAGTACACAAATATGCTCCTGGCATCACCAACTGTGAGCAGTAGGAATGTGTGCAGGGCTGCAGTTCACACAGATATTGCAGCTGAGCAGGTTTTGATGCAATATATGCTGTACTGCCTGGTTTCCTTTGCAATAGGATATAGTTGACTTAGTTGTGGATCATAGTTCCAATCACAAATTATGTTCTGTGTACTTCAAAAAGTAGGAGAAGAAGAAAAGTGGCAATTTCCAATTAAAAAAAAAAATTATTTTAACTCTTCAGAACTGTGGGCTTACAAATAGAGTCTTATTTCTGCTGAACTGTATAGATTATTTTCTGGTCCCAGTGGTCAAAGAAAATGTGAGATACAGCATTTCTAACACATTAGAACACTTGGACTACTGCCTTTCTTACTGCACAGATGGTTCCTCTTTATCAGAGTAGTTTTCCTCTCAGACTTAGGTGAAGCCTCAGAAAGTGTGTCAAATACAAATAATTTCTTTTTTTTTTTTTGGTCCTGCTGGGTCATTGTTGCTTCTGGGTTTTGAAGTCTATGTCAAGGTGTCTTTCACCTATTCTTGATTAAGATGGTTTTCCTATTAATAGAGTATTTGAATCCCTTGTGTTCAGATTATGATCTTGACTGGGTTTTGCTTCAGCCACTGTGTGGTTGTGAGGTTCAGTGGGAGCTGCAGCTAGTGGGGAAAGTCAGCTCTTTGACCACACTCTTATTTCCCTGGCTTCCTGGCAGCTCTCATCCTGCCTCTGCAAGGCTTGCAGAAACATGAGTTGCACATCTGTGTCTTGAGTTTGAGAAGGAAGCAAGAAGGAAGATTTTCCTATGTGAATTGATCATTTGTGCAGATCACATGAGATTTCTGTCTGCTCCATCATTTGTAATTCTCAAAAACACTTCTGTTTTCAAAATAGTGTCTACTTGTAAATAGTTTTTGCATATTTGTTAAAATGGTGCAAGAATGAATTGGGGTTTTTTGTTGCTGATTTCTTTAACTTCTTTTGAATTAATTTTTTATTAATAAAATTAGGTATTATAAGAGAAATCCCGTGGGCTGTGTCACCTTCATATCACTACTCTGATTAACTTTTACTTATTGCTATAGCTGATGAGTAATCAAGAGTCTTTGTTCCTTGATCTACATTTAGTGTGGCATCATAAAATCAACCTAGTAGATGAAATTACTGATTTAGTCTGAGAAATGTTTTCCTGGTAGTACTTTAATGAATTAATATGTTGAAATGTTAATATTCAGCCTTTTCATTTTAGTCTAAGTAATATGTACTAAAGAAATATAGGCTATAATCTTGACATGTAATCTGATAACAAATATACAATTTTTTCCTGACTTTATGATTACCGTTTCCTTCTACATAGAAGATAACATTGGTGGAAAGCTTTGTTTTTAACATTTCTTCTTCTTTTTAATGAAATACCATAAATTAAGTCTAGCCAATAGTTCGTTTTTCTATATTAACACAGCATAGACTAATGGTTTGTCCTTAGGACTGGGAGTAAAGAGGTTATATTTTCTTTTCAGTTTTGACACAGTTTGCTTTGAAATCTTGTGCAATGTTACGAAGCAGGATGGAGTAAATATGCGATGTAGATGAAGTAGACTTCAATTTCTGTCTGCAATTCTTATACATTCTTGTAGAGATGATGAAATCTAATTGAAATTCAGTTCTGTAGTAAATGGAGATTTAATCTTGAATGTTTTACTTATTTTTTCATTTGTTTTACAGAATGTTGTTCCAGCTGAGGTGTCACTTGTTTGTGTAGTAAAGCCAGATGAATTTTGGGATAAGAAGGTTACACATTTCTGCTTTTGGAAAGAGAAAGATAGACTTGGCTTTGAGGTATGTTGAGCTTTTGTCTACTTCAGTCAAAAATATTGTTTCTGAAATACTGATGTAATTGGATGACAACTAAAGTGTCTTTAAAATAGCTGTATTCCTGATGCTTTGTGGATGACCTTAACAAACCACTGTGGATTTTTAAATTTTTCCATTTTTAATGAGACTTTCTTCATTGAATATTCTTAACTTAGAAATGTGTGGCATTTAATTCTTTGTTTAGCAAGAAAATAAATCTCTGTGGTACGTATTGTGGATGTTTTGAGTCAGAAACAGTTGTACAGGATTTAGTATGAAATTTTTCATGACTTCTCTAATAGGCTGTAGAGATACATGGTGTATGGTGTCACTCTATCACCTGTAACCATTCTGACAAATATCTTGTTGGTATTGCATACATCTTCTCTCATTTTCTGAGTTCTTTGACTACAGGAACAGGTTATAGATCCCTTGCTAAATACAAGCCGACACTGTTCTGGGTTGTGAGGCAGAGTGTGTACAAGAGACTACAAGTTAATGTTAGCACTTCCCTTGTTATCTCTGTCTGGGAGGTTAATGGAAACCTCAATTTTCCCTGTCTTTTTAGAAAATATCTGTGTCATCAAACTTTCCACTCATTTTTTTTTAAGCTGATCTTGTTTGAACTACAACAGGCATGTAGCATGCAGCCCAGTCACGGTGCCTTTAATCAAAAACATGAATGTGATGGTACCCACTTTTATAAACTAGCATATTGCTTGGAGCCACATCCAAGATGAGAATTTTAAAAGCCTCTGAACTAACCATCTGTACTCAAAAATATGATTTAAGAGCTGCTGCTTAGAAAGTGACTTAAGTTTGCAACATTCAGTTTCACACAGATCTTTCACAATATAAGGTAAATGTCAGAGTCCAGAGAGCAGCAGTAATAAAGGCAAAGCCCCACTTCAGAAGTCACTGCTGTGTGATTTAGGTTCTCATTTCCCAGCTACACTCCTGTAAATGTAGTTCTTGGGTAAGTTCAGGAAGTCTTTGAAGTTGTGATATGAAAGTATGTGACATAGCAGTTGTTAGTGTATATAAGATGGGGTTGCTAGTTTGGAAGTTAGTCCTTCTAGAAGATTCTTCCTGGGTTTTTCTTCAACATGACTCAGCTAGAATGCATTTTTAGACAAATAAGCAGAAAGCTTACAGAAAATATATCAACAAAGCAGGGATAATTTTACATGACTATGATAATAAAAGGGTTTTTTGTTTCATTTTAAGATTTGGCTGTCATTAAATGATAATCCTTTAATTTAGTAATCTGAGTAATTTTATAAAGCATGTTCTGTGCTAGTAATCGTGTTGGCATTGTTGGCATAGACCACTGGAATTATGTACCCAGACCTTTTGGTTTCTGTTACTTGGTTGCAGTCAGGAAATTTGTTTCAGTAAAAATGACCCACCTTCTCTGGGCTCCAAATATTTGTGTCAGAGGCAGGAGTATGTCTTTCCTCTATTCCAAATACGAGTGCAGAGCACTGATAAGGAAGGCTCCAACTCAGGCACAAATCTACAGCTGCATAATTTTGCATTCCTGGCAGTAAAAACAAACACCACCCAACTCATGTTTTGGATCACAGGTTAGATTCGTGTAACAACTAGGAAAATTCAGGATTGGTTTTGCGCCAGTGAAATAATTATGAACTAAAAATTGTAATTAAAATATGAAATCTTTTTATTCACTTGGGTGTAATCTCCTTTTATTTGAAGTAAATGCTGTGTAACTGTGATTTCTAATGGGGCATCACATCTACCTCCTATTTCCTACTACCTGATCTGTTCTTAATATCTTGCTTAATATTCCCATATGAAGCTATTAATCACAGTGTCTTCCTTTCTGTTCAAAGGCAGAGGTCCTCTGCTTCAGAGTGAGATGTGGTGATGATGAGTTGCAAAGCACTGAAAGTAAATGTGGGAACTGAGATCAAACAGTACTGGGTGGATAAGTACAAAGAGGTGGGCTGATTCAGCTGAGTAAAAGCTCATATCTTTATTTCTGGTTAGTATTAGTGTTGGTTTTGGACCTGCCTCAGGACAATTCCCATTTGTCCTCCAGCAGAACTTTCTTCTGTAACGTCATTCCTCCCTTATTAGCAATCAGTTCATGTGTTAATTGAAGCAGTTTTATCTGGTCCTGTGGCATGCTTCAAAAGAGGAGAGTTGTCTTAATTGTTAAAAAGCTGTCTTTCAGCTGAAATGTTGCATATATGACACTGTAATACTTAATACTGTTAATGCTTTAAAAGATTGAAGAACAGGGTTTGAGTATAAAAATTGCTGTGTTTTAGAGAGTTGGGAGGTGATGCTTTTTTATTGATATACTCTACATAGTAATGTGGAACAAATCACTCTTTTAGTAGATGTAGTGTGTTGTATTTGAGTGTGAGCTTTTCTTATGAGAACACAACGAGCATAACTGGAAGAAAAAATTTACCATAAAAATAGAAGAAATGTACAAATTTGTACACAATGCAAAATTGCCTATAGATTGGTGAGGTTATTTCTCACATGTCAGTCATTTAAGGAACTTAGAGGAAAAATGATCTCTGAGCCTGATTTAGATATTAGATCAGTACTTTGAAAATCAGTTTGTCAGGAGCAGGAAAGAAGAGGATGTGCTTGCTGTTCTTGTCCTTGTGGAAATTAGGGACCAAAATTTTAAAAGTTCACTGAGGATTTGGAGAATAGAAATTAAATGCATAAAAAAAGGAATAAGAGAAAGGAAAAATCTTGAGGTGGTAAAGGTGGTAAACTACTATGAACTAGTTGAAAAAATTCAAGTGTGTAGCATAAGGATCTTTATAATCCTGAAGTCCAAAGTCTGAGTAGTTCTAAATGCTTCACACTTCTACTGTAGCAGCTGACAGCTCTCTCTAGTAAAGAATGTCAGAAATGTCTCATGATAATTTATCTGCAGCATCTGCTCTGAAAAATATCAAGTCTCTAATTTACCTTTTAAGAATTATGCTAATGTGCAGAGTCTTACTCCACAGACTAAAAAATTAATAACACTTTGTAGGAAGTATCTAATTTTTTGTCCATTTTCAGTTCAGTGTTTTAAGACTGAGGCACCAGAATTTATAGTTTTCATGGACTTTCCTAAAAAAGACATAGGATTTCCAGTCAAAATTGTTTATTTAACTGCATCTCTTTTCATCTGTATGCATCTCTGTTGCTGTTTTAGTATGGGAGGCAATGGGTTCTTGGGCAAATTAGGGAATTGTCTATGTGGAGCTGGAGCATGTAAGCCTGCATTTATATCACATCCTGAATTCTGTCCAAAGAAAGTGTGTTGAAAAATGCAAGAATCTTTGCCTATTTTCTCTTCTCTGGGATGTAAAAATGAGAGTGTGCTAATTATTGTGAGCTCTGGAGGGTAAGGTGAGTGAGTGGGTAAAACCACAAGTGAAGGAGGCAGTTCCTGGGAGTGGAGTTCATCTTATGTTTATCTAGGTTCTGCCAACTGCTCTTGAGTTTCTAGTATGACAGATTTCTATGGCACTGGCCAGATAAATATTTACCTGGTGTTTCTTGGTGTAATATTAAAAAAAATTACCTTTGTTTAGATTGGTGTTCCATATTAAACAAATAATACCCAATGCTACGCAGCGTTCAATCAAATAGTATTTCAAAAATGGATTGAAATAGTATTTAGTATCAAAAAATAGGATTATTCTCCTCAGGATGAGGTAGCCTTTGCTTTACAGTTCTGTGGCAATGAAGATCATATTTAGATTACACTTGTTTAAATTCTATATTCTCAAGGGACATGTGTATTGTTCTCTGTGGGAAAGTAACTATGCCTTTCCAGATTCAGTAGTGTGGCTGCTCTGATATTACACACTTCGTAAAAAAGCTCCTTGTTACTGAAATTTTATAGCATCCTGTTCTCAAGTAGCTCCTGGGTTTGACTCTGTGACATTTGTATTAAAGAGCTTTTTCATTTCTTCCCTTAAGAGAGAAAGTTCCGATGGATGTATTTAACATTTTGGGGGCACTTTTACATGTCCTCTTGAATATCTAGAATTCTTCTCTCATCTTGACTTCTGCCTCTGTCTCCTTGTAGATGATCAATGAAAATGCAGAAAACAGAGATGACATAGAGAGATCACCTTACTGCAAACAGTATTTAAAGCTTTTTTATTACAAAAGATACATGTTACTTGAGTCAAAATCATGTATTTTCACTCCTGAGAAATAGAATTTTGCACTTAAGGCACAAGACTTTGCAGTCCTTGTTTTTAGCTTTGTCTTTCTTCCTTTGCTTGACAGCTTTTACAAAGGTTGTTTTGGTTTTATTAAAAAATACAACACTTCTACTTTTCCCAAAGCAATGTTCTGAGTTATTTCTTTAAAGGCTTTCACAAGGATTTAGCAGGCCAATATTGAACAGAGCAAGTTTACTGACTGGAGTAGAGCAAGGATGAGAGCTGCTACCACTCCTCCAGGTTTGAAAAAGAACTGAGTGCAGATGATGATTCCACGACTCTGGTCAGTAGCAAACAGGACATATTTGAAACCTACTGCCACTGTGAGCTTATTAGCTGTCCCTGTTGTCAGAAGTGGGTAGATCAAGTGGGAAGGGAAGCAAAGATTAAAGGATTCAATAATTTATACTCTTTTTTTTTTTTCCTGTTTTACCATCTGTCCAGGTCTACTTGTTTCTCCGTTGGGAAATTTAAGCTCTTCATTTTAACATCCAGCTATAATCTGCTGTCCA
This sequence comes from Ploceus nigricollis, assembly GCA_013399945.1. Lineage (NCBI taxonomy): Eukaryota > Metazoa > Chordata > Aves > Passeriformes > Ploceidae > Ploceus > Ploceus nigricollis. The sequence continues at coordinate 176,067 of VXBC01012570.1, read as the reverse complement.
AAGGCTTTTACTTTGGATTATGAAAGCTGCTTTTTTTCCCCCCTTTTTCTGGAATCAACATAGTTTGACTTGCAAAAAAAGGAAAACAAAAAATTATTTCATTTGCAAGTAAACAGGGTTATTTCTGCTTTTACAGCTGTAAATTACCTTATCTTTACCTGTGGTAATACATTGAAGGATGAAATTCAAAAGCAAGGGTGAAACACTAATTCATAAGGGACAACTTTTTTAGGATGTGGTATTTTGACATCTATTTTCACAACAGGTCAAATATAATTACTCTGTTTGGATTTTGAAACATTTTGGAAACCTGACAGCAGAAGTTTGCTGAAAAGTGAAGTGTGTTCTCACTGTTCACATTGCATTTTTCAACATTTTTTTCTTCTTTGGCTCTTGGTCTATTAATCTATTGTAGCTGATTAAAAGACTCTTTCTGAAGCTTCAGAGAGGCAAATTGCACTTTTGATGCCTAGAAAATATCAAAGCTGATTTGCTAATTTAAAGCATATAGAGGATGTTAGGTTAGCACTGCCACTAGTTCAGCTTTAGAGCAAGAGCTAAATTCTGTTCAGGAGCCCTCATTTCTGCCACAACCTAGTCAAAAATTCAAATGTTTCTTTATATTGTGAAAAGTTCACACAGGATTTTAGCAGCTAGCCCAGTGAACAGTCAATAAACAGTTTAAGAAGGAAGTGTTTTTTAAATGAGAAATTTAGAGAATGAATGGGTTTGGGAGTAATGCTTTAAGTTACAACAAGGTTTATTAATGAGGTGGAAGTTTTATTTTTCAGAGTTTTTCTAATAAGATGTAGAAAATTTGGGTTTTGACCAAATCTCTTTTCTGGTGGTTTCTTTATTTTTTGTCAGAATATTCTTTCATATGGCTAAAATATTTTTTTTGTGCAAGCTTTGCTCTTTCAGAATTTTTTTATTTTAAAAAACATCTCCCTAGTGGAAGTTTGAGGGCTATCCCTTGCCCACTCTCCTTCCTGAGGGATCTCAGTTAAAAAAAATCTGAAATAAGTGGTCTCAATGCAGTCCATCTGTTTTGTCAGGCTATTTGGGTCTTTTCAGAACTTGTATTTCAGTAATGAGAACCAGCTGCCCTGTCTGCTTTAGTTCCCGTACCAGAATGCCCATACCAAAATTAGTTTGTTTTTTTTTTTCATGAACTCATAGAGATGAATGTTAAAAATTACCTAAACTATTTAATGTGCCAAAAAAAGGAAGAACTAAGGCTTTTTTTTTCTTCTCTCTTGGATGTAGAATCCTCTGGGGTTTGGGCTGGTTACTGGCATTACCTAAAGAAACTACTAGCCAATTCTATTTGCAGCAGCTATGTACCATTAAGAGTACAGGACAATAGTGTATATTTGGATGTTGCTGAAAGGTTTTCCTCTGCAATAATAGAGCATTTGTTTGGAGCTACTCTGAATTCTGTAGTTTCAGTATCTGCAGGGAAATGGAACTGGAATAGAAGTCTCTCTCTAGTTAGCTCTTTCCACATATTCTTGTGCCCTGCAAGAGTATGTGAATGATTTGATGGGTTATAGAAATTTTCTTTTCTTTTTTTCTTTTGTTTCTGGTTATATATTCCCAATATGCCTACTTCAATAGAGAGGTTGTTTTTGTTTTTGTTTTTTTCCACAGGAGTTATTCCAGGCTTAGCATATCATTCATCAAAGCAAGCTGTGCTGCCAACTTTTGGTTTAGGCTTATATGAATAAGGCTCATTCAGGAGCCTCTAGAATGCAGAAATGAAGGCAAGAATTTAGTTTTCCACCTAGCAGTGGACCTGTGTTTTCCTGTATGCCCTGATGTAGCTGATGAGCTAGATTTGGCTCCTGGGTGAATGACTCAGGCTTTTAAGCATACTAAGATTTGAATTTTTGACTACTCATAGAAAGAGTATGATTGATCCAACTTTTGCTGAACATATTTGCACAGTAAATGCAGGCACTTAACTTTTATGGCACAAACTCACCTCTGGGACTGAAAGTATTGCCAGAGAGTGGTAAAAATACCAAGTGCTTTGCAGTATGATAGCCTGCTACTGTATTCACTAGAAATAGATCGTGTGGTATATGACTTAATCACAAAGCATCAGCTCCCAGCAGGAAAACAGATATCAAGGAAGCACATTTCTTTTTCCCACTGTAAATAGACAAGGTGGTAGAGTTGATGCACTTAAAGGATTATGCATGAGGCATACACTGCATGGCAGAATTATCTGTCTGGTTGAGGCCCACATTAATTGCGAAGAGCCATATTTCATTTAAACATTTAGCAGTAAAACCTGAATCACAGAAAGATCTGCTCAGTATCTCTAGGCACACTTCTCAGATACTTAAGGAAAGTATGAGCATTACCTACAAGTGACCTCTTTTATTGTTGCAGGTTATTTTAGTATCTGCTAACAAGCTGACACGATATATAGAACCATGCCAACTAACAGAAGATTTTGGAGGAACTCTCACCTATGATCACATGGATTGGTTGAATAAGAGGCTGGTTAGTTATCTGTGTTTTGGGGTTCTAGGGTTTTGTAATGTCTCGTTCTTGAGCCCTGAAATTTTTATTTGTGTAGGAACTGCAAAGTGTGTAGGAAATGGTCACATGTGTAGTCGTGCAGTTCATTTACATGAATAATCTTGTGATAAATAACATTGCCTTTACTCAAGGGATGATAAAGCTAATGTCATAAATTTGTTGAACAACCAGTTCCTTAATGAAGCTCTTTTAGTAACACTAACTCTAGAAGAGCCTGAGTATATGGTATAGTTGCTATAAAGAAATATTGGCTGCTGTAGGAGAAGATCAAAACAAGGAGAAAATATCTGGACTCTGCAGATCCTCCTGGTTTATCTCTTACATCTTGGTTCCTGTGGTTTTAAGCTGTCCTACACCAAAACCCCTGTCAGCACAGTTTCCCCAGCAGACCAAGAAGCAGTAAATATCCAGGAGCAACTACATCCTTTAATTATTAATCAGCACAAATTTAATCAGTACAAGTTTTTTAAGTAACTGTTGGTGTGCATAGCTCTCCAGAATGTTCTTAATCTTTTCTTCAGTGGTACTTTCTTTTCAGTTATTTAAATAGAATTTTCAAAACAATATTTAATCGTCACTGACACAGCGTGTTCCCTTCCTGTGTAATCTGTTCTTAAAATGTGTGTCTCCATCTAGGATCTCCAGGTGGGATTTCCAGGTGTGTTGCAACTGCACCTGCTTTCCTCTGAAATTTTAAGTAGTCCTAGATAAGTTAAGGAAAGTTCATTGGCAAGCTATTGATTAATTATTTACTAACAACAAAACTACCTGAAAGTTACTGTGCATGTCACGTAAGACACCCACTCATGCTCAGTTCTGTTAAAAAGCAAAACCAACCCTCAGAAGTCAGGTACAGAGGAATTGTCTGAACACTGCACAGTGTCTTGACTGTACAGGTGTTATCTGAGATCAGAAGCCCCTGAGTTCAGTGAAACTGATGAGGATATTTTATTCTATATAATCTTTCTATATAATGTAATACAATACATTTTTCTTTGATTTTAGTTATTCATTAATTATTCATTACAATATGGTCCATTTTAATAGTGATTAGAAGCTGGAATCTTTACAAAATTATTTTAATCCTTCCAAGTAAGCTGGCCAGTAGTTGTGTAACATGCCTTGGTTCTCTAGCTTTATTAAAGGCTTAAATGAAGATGTAGAATAAATATGTCCCTAAGATCTTACAGGTTTTGCAGGTATCTTGATTTTTTTCAATATTCATTATATTCAGTGTAATATTTACTTTCTCCCTACGGAATTTTAGTGCTCTTAAGTGTTCCATGAACAAACCTTTGTTTTATGTTGTTTCCTCCCTACCATCTGAGTGCTGGGAAATAATTACACTGTGTAGAGACTGAAGTATACTAATGGAACTACTGAATAAATTTGCACTGATGCCTTCAGCTAGCTAAAATTATTTCTTAAATTAAAACCTTCCTCTTATTTAGGTATTTGAAAAGTTCACTAAAGAATCAACATCTTTACTGGATGAGCTTGCTCTGATTAACAATGGAAGTGATAAAGGAACTCAACAGGAGAGAGAGAGGTATGTGATTCACTTTTTGAAATCAGTGCTTTTGGATTATAAAATTTCATTTGAATTTCAGAAAAAATGATACACCTTAAATGCCTTGAAATGTGTAAAGAAATTCTAAACCTTTATAATGTAGACTACAAAGTGAGTGAGTGTGTGTGTAGATGGACGCTCATTCAACTGATTACATGCACCTCCACTTGTGTTTTGATTTAATGAGTTAAAAAAGTGAGGACTTCACTAGCTGAGAAAAAACTGTAGTCTTTTAAGACCCTTAGGTAGTTCCAGCCTTAGATGAAGTTTTTAGTGCTATTGTAATACAAATTTTAATAATGTGTTTGTTGTTTTTTTTTTTTTCAAAGATCAATAGATTTGAACTTCCTTCCATCAGTTGATCCTGAGACGGTATTGCAGACAGGTATAGTAAGTCAAAAAATTAGAATGTTGGTCAGTAAAGTGACATAATTCATTTTAGGACCCAAGTGGAAGCACAGAGGGCACAGTTGTTATCTTAGCCATCTTCGCAATGTAACAAGCTTATTGACTACTGTAATCTTTGGGTTAAAAAAAAGTGATGCTAAGAAATGGAAGAACTCTAAACATGTATTTTTAAATACTTTTTCTATAATCCCACTAACATCTTTACAATATTGCCATAACTGTTATGTTTAATTTTGGGAATGCTTTGTTTCTTGTTGATGTCAATATATTTGCCATATGGAATGAATTCAGCTCAGTAGGCACCAAACGGTTACAATACAGAAAGCATTTTGCTGCACAATTCTGACCATTTGCATCAGTCTAGTTCTGAGATGATCATCTGTCAGAAAAATGAAGCATACTTCGCTTTTTGGACTCTCCATTCAGCATTAAATGATTTGGGATTCTTTAACGTGTTTGGTTTAGGGTGAATTTCCTATTTGCAAGAAAGTATAATAGTCTATTGATTTGGACTGGTTTTTTTTTTTTTTAATTAGTGCCTTTGTGGAATAAGAGGTAATGCGTAGTGTCAGGTGGTGATCAGAGTCTGAGCGCTTAGAATTTTTACCTTATAGCCTCCTATAAACTAATGTGTGGGTCACATGTAATACTTGTCACACTGGCTTTATGTGCCCTCTGTGTAAAAATTCAGCTTGTCTAGATGTGGGATAATACTGGATTGAGTTAAAATGTGGAACAATAATTTCTTACTCTGGTCTTTGAAGCTTTTAAAACATGAAGTGTCTGTAGACAATGCCACTAGATTTTAGCCTAATTATGTGTCCTAGTAAAATTTTTGGACATAACTGCACTTCAGCTTTGTGTAAGCAGATGGCTCCTTAGCCTATTATTTTATACGCATTCTCTGTTTTCTTAATTCTGGTAATGAATTTCTTTTGGTGGTGTGAAGTTTCCTAACTTCCATGGGACTTGATGATCCTTATGGCTCCTTTCCAACTCAGCATATTCTGTGACTAAATCATGGGAGTTCTAAGAGGCAACCTTTCTCTGTTACAGAGTCACTGTATTGAAAGGCTGAAAAAAAGAAAAATTAAGCTCTCCCCAATGAAATTTTTATTTCCTAAGGATAGCTGTGAACAGAGGGTTTAGATGAAAGGCTTCTGTCCTCCATAACTACAGGTCCCGTCTTTTCACAAGCTCCAAATCCATATATATAGTTAATAGAATTTGATAAGAACTTAGTTAGAAAAGATGGCTTTACCTGGAAAAATGGGGATCCTTTGCTGCTGAAACAATACAATAAAATTTCAAAATTACCTCAGTAGAGCAAACTTGTAAAAGCCTAAGTGTGTTTGCTCTGCAGCTTCCTGTGCCTATCTGTGGAGTATTATAAAGGATGAAATGCAAGAAGTTTGTGCTATAGTACAGCAAAATATATTTGAATTCTTAAGACATTTTCATTTCATAGTCATATATGCCGAGTAATTTAAAGTTGTTTGCTGCAATCTTCAAAGCCCTTGGCATTTTGAATGTCTCAATAATAGCAGTTGAACTTAGTCTTTTGTTTCTACATTTTCCTTGAGGTATTACTATTACTCACTTAGTAGGTTTTTTCTTTTAGTGAACTGTCGTGTTACCAGTTTAAGACCTGAAGAACTAATGATCTCCGACTGGCACATTTTCACTTTCACACAAACATCTCCTCAGTGACCAAACACTGTTTTATTTTAACTGTTTCACTGAGCTTTTGAGGAGCAAATCGATGATCTGGGTCTAGTTGTAGTGTTGTGTTTACATACTGAGAACTTTAACACAACAATAATATTCTTCAAATAGTTTAAGAAAAAGATTAGTCAAAATATACTATTTTTGTGTATATGGAAATCACTGCACTCTAGAGAATCTGTACTCTAGTAGGATGCTTAAGAGCACAAAGAAGAGGGCAAGACAGGTGAGAGCGGAATACTGAAAAAATAGTTATTATTCAGCTTCACACTCTCTATGAAGGAGTTGTACTTGCTATAAAAATCCTGAAAGACAACAGAGAAATTATGTAGTCAGATTTTTATTTTCTTTCGATATGAGAACATTAATTGTTTGACAGAAGTACTTTGGATGCTACTCACCATTTTGAAGTAAATCAGAATACTTCAGAGTTGTTTCAGACTCAGGCTTGTGCTTTCAATTTTTCTTACATTAATCAATGCTATTGTCAATTTGAATGTTAGTCACAGTTATCTCTTTTATATATCTGAAATACACCACATTTCTTTTCTTCTGTTTTATGACTGATTGATCCAGCCTCACAAACTGCGACCAAAGCTCTGCATGAAATTGTATCATTAAATGTGCCCAATGTATGAAAGATCATTAGCTGCAGAAATGCACTGCTGATGGTTTAAAAGCAGGTGATCTTACTACTAATTTTTATGGGTTTTTTTCTTTGGATCTAGATTAACCACATCATTCTGTGTATTCTTGAAGGTCACGAGTTACTCTCTGAGTTACAGCAGCGTCGGTTCAATGGCTCTGACGGAGGGGTCTCCTGGTCCCCGATGGACGATGAGCTGCTGGCTCAGCCGCAGGTCATGAAGCTGTTGGACTCCCTCAGAGAGCAGTACACCCGCTACCAGGAGGTTTGTAGGCAGCGAAGCAAACGCACACAGCTAGAGGAGATTCAGCAGAAGGTAATGCAGGTAAGCTTGGAGCTCTTCTTGAATGCAGTGAGGTGGTTTTGAGCTCAAGTCTCAGACTGTGATTTCTGCAAAAATGAGAGGGGAGACCTTCATGCCTCCTGTCACTTCACAAATGTCAGCGTGCTGGTGTCACACAGCGCTTTACATTGTGGCTGGCACAGTGACTTTCCAAAGGCTGTTCTGATATGTGGAGGTTGCTGTAAGTGTGCTCTCTTGCTTTGGGGCTGTCCCTTTGCTGGGCACTGTGGCAGTGAATGGCTGCATTATTGGAGGTGTAATTGCCTGCCATGCTGGCAAAGAGAAGTACACCTTTGACTGAGCATCAGCTTTGCTTGAGAGTTGAAAACCTTCCCTTGCCCATGTCATTTAAAGTTCCCATTATTGAAGATAAGCCATTATTTATTCCTTTATTTGTCTGATGCTTGGTGGTTTAAACTAAGATGAAGTGCTTAAACTGTCTGTATTTCAGGCACAACCTGACAAGAATGAATATAAACTTCCTAATCAATTGCATGTTAAAGGTCATGATGAACTGGCTTGGTCCTTTGGAAACAGCCATGTAATTAGCACTTTCAACATTTTCACAGCAGAGTCTCAGCAGAAAAAAATCAAGGAAATGGAATTAATTTATTCTTCTTGTGTTTATCACTTGAAATTAGATATGTGTATTTTTAAGATTCTGTATAGTTTGAATATGCAGAAAATTGAATAGATAATTGCTTTTAACCTTTCAACATTGGCATTTCTAATGCATGAGGGGAGTGCATGTCCAGTACTTGCACTTTACAGCATTGTAGATATGGGTAAAAATAAAAACTAATTAATTTTGTGATGTCTAGCATTGAAAATAGAAATCTACTGAAGAGATAATTTTAATTTCTATAGTAATACCATTACTGTAAAAAAATCTAAAAAGCAGATGTCATTTGTTGATATATTGAGCTGGAAGTATTAAAAATATATGAGAGATTAATCCTATATAGAGCATATCAGCACAGCTGTGCGTATAATCAGGTGAAGGTTTTTTTCCTGTGTTTAAATTTTAGTGGTTGAACAATATGTGATTTTTATTGTACTTTGGCAAACTGACATTGTTAATGCATTTAAATAGAATAGTTTACCATTACTCAGCCTCATTTTGCTATATTTGTAGTAGAAATAGTTTTGTTTGCTGTGTGTACACTACAGATGTTACCTGGCAAGTGAACTGAGTTTCAGTACACAGGAAGAATGTGTTTTGCTCTTTTGCCAAACGAGTCAGTTTTTTTTTAAAGTGTGTTTAGAAGCTTTCTAAATGGCATACAGATATTTGAGAAACACTTACTAAATCTAGGAAATTATTTTGTTTCCTTTGGGTTTAGAGCGAAAAATTAGGTTAATAGAAAGAGTTAAAGGCTACAAGTAGGAAGCTAATGATGTACAGAAGGAAGCCAATAGAGGCAAAGTGCCGTGGAATTTATTTTGACAAAATAAACAGAAGTTGCCATATAACAGTACTTGCAGTTATTTAATTAGAGTGGATGTTTCTCCCTTGTGCTGCTGTTGGTTTTTTTTTTTTTTGTGTGTTTTGATCTTCTGCTAGCATTCTTTACACTTACATTCATATTTCATTATTTGTGTACCATCTTATATTGCTAACCACTCCTGGATTGCTTTTGTGTTCCTGTTTCAATTTCACTATTTGCTGCTTCTCCTTACTGTGGCATGCTTAGTTCTTACTTCTATCTCAAAGCCTTCTTATCCAAAACTGATTCTCTCCCTTATGCTTTCAATATCTCTTTTGAATTACCCCTTTTGCTTCTGTTCCATGGTTTTGTTTCCCTCTCTTTTGTCTTTAATTTTGTAATGTAAAGGCTGCAATGATTGTCAGATGTTTTGTAATAAGCAGTTTTTCAAAATGCTGCTTATTATTGTAACTCTGTAGGCTAGGATAAACTCTGGCTTTGTCCCTCCTTAGGCAGAGGTGTTAATTACTATTTTTCTAACCTTAATTCACAAAAATAAATGTGACCTCTTGCAGTAGTCTTGTAATTAATGATTTTAAAGTTTATTTTATGAGAATTAGATCACATTTTTCTGCATGTCCCCTAGTAACTCTTCCCTCCTCAGTTTAGGAATCTGTCACAAGAACAGCCATGTGCTGGCCTGAGCAGTTGCAGAGTCAATGCAGTAGTTGCTGCAAACTTGTAATGGGGAGGTGGTCTTGGCCAGACAGGGCAACTGCTAAGTAGTAGCCTTGTCCACTGTTTCAGACTTGCATGAGAACTGTCATTTCCATATGTAAGTTTTCCAGGCCATTCTGACCTTAGAGGGGGATCTGGGTCCCTTCACTTCTAGGTCAGTTCCATATTTAACCCGTAACAGCTGTGCAGAGGTGCTGAGCACAACAGGAAGTTTCTCTTTAAACAAAAAGAACCTGCAACTGTAGAGTCTTAATTTGTCCTAGAAATGATAAAAGCAAGGAAGACTCAGAATGCTTTTGGACCAATGAGTGTATGCTCTGAAACAGTGCTTTGGCATGGGGCAAAAAAGGGCAGCAGAAAGGCAGATACATAATGACTCAGAGATGGAGTGAATTGAGTAGCCTTCTGTAATGATGATTGTTCTTAATTGCTGTTGCAGTGCAGTCTAGCAGCACTAGGAAAATGGTCCAATTAGTCCCTGTTTCATTTTGTCTTCATGGTTGTGGGGTTACATTGTGTATTGTATCATGTTTCCTGAAAATCTGTGTGAAGCTGTTTTGTGATTGATGTTTAAACAAAACTAAATTCAAGACAGGAAGCTGGCTTCCTATGCCTTTTTATTAAGGTTCAGAATCTAGAGGTATTCCTGCATTTCCTTACTTCAGGACTCCAGCAGTAAGTGACTTCTGCACTTGGTTTCATTGCAGCTATCTCTGTTTCCCAGATATTTAAAAATTTATCTGGAAATTTTTCCACAGATACCATCTGATAATTCAAATTTGTGTAAAGAAACCAAAATCTAGACATTCTGCTTTGCTTTGAGTAATATTTGCATCAAAGAAATAGTTTCAAAATAATAATAAAAGAAATCCAATACTGTAGTCCAAAGTTGTGTTGCTGTGACGCTGCAAAGACAAATTCCGTGTGATGTGGCCACAAAAACTCTGTAACAGGTTTCTGTTATTTGAATAGAGCAAGTTGGTGTGTAAGTTTAATTTTGGAACAGGTATGTATCCTATACTTGAGTGTTAGTTTATTCAGCAAAAAAAGGAGAAAGCTCTCAGGTGTGAGGTTGAATACAACTATGCATTTGAATGACTTGGGCAAAAGAAAATTCTGGTTTGAACACAAGAGATCCATTATCATTGTGTTTTGAGCTCTTTTATTGACAAGAGATATGAAATTACAATTGTCGATATGAAAAATCTTGTCGTAGCTGCCACCTGTTTTCGTGGAGCTGACAGGGTAAGGTTGATAAAAGGTCGTTTCTATCCTTTAAAAGGTAGTTTTCATCCTTTAAAACATTGAAGGATGCGGATGGATTCAACAACAAAATTTTTACAGACCTGAAAAAGATCTGTTTTTTTAATGAACATATGCTTTTTTATTTCTGCTCGTGTTACAAAATTCTGCTTATTCCAGTTTTTTGTATAATTGATTTGCTACTTTGTTTTTATCATCTTTATCATACTGACAGGTTGTCAATTGGCTTGAAGGACCTGGATCAGAGCAGCTAAGAACCCAGTGGGGAATAGGAGATTCCATTAGAGCTTCACAAGCTTTGCAACAGAAACATGAAGAGATTGAGAGTCAGCACAGTGTGAGATTTCCCATACCCTTTTCAAGTATCAAAATAATTCTAAATACATGTAGTTATGAGCAATGTATTTTGGTTATGAGTATCTAGGAATTTTGCATAGTGCATGATGTTCTGAGTTACAGAGGAAATTACCTGAGCAGTTAGAGAACTAATATGGTCATATTATATATATTTGCATATTTTTTTTCCCATTGTAGAAAAATACAGATTTCTATCTGTGATTTTTCTTCGGTTTAGTATGTTACAGCAGTTCTTAAATTTTCATGTAGAGTAGAAGGAATAAATTTACTTTCTCCTCTCTGCCACAATGTCTGACAAGTCCTGCACTTGTCAGGTGCATAACTTAATGTTTTTGTCTCTGTTAGACAACACTTAGCAGTAGCTGGAACTGGCTTAAGGCTTTCATTGATCAAGACTTTATGTTCATAATGAAATCATGAGGATGCTATTTTGTAACTATACTAACTTGATGCCTTTGCTTCTAATTTTGAATACTTCCTAAGCTTCAGTAGAATTTTGTCTTTCCATCAGATGATTAACTGTAATTAGGTTATGAATATTCAGTGCTCCCAAAGGGAGTTTTGCTCACAGTGCTGTTCACCTTTTCTGACTTTCCTATGTAGGCACTGGCAATTCTGTCCACTTTTCCTAAGTTCTGTTTGCAGTCATGACAACAAAAATAGTCACTGCGTTATAGTTTTTCAGATGTAATTTAAGGGGGAAAAAAAACCCCCAGACCTTTAGTCTGTGAAACACAGCACCCTAGCCAACATTAGTTCTACTGACTCCACCTTCAGTGAGTATGGTTTCCTTGCTGGATACAGCAGTGTAGGTGTCCTTGTCAGGTTAAGTAAATCCCATCTCCTCTGTCTTGTCTTTGCTTCAAGCTCTTCAAGCATTGTGGAAAACAGTACCTTCTGAACTGTAAAACATCATGCAGTTGAAATCCTAATTTCAAAAGGAAAAAAAAAAACCCCACAATCACCCTAGACTACCCCCTTCATTGACAAAAGTAAATTTCAGTGTCTTTTGGTTATATTGTTATTTCAAACTGAAAAGAGAAAACAAGATTGAACATACTTTGTTTTCACTTGGATATCTGTAACAGAGAACTGCGATTTAGCTGGGGCTAAATGCCGTCCTTGAAATCACTGAAATCCCACTGAAGTTTGCAGGCTGCCCTACAGTGTGCTGAAGCACTGGCAGCAGCATGGAACACAGCTTGGTTCTCAGGTTGCTGGCAGGAGTTTGCATTCAGAAAAAAATATTTTATATCAAAAGAAGTAATTGGAAAACCACTGTCCTACCTTACATTTGGATGCCTGTTCAGAGATTAAAACAATTTTTTGTCAACAGCGCTAGAAAAATGTGCTTTGCCTTTTCCTTTGATTTTTAGTGTACGCTTCCTCTTTCATTGTTTTCCTGTTTTTTCTCTTCTAATAATTGAATTGGCAGTTTGTATGCTTGCTTTTTTCATCTCCTTCTGTTTAATGTTGATTATAGTATTTTGAAGAGACTTGTAAAAATGTTTGATTTGTTTTGAAGATACTTTTTTACTTCAATTTACTCTGAAGTGACAAAAATAATTTCCATAAGGTGCGTTTTTGTTTGTTTTTTTTTGTGGGGAGAGGGTGGTTGGATTTTGGGAGGGTTTTAATTTTCTGATGGTTTTATTCATGAGCAATACACTGGAACTGGTTTTTTTTGAGCAGGTTTTTGCTCTATGGGTTTGACCTGTCACATACAACTGTGCCTAAGTTCTCCTATGAAAAAGATGAGAAACACACTTTTATACCTGGCTTGCTGGTATCACAATTTTACTGATAGCTTGATCAAAATAATTTACTGCAACTCTTACTTACTGTAATGCTAAAAATAAAACCTGAAAAAAAAGAGAAACAAAACTCAAAAGCCCTAAACATATTAATCTAATTGTTTTTTACTTCTCATATTATAGTTTATATGTCACATTTAGCTGGATTTTTACGTTCAGTGTCAAAGAGCTGTTTTTGTGAACTGATTGTGTTGAATCTGTGTATCTATAGTACATGTCACAATGGAAGATATTTTCACATTGTGTCATCATAGTTGCCCCTTTTGGGACAGATGAGAAATTTATTCTGCTCTTAAATTTTTGACTGATTGCTAATTTAAGTTTTTCATTACTCTTTCTTTGTTCCCCTCCTTGCTCTTTTCATACTCTCTTTTTTTCTGTGAGCAGATGGTAGAGGCAGCTTTGGGAAAAAAGAAAAAAAAAATCACAATATGGATATTTATACTCCGTTTTGCATGATTTGTAAATAAATGATGCAAAAGCTGAAGACATAATTTACAAAATTCTAAACATCCCAATAGGAGCGAGACAAGAATACAAATTAAATCAAATATTGTAGGCCAATAGATGGTGCTGTTCCATAGAAATGCATAGGACACTTCAAGGTCAAAATTAGAGCTGTTGAGCAAACACATTTTGCTTTACAGGCATCTCAGTCATGCAAGATGTGAATGTGATCTGGATGTATCAAGCTGTTTTTAAATCTCACCAAATAGTTAAATATTTGAAACAAATCTGCACATTTGGAATTAAATAGTATAAAGCTTTCCTTAAATAAGTAACAAGGATCATTTTGAAGTTTCTGTGCGTGGACTCTCTTTTGTTCAGAAGATAGAGATTACTTCTACTTTGTCAACAGCAATATTTTAAAAAATATTTTAAGAAAATTGTTAGTTTCAGTCATGTCACTGAAAGTAACACCTGGATAGTCCTGTGAACAGCTTTTTATAATAGCAGATCACCTGGCAAAAATGATCTTTTGTTTCAGTAGACCAGTACAGACGTTTAAGCCCTAGAAATTTGTTTTAAAATGGTGAAATTCCTTTGTTGGTGGAAGTTTGTGCTGGGACTAGGAGTCGTGCGTTGAACTCTTCCCATCTTTCTGCACTAAATTTTTTATACTACAATGTGTGTATTAACATCTACTAAGCACTTTATTGAGAGTTGATTTGAAATCAGGAATATTTTTTCCTTCTCTGTGAGATAGTGCAATCTGTAATAACCTCCTTTTTCAACCTGATTATTTATTAACCTGCAGTTGGATGTATACCATTTAAGAGAAATAAAATTGTATATAAATTTTTTTATATATAAAATTCTTCATCTTCTTGTGTTTCTAGGAGTGGTTTGCTGTTTATGTTGAGCTTAATCAGCAGATAGCAGCTCTTCTAAATGCAGGGGATGAGGAGGACCTTGTGGAATTGAAAGCATTGCAGCAACAGCTGAGTGATGTGTGTTACAGGCAGGCCAGTCAGCTGGAATTCAGGCAGAACCTATTACAAGCAGCACTTGAATTCCACAGTGTTGCCCAGGATGTAAGTATTTCTTTTTAATTTTTTTAAGGCATTGTCAATAAATTAGTGCCTTAGTATTGTAAATGTTGAATACATTGGAAAAATACTCAGGGAGATGAGGGGAAATATAATGTCACTTGGAAAATCCTGTAAGTTGTCATTTACTGTCCTGGAAACACTGAGAAAATTGGCAATTGGCTCCCCTTGTTTGAGGAGGGAAGTACTTTGTAATATGTCTTACATTTCAGTAATATTTGAAATAAAAAGGTTACTAGTTGAAAAGTTACTTTTTCGCCCCTCTTTTTTTTTATTTAGAGGCATATGCATTAATTGAACTGGAATTTGTTGTACTTTTCATAATTTCTTTTTGTAAAATGCCATGTTTGTATCCTATATTTTTCTTAAAAAACAAGTAGAATCTTGGCTTCTACTCTCCCACCATTTAGAGATACGTGCTCTTGGATTTCTACAAGGCCATTTGATACCCAAAGATAAATGGGTCATTTATCTTTCATCTTAGCTTTCGTTTCCTGTAGCTGCAAAGATAAATTTGAAAATGACAAATTTCCAAACATTTAGAATATTGTACACCCAACCATCTGAAGCTCAAACTTCTTTTTAAATATCAGCATTTATGTTCTTACATTTTAGTTGTCTCAGCAACTGGATGGTTTACTAGGAATGTTGTGTGTGGATGTAGCACCAGCAGATGGAGCATCAATTCAACAAACATTGAAACTACTGGAAGAGAAATTGAAAAGTGTTGGTAAGCAAGATATTTCTGCATTTCAGACACACACACTCTAATGAGTGCATTACAGGGGGAAGAGTAATTCCTTTAAAAAAAAGTCACCAAAAAAGCAGGGGGAAAAGATGTTACGACTTCTGATTGATCACTCTCTCATGTTCCACTGAGCTAGTTTGGGCTGGCTTATGCCATCTGCTGTGTGGTAGTTTTGTCTGGGGAAATGATCTGGAACTGTTATCTTTTAAATGTTTTACATCTAATATATATATTTGTTATTTGCCATTATCATGCATTTCATCTGTAAACAAACTTCTTTCTCCCATTAATCTTCTTTAGTGACTTAGGATTATAGTGCTTAGATGATCTATTTGTCTCCAGAACTGATGCCTTAATGATTAAGGTTTTATCCACTCAGTTTTAGAATACTTGTACTGGGTGTTTTGCAGTAACTTTGAATGTGTATGTTAATAAATGGCACATTGAAGGTTGTTACACTGTCAAGCATATGGAATTATTTCAGTTGGAAGGGGTCTACAGTGATCAGCTTGTTCATTAAGCTGTGGGAGAAAGCTGCAAAGAAAAATAATTTATGGTAGAAGTAGGTATGATTGCAATTTAACAGTTTGATGCATAAATGAGATATTCCTTCAGGAAAACAGATAGTAGAGCTGCCAAATAAGAGATGTAACAGCAGATCCCAAGGGTTGACAAATAAATTGGCAGAAAATTGTATCAGCTGTATCAGATGTATTTTAAAGTAGTAACTGCTGCCAGCAGTGGAAGAACGCTTAGGCTACAACTGCTTAGCAGTGATAAATATTTTAGGAATTATGTAACTGTATAGATGAAAGACATTAATTAGCTGTGTATATGCTGAAAAGCTGACACGCTGTCAACTTCTGTTCCTTTTCTTGTTATCTGCTAGGTCATAAAATACCAAAGCCTTAGTTCTTCGTTAATACAGACAAATAAAGTCAAACATGAGTTGGAAAGGGCAGTGAAGGACATAGTAATGTCCTTTTCATTTTCCAGGTTCCAGTCTTCATGTATAATTCTGTTGCATTTTCTCTCTCCATTGAGGAAAAAACCCACCAAAATTCTGAGTGATCACTGACCTTTTTTTCACTTTCTTTTATTAGACTTAGGCTTGCAAGGCTTGCGTGAGAAAGGTCAAAGTCTTCTTGATCAGATATCTAACCAGGCATCATGGGCCTATGGGAAAGATGTGACCATTGAAAACAAAGAAAATGTGGACCATATCCAAGGAGTGATGGAAGATATGCAGCTAAGAAAACAAAGGTAAGAACGACAATTAGAGTCATTAAGATTTTTGTGTGTTAACAAGTCACTTTTTATACAATTTAGTTTGTTGTAGAGAGCCCATTTTGTTTTATGTTCAGTTAAGGGATGTATTACAACTGTAATTTATATTTGTAGTGTATTCGAACTGGACAGAAACTTCCCTGACTAATCTGTTGTAGTGTATTCCTAAAAACAAGCACCTTTTATATTTTGGTACTGGATGGAGTACTTGAATGGTTTCCTGTCCTTGTAAACGCTCCAAAGTGAGACAGTCCTTTTATATGGAGTTATGAAAATATGCAAGAGGTGTGTTTTATATGTCAGCAGAGATGGGAGTAGAATATAATTACAGTAGTGGTGATGGGTGTAAAATTACGTATTAAACAGCCTTGTTTATCCTCTTTATCACAAGCTCTGTCCTTTGCGTATGGTATTTTCATTCCTGAAGACAGGAAGACAAATGAGGTGGTGTTGGAGGGGAAAGGGTACAAAATGGAGGCACAGATTTCAGATCCTGTATTCATCATCTGCACAGAAAGAGCAGATGATGGGATACAGGACCATACAGTCACCCCAGGACATGGGGTTTGAGTTTTGGAAAATCATATAGAATGGGGGATGAGGTTGGGAAAAATGTTGGAGGGAGTTGAATTTATAAGAAGGATGGATTTTGCCATCGTCCTCTTCCTCCAAAATTTGATTATTTGTAATTAAAGATGTAGTAGTACTGGATTTTCTGTAGTACTGCCTTTTTTTTTCTACTCACCAGTGTGAAAGGATTAGATGCTATTGCCAGTATTACTGCTGGAAGCCCTGAGACAATGTAATACTGTCCATAGAAAGGGCCTGACGTTCAAGGGCATTGGCTGAGCAAAGAGGTGCCTCTAGGCAACAGCAAGGTCTAGTGAGCATCAAATTGCCCATTTTACAAATTAATTCCACTATTCTTAAATTGTTTTCTTAGGGAGCTTAGTGTAAGGAGCTATGTGTTTTGGTAGTGCTTGGAGAAAATACTGTTTTAAGTCTGCCCTCTGAATCCTATTAATTTAAGCAGTACTTGTGTTTAGAGAGCCAGCTGCAAAAAGCTACAGAGGACGTGTCACTGTGCAGTAAAATGGCAGTTGGAATTCCATACTGAGAAAAGAGATGTGCATGGGAGAAAGAAAGACTTTGTATACACAGTAATGGACTCTGAATCAGCTGTGAACTCAGAGATGAACATTGGAAAACTTGTAGAAATTGCTTTAGTGTTCAGACACACAGGGAAAAGCAAGTAGAATGCCAAGAATTATTAGAAAAGGAATAAAAAGCTGAAAGAAGAATGTCATTGTGTCACTGTATAGATTGGTAGTCGGTTTCTGTTTGTGTTACACAATTCTGGTCCGTATTCTCAGAAGGGTTATAGAATTGTGGGAAGTCAGTTAGAGGACTAAAACATCAATAATATTTCCGGACAAAGGTATGAAACAGCTTTCAGATTGTGAATGATTAAACAAGGTTATTTAGTCTGGATGAGAGACAAAAAAGTAAAAGGACCAAGTATCTCTCAATAGCATGCAACAGTATTTTTTGTGACATTTAATTTTATTTTTTTTCTAAGTTCTGTTGACTGTTTCTTGTTATTTACATACACGTGTTGTGATGTTTATTTTTAGAGGCATTTATTTATGATTTTGGAACCCATAAACTGTTTTCCTGCATTATTAGAGCAGCTGATGTCCTTTCTGTAAGCATTGCAGGACATGTAACAAAACGCAGCATACTAACAAACTGTTCTTTGGAAGAGCTTATGTTTGTAACCAGTTTGGAAAAGATCATGCACACAGTCTTTTGCATTTGCTTATAAAGCCAACTGTTGTTGACATTAGTAATTCCATTTGCACTGAACAGGAGTGTGAGTCTTGCTGTCTACTTAATAGGCTCTGAAATTGAAGTGGAAAGCATTCTGTTAGATGTATTAGCTTAGGTCTCATTGTGGAAAGAGAAGGACTTTCAACGCTTTTATTGGAGTTCTGGAGAAAGAGCTGAAAACTGTGCTCAACTCAGAACAGGATAATTAGGGTCAGCTTTTATATCAATTAGATTTTGAAATGCTTCCTGACAAGTAAAGCAAAGGACATGATGATATAAGGGTTCAGGTATTACCATCTGTAGTCAGCTAAAAAGAAAAATGGAAAAATGTATTATCTTTTAAACAACCTCATTGTATTCATCAAGAAAACATTGGCCCCAACAAACAGTACAGTTCAGAATTATGCCAGGTTGAAGCCCACTTTCATCTGAATTTTAGTAGGATCAAGTGTGTCTTAGCCACATAAGCCTCTGTTTTGCAGAGCTTACCAGTGCAGCAAGGTAAGGAGCCTGGGATGCTGCTGCAAGACCTTGTAGCTATCTCCAGTGTTACTGCCTCCAGCTTAGCCATATCAGGAATCTTGAGGATCATGATTTTGGTGACTTGGAGTGCTCGGTTCTATTTATTGCAAGTTTCTTATTGTTGTCTGTGGCATGAGGTATTTTGGCTAAGCTAAGCAACTTTGATCACCTTTTAATGAATGCTTGTATCTTAATATTTCTCACTTGAAAACATTGTTCTCAATGTCAGAGTGTTTTGTGTCTGCTGTACACGTGTCGATGAGTCTTTCTGTGCTGCTGTTTAAGGTGTGAGGATATGGTGGATGTGCGGCGACTGAAGATGCTTCAGATGGTGCAGTTATTTAAATGTGAAGAGGATGCTGCTCAGGTATGAAAATACCTCTAGAATTCCATCATTGTGATCTTTGTAGTCCACTGGCTTGATTTATGGGGGCTGGTAGTTTTACAGTACTTTTTTGCAACTTTCAAATGTAGTTTTATTTAGGGAATACATACAGTGAAAGTAAAGGATATAGTAATGTCTGCAAATAGTATATTTGAGGATTGCATGCATGATCTACCAGCTTGTGACAGCTCATTTAACTTTTTTTCTGTATCAAAAGTATATGCTAGTACTGAAGTAATGTCACCCTTCTGGTTTAATTTCTTTTTAATGTATTCGTTTTTATTCTTTTGGCTTGTTTTTAAGGCAGTAGAATGGTTAAGTGAACTGTTGGATGCTCTGCTGAAGACACACATCCGACTGGGAGATGATGCTCAAGAAACAAAAGTTTTACTGGAGAAACATCGAAAATTTGTTGATGTTGCACAGGTGAAATGTGTTTTTTTTTTTTTTAGCAATATGGGGTTTGTGCAGTTTCACATTCCTCTCTTAAACAGAATCAATATCTATATGGACAGTCATTGAACAGCTGTCACTGGTCTTACTGGTTTGCCTCAATGCCTGAGTGAATAAATTGATTGCTGAAGTTGGCGATGGACCTAATGAGATGTGGCAGTTCCATCAAGAGCAGCAATGCTGCAGGTCACTACCTTAGTTAACCTTCACATAGGGAATGCAAACAACCAAATAAAGTTCACTGGCTTTTGTGAAAGATATGTCTCAAACAGTTTTTAAAATTACTTTTGACAAGCTGGGCCAAAGCACCTGGTCAGATGTTTTGTCAGTTGTTTACTGTTTTAGGAGTGTCTAATTTAGACTTGTTAATTAACAGATGTGGTGTTTTCTAATTCCACGTGTTGCACTGGAACTGATTTTCTCTTTTGATGAGTAAGAGTTGATGATGACAGGAGGGTCATTTGCTGTTACAGTCATGTGCCTCAGGGCACCTGGATGCTGGCTGACCATAGACATGGTGCCAGTGGAGTCAGGGCGACAGTCCTCTCAGCAGTGGATATCAAGCATCCCTTGGAAGATCCAAACAGCTATTCAGAATTCTTGGGAAGCTCTCTTCTTTCACCAATGTGAACACTAGGCAGCAGCAGATATTAGATTTTTTTTTTTAAGAGTGAAAGAACTGTTTGGTCATTACAATTTTATTCTTACTTTGTCAGCATTTTCTAGTAGACCAGATTAGTTCAATGTACTTTGTGAACCTAAATTGTGGAGCTTCCATAAACTTGCCTGCTGTTGCTGCTTTAAGATGCTATTTCATTGCCAGGTAAAGAGTGCAGGGTTTTTACATGCACTTACTCTCCCATCTCCTCCAATTTTTAGAGTACTTATGATTATGGGAGACAGTTACTGCAGGCAACAGTGGTCCTATGCCAGTCCTTGCGATGCACTTCAAGGTCCTCAGGGGACACACTTCCCAGACTGAACAGAGTGTGGAAACAGTTTACAGTGACTTCTGAGGAAAGAGTACACCGGTTGGAAACAGCAGTTGCATTTCATTCAACTGCTGAAAAGGTGAGTGTTGTGTTTTATTAAGAAGAAAGATTTCTTACCTGAGTTCAGGCAAACAAAATGTAAGAAACAGGAAGTTGCAAGTGTGTACATTTACCCTTTCTAAATATTTTTTTTAAATGGCAAAAAGAAGAATTTACGTATATTTTTCCAACCATTAACTTCAGTACTTAATGTAATAATTTTTCATATACCTGTATTGGTATAGGGCCTGCTTAACAAAAAGGAGAACAGCACTCTTCAAATGGGAATTCTGATATTGATGAAAAAGCATTTCTTTGTGTCTTTTAGACTGTAATTCTTAAAAGCCAGGAGCACTTCTTTGTGCAAGATATGATACAAAGCTATCAGATCATTTAAGTTCTTTGGACAGTTAAAGGTGTATTGCCCTTTAAGCTGTATGGATTTTGAATGGGATGACCTTCTCACAAACTGTAAATGAGGGCAGCTCTTGCCCTTTAGTTTCCACACATGCTGTCTTGTTCCATCTTGTATTTTGCACCTGGCGGGGTTTGAATGTGCTTTCTTCCTGAGTACACCTCTACCTTGGTATGGTTTTCAGACTCCTATAACCAAATGTCTCACTGCTGCACCCAGTCAAGTGATGCAGGAAGCACAGTGGAGGATGAGCAGTCAACAATGTGTTGAGGTTTAGTTGTTATTCAGTAACAGCTTGCTGAAGAGGGAAAATGTTGAGAGCTTTCAAATGCTTAAATTTTAGACAATATCCTTTAATGTAGGTCATGAGGGGTAGGGCCTTTTTGTCCACAGCTGGTTTTTTTTGTGAAGTGGTGTGTTTTAAAAAATCAGTTTAGAGTATGTATCTCAAATATTGATAATAAAATTGCATATAACTGCAAAAAACCCCAAATCTTGCACATGGTAAAATAAATTCATTCTGTCATTGAAGGAGAGCATGGATTCAGAGTTGATTCTTTTGCTCCTTGGTTTTCTTCATTTCTTGTTTGTATTAGTCGAAGATACTTCGAATTTGCAGGCATTAGGAGTTGATGGAGGTTCACAAAAGCAGAAATATATCATCTGTGCTTCCAGAGATTTACCTAATACCAAATGAAATTTCAGTGGTTCATAAACTCCTAGAAGAGTGGAATCTCTCAATCCATATTATGAGCATTCTTTCATTATTGCAGTAGTTAATTGCTGGTTTTAGGCAGTCTTAAGTTTAAAGAAAAGTAAATTAATGGCTGACAAAACAATGCTCTTGTTCAAAAACCTTATTCCCCTTTCACTGTTGGACATATATTAATGAGTCTGTGTGGAAAATAGACTGTTAATATCCATGCTGCTTTGGAAAAAAGTAAGAAGTGACAGAGTGAGAAGTGGAAGAAAATAGAGTACTGAGTACTAGTATTGGGTTACAATCCCATCTGGAAAGACTTGTGTTCAGATTTTTTTAGTCCTACTTGTTCTGTGCCAGATGTGGTTTTTAGTTTTGAAACCTTTTGTAAGGAGTCTTCATTGACTATGGTGTTTCCACTTTATATTACTGTCTCGTATGTTTAATGACGTCGGTCGCTATTTTTATGCATTTCATATTTGTTGCAGGAATATTGTCTAGGAAGACTACTTTTTATTCCCTCTCAGAAATAATGTAAGGCATTCTAATACAAAACACTGGTAGCCCTGAACTGTCTTCTTAATCAATATTTTCTTCTCTTGAATTATATATGTCAGTTGATCTCATGTACATGTGGCAGTGGAAATGCCAAAAGAACATTCACTCTGACAGTTAATAGCACTTAAAAAACTACATGCTATCCCTTGTGTACTTTATTCTGTATTTTCTTACTTTTATTAAACAGATTTTGCAGGAATGTCCAGAGCAGCCTGAAGCTTTTGATGAAATGGATCAATTTGATGAAATTGAAGCAGTTGGGAAATCACTGTTGGACAGGCTAACAGTGCCTGTAGTTTATCCCGATGGGTATGTAGAATGGTTCCTAATGCCTTTGGAATAATGCTTTTGGTAAAGTTGTATAATAGTCTCATATGTAGAAGAATCCTGAAGGCTTATTGCTGAAATAGAAAAGTGAGCACGTTGTTTTTTATAAAATTCTAAATAGGACCTGTCTGCTTTATATGAAAAAATGGGAAAGATTTTTTAATGAGTATTAATGCACTGCCATTTTAAAGTAGTGACTTTTTCACACTGAATGATTATTAGATTTATGCAGTCTTTGCACCAGCACAGTATGCAGAAGTAACAGAAGAATGACCAGTCCCAGTTTCTTCTCCCTGAAAAAAGATACCAGATGAGAATGCCAGGATTTCTATTTATTTATTTATTTGCAATTCTATCTAACTAAGCCAGTATATTGAAGATAAATTTATATTTGATTTATTTGGTAAACAAAACAGTACTTCCCTTGAGAATTATTCATATTAACTTTAAATTGGTAGTTCTCTTGAGCTACAAAAGCAAATTCAATTTGGAATCTCAGCCATAATAAAACTCAGTTTTCTGTGTTTAATGATGTCTATTGTTATGCTGAGCTTGTAGTTAATTTCTATGTGAGTTACAGCCAAGCTAGGGAACAAGTCTCTGCTGTGTAGGATGCCACACCATAATAAAAAAGGTCTGAAATAAGTATATTGAATTAGAGGCTGAAACCTTATGAGATATCATTAGGCAACTGCATTAAGCATTACCTGAAGTCTACCTGTAAAACACAGTTGCAGGAAGCTGGTCATGAAAAATTTATTGTCATCGTATTTCCAAAATGCCATATGCCTTCTGCAGTGTAGATCCTTCAATACAGAGTGCTAATCATGAAGATGGGCCCATTCCTAAATTAGTAGTGATTTTCACTGTTCTTTCAATAGTGTGTTTGAAAATAGTGGAGCTGTAGAAAAAAACCCAAAACAAAACAAACAAAAAACTGACCCAAAACCAGATCAAGAAATGTTTGTTGAAGTATTTTTGTATAACTTCTGTATAGCAGATTCTCGTGACCTGGTAAAAGTAGCAACTGTTCAATCCTGTCATTATTTTTGACCCCTCTGGCATTTCAGTAGAGTTTTGCATATTCCCCTTCACAAAAATGGTATGGTAGTTGTTCTGTATGTCAGGACCCCCTGCTCATCACCCTGGCATTCTGGCTTTGAAGTGTTTAGCAAATAGTTTGCAAAGGGTTTGCTGATTATTAGAAATAGTTTGAGATTTAAGAACATACAAAATGTCATAAATGGTTGGGAGCATTTTCATCAGCCTGTTCACCTCTTCAGACTTTGCCAGTATGTTTTTGGAAGCTCAGGTCACTGTTCGCTGTACTGCTCATGGCTTCTGCTCTGTATGAGGAAATGCTGTGATCCATGTGCAGTTATGCAGTCTGACCAGTTACCTCCTCAAATGAGTCTATTCCCGCACAGAATAACTTTTCTGTCCAGTTTTGCCTGTCTGAAAGTGCTTTGTCCACATTTCCAAAGTGTTGAGCTTCTCTGCTTTGTGACTAGATTTAATACCTGTTCTTCTGAAACACATATTCTGTTCAAACCCTCCCTTTGCTGACAGCTTGGTTAGTGGTTTCCCTAACATTTCAGCTGTTCTTTTTTGTATTTGAATAACACAGCCATGTGTTCCTTTCAGTTTGAGAGGTAGATGGCATAATTTGACAGCATGTGGTTGACTTAACATGAGAAGAGTCCTTTAATAATGCAGCAATTTTATAAACTCAGAATTCATGTATAGACAAGTATCATAGATTGTCACAGTATGCAAAATCGTCAGATGGACTTGGGGGAGAGCCAGAGAAGGGAGGTAAGAAAGAGAGTTGGGAAGCATCCAGTTGTGCTTCTAGAATAGTGCCTTGCTGTTCAAATCACAGAATGGTTTGGGTTGGAAGGGACATTAAAAAATCATTCAGTTCCAATCCTCCTGCCATGGGCAGGGACACCTTTCACTAGACCAGCAGTGTCTCACCACCCTCAAACTTCTGTTGAGAGTCTTTTGGATATGAAAGGCTCATTGAGTATTTGTAACAATTTGATAAAAAATTGCTGTTGAGTCTTCATCACTAAGTCTCCAAAGATTTTTAAAAGTGACTTTTAAATGACAAGAGGAAAAAGTGGCTATTTTTCTTATCTGCTTTGTGTTTTCTACTGCAATTAACAGGTGTGTTCATGTACTTACTGACTTACTACTGATAATTTGTTGTGGTTTGGTTTTTTTCTAGGTCTGAGCAGTACTTTGGGAGCCCAAGTGATATGGCTTCTGCAGCAGAACACATCAGGGAGAAGATGAAGTTAGTTAGCCTGAAAAAGCAGCAGCTGAGACAACCAGAAGCCACTACCCCAGAGAGCTAATACTGACCTTGTCTATGAATTCATAACAGGACTTCAGTTTGTAATCCAGCATGTTGTTTGCATATTACAGAATTTGGTATAATATATTAAAATGCATTTCACAGCTGTTACGAGTCTCATCTTTTTTTCAAAGTAAATGTTCTCAGCATCTTAATACTGTACATCTATCAAGCCATAATTATTTAACATGCTATGAAACCATAGACTCCAAGTATCTTATGAAAAGGAACTGTAAACTTTGCACTGAAATTTGCTGTAAAGCTTTACCTGACCTGTCAGCTGCTTCTTAGGTAGACAGCTGATGCAAGCTTTGAGTGGTGCTAATTGAAGTGTTAGAAGTTCCATATTATGAAACTCTAGTTCTTTGCTTCCCCCATGCCCAGGTGATGTAGTAATTTTAGACTGTAAGGAAAGTACCTGCAGTGTAGACTGTGGTAACCCTGTAACTTTAATTTGAAATACTTAAAAAAAAAATCATTTTTATTGTGCCAGTATGCAACCTGCCCATCAGATCTTTGATATATCAAATTCATTAAACAGATGTTTTCCTATTTGTATTGATAATGTATTAAAAGCTGTTTGTGCTTAATAAAATTCATCTTTTTAAAATCTAAGATAAATTTGTTTTGGTCTGTATTTCCAAATACTATTTATGTTACATTTTTATGATAAATGGTAGTAAAAATAATTACTCCCCCAATATGTTTAGAAAGTCTGTATAATTTTTCTGATGAAATACATTGTAGCTATAAGGGAACTGCTCTTGAATATTGTTGATGGGTGTGAAAGTCCTGGCTATTTTTTTCTTTCTTCCTGGTAGCAGTACTTGCACAAAAGTAAGATGGTATTTGCATAAGTCAATGTTATATTAATCTTAGTTTTGTTCCCTTGTAAGACTGGCACATGTCTCCTGTGCTTTATTTCTAAGTCCTTTGTTTCCCTTTGAATGGAGAATCCTGAATAATGTGAATATCCCTGTTGGTACCTTTGCAGTTAAAGGTTTTCGTGTAATGAAAGAGAAATTAACATGAGGTTCATAACTTAAAACCATGAGATTAGTAATAAAATGAAATTTATTCAGAGAAGGGAATTGGATTGAAACCAAATCAGCTGTGTACATGGCTTGGTTAACTTCTTAATCTTCAGGATGCAATCTGGATACATCAATTATTGTATTTTTGGAAGATGGTGTAGGATCTGACCATTTTAGAGTACTCTGCGTGGAACAAACAACTGTAAGTCTGAGAACTCTGTTATGTCACTGTACTTTGCTCACAGTAAAGATAGTGCTCTCTTCCTACAGGTATGGCTATTACTCTGCAGTTTTTCCTGATGAATCTGTCTTCAAATACTGTATTTACTTATTTTTCTTAGTTTTACACATTTTTTCCAGAGGAAAGCAATGTTTCAAACCAAGTCATTTATTTAAAAAAACAGTAATTCCAAATTAACAGCTTTCCTGTAAATTCAGTGATAAAGGTATTTTTCCTCTTAGGGTGTTTTGGCAGAGGAAATATAATTTTTTTAAAGCACTTAATACAATGTTAAAATATTACTTTAATATTAGTTTAGAACTAACTGAAGTATTACAGATCTTATTTATAAAGAGACTTTTTTGATATAATCTTTTCAAATTTAGTTGTATAATTGCATTTGAGAAAGCTGATGTTATTACAGCTAATATTTGAAAGATATAAAATCATTTAGAGGGAACCGAAACATGAAAAGTATGCATATATTTAATATAAAGTGCAACCACGTAAATAAATTAACATAGTTATTAATAAGCACCGTGTCTCCAGTTCTGCAGCATTTGTAAATTGAATCTGCTTACAGTAAATAATGGTCTGCAGTATAAAATCTCATTAAAATATTAGAGTAAGCAAGTATTACAAACACTTTAAATTATTTCCAGGTTTTTATTTTATTTTGGGGTTTTGAAAATTTTATTTTATTTTTTACTATGTTTAGGGGTTCAGTACTGTATGCAAACCCAGGGCAGTATCAGAAGCTCTTCACTCATTCCTGTGACAGCTGCATGCACAACTTGGGACTGATGACTGCTCACCCCAGTAACCCTGATGTTAATTTTGGCTCAGTGTGTGTAGTCCAATCTTGACGCTGCTCTTATCTGTCCTTTGACATTCCTAGGGGCCAGTGGATCCTGACTTTCACCCCGTTGACTTTAATTGAGTCTCCAATACAGCATCTTGGGCTGTGCCAGCTTTTTCTCTGCATTTCTGCTCTCTTCTTCTGGAATTCCTTGCCTTTAGGCAAATTAAGTGTCTGGCAAAGGGCTATTTACCAGCACTTTGCCATTTGCCCATTTTCTGTGTATCAGGAATGAGGGCAAGTAGTTTTCTAAGTCATATTGCACGAGAGTCTGCCAGATATTTCAAATCCTATGAACTCTGAGACTTCCTAGCTTACTGAAACAATGGAATAAATGTTTTCTGTTAATACTGCTATTGAATGTAATTGAGAGGGGGATTTTTTTGCTGGTCTTTACTCTTACTCCATCCTCTGTGGTTGTACTTGGTACTGAACCTTTAGAACTAGACAACTTTCAATAGCCTACAATGTCAATGAGATACAGACTTACTAAAAAGCAAAACACCCTCTGCTCGAGTAATCCGCTGTTACTTCTCTGTGCATTTACTACTGCAAAAAGAAAAGTGGCTCTACTTGTAACTCTTCCTCTGCATTTTTTTGGTTGCAAAAATAATTCAAACAATGGAATTCCGAAAGATGCAAATAGGTTTCAGATTTTTTAAACAGAGATCACATGCAGTGGAGGGTACAGTGCTGCGAGATGTGAGGTGGGGAGATACCCACAGAAAGGGAAGGATTGATTGTAAGGATGGTAATTGTTACACCCCTCGGTACATTACAGCTAATGACTTGGAAGTGATGGAGTCAATCCTGTTCATGGTAATGAAAAGAGCACTGAGATTTTCTGTGTTCCTGTTAGCCAAATTTGGATGTATTTGAAATGTTTAAAAATATGATGACTATTTGTTGATCTTGCTGGTAACGTAATCCTGAGTGTGCAGTCTTGTGACAGTGAATGGAAAGGTAATCAACTCAGTAAGTGCCATCCCTTTTTCCTAGGGTATCAGTTGCACAGACTGACAGCCATAGAAAATGCTTATACCTACAAGCTCTTCTATTGCAAAATGTGTGTGAACTGTTGTATTAGCGTCCATAAAAATGTTTGATGTTGTTCACCACTTAATTTTATATTGTGTTTAGTAGGATTAATGAGGTTACATTTTTCTTGGAAAAGAAATAGATTTGGACCATGGACTTCTATAGCTTTGTGGGAGTGACTGATTGAGCGTTCAAATAAAGCCACTCTGGAGGTGCAGCAGTGGGTGGAGGAAGGCTGTGTGCAGAGCAGGATCATATAGCACTTCTTGTTCCATCATGCTGGGCAAGGATATCAGTGCCAGCTGACAAAAAGATGAGGGGAACATTTTTTTTCCATCACAGTAAAAAAATAAAAGTATCAGTAGGTCACAATCACAAAGCGAAGGTGTCATGGGCTTTAGGTCACAATCACAAAGCGAGGTTGTCATGGGCTTTCTGCAGCAGTAATGACATGTAATAGCCTCTAGTTTCCTGAATTCTTTCTGCTTTGTTTAAGGAGATTATTAAGAAGGAGAAAGAGGGAAAGCTTTCGGAGCTACAGATGAAATTCTCTAATAGCTCTGAAGCTAAAATGCTGAGAAATGGATGAAGGCAAAGATTTGGTAATTCCTAACTTCTGAAGGATTGGCTTACTATCTCTGCAGATTTTTGTATTGGTAAAAAGGGAGTTAGGACTGTAAAAATGCTAGCTTGTTAGATTTCTGTTCTAGTTTTAAAAAATATCTAGTTAAAAAATAATTGATTGAAACTTATAGAATAAAAATCCACACATATGTAATAGCTGCAAAAGTACCTGAATGTGAGCTGCAGAGCCACAAACTGAGTATCTGGAATTTGCATAACATGGTTCCAAATAATTAATTAATTCATTATCTCTTTGGAGAGGTATTGTCTTTTCCAGGTTTGTGGAGCACTGATACACTCTGAAATAAGATAAAAAGGCAAACAGTCAAGCAGTTACTCTATTTGTGGTTCCTTGCACAGTCACTGCACATCTCGGTGGATTAAGGTAGCTGTAGTGTGTCATTTCCACAATTTCCTGATGTGTAATAGTGCAGGCAATTGCAGAGTTCCTTCTGCAGAATCAAAATCAGATGTTAGGAAAATATTATGTCATATCATTTTTAAATTATTGATTTCCACAGACATCCCACTTTTGTTTCCTTTGGTTAAATAGTGACTGATGCCTGTCAAGACTGCATCTTCATTGAAAATTCTATTAAAAATCTAATTGCATACCTTCTGCAGTGCTATGGAGTTCAAGGAGTACTTCAAGATATTTTTCATCTTGGTTTACTGTGTGAAAATACAGGTAAGACTAAATAACCACAGAAAAAGGAGATTGATTTCACACTTCTATTGGGTCCCTTCATACAGATCTCCCAAACACAGGGTATTTTAGGACCATTTTTCTGTGATTCCAAGATTAATTTGGAACATGAAAGTGAATCACTGAAGGAACTTGTGAGAATACATCTGATTCTGTGAAATTGGAAGAAAACATATCACATATCAAAGATACTCATCAAAATAGATGCTTGTGTAACTGTGAAATTTTAATTATGTTGATACAAGAATGAATAGGAACAGGAGATATTAAAAGGCTTTTAGTATATTTAAAGCACCAATGAAACACTTGAGCTCAAAATAACCAGGAAAATTAATGTAACAGCCTTCTCTTTTCCTGTCTGTTGACTTTAGTTTACATGGGTCTCTATTACAGGAAAAATTATGGGAATATAACACAGAGACAAGAGGCAGGCTGAGTCAGGAGATAAATACCTCTTGTGAAAAAAAATGTTTTCTTAAAATTTCATATGTGCTGAGGAAATATATTGGAAAACGTTACAAAGGAAAGTGAAAATCCTCATTTTAATTTAAGTTCAATAAGAAAAGTTCAGGTAATTTTGCAGATACTAGTGATATTTACAATTTATAGGCCAAAGAGCTAAGAGCGGGGCTAACATTTCTGACTTTTGAATAATGAAGAAAAGGAAAGGAAACTTTATTTGGTATCATTTTGGGATACATTGAAAGAAGGTTGTTAAGTAGAAACAACTGGTTGTGTTAGCAAAAGTTGTGCAGATAATTTACATACTTTTTGGTGCAGATAAACCACATTTTTTAAAATAATAATTCTGTTTCATTGGCAGTTTAATGACAACATTGAAACATCAAATGTGCTGTGATTACTGAAAGCCAAGGAGAAACTACCTTTTTGTGCACAGGTAACTAACAGTCAAAATGTGCTTTAAAGTAATTGTGCTTAAAAGCTTAA
The DNA here is from genome assembly GCA_013399945.1 of Ploceus nigricollis. Taxonomy (NCBI): domain Eukaryota; kingdom Metazoa; phylum Chordata; class Aves; order Passeriformes; family Ploceidae; genus Ploceus; species Ploceus nigricollis. The sequence continues at coordinate 145,632 of VXBC01012570.1, read as the reverse complement.
TTTAAAATTATTATGCATTTTTGTTAATAATTCTACAGTGTTAAATAGATATTTTTTACATATTAGGAAGCCTTTTAGCTTTTCCACCAGCAGCTAGCTGATAATTGCTATGAGACACCACTCATGCAAGCTCCTGTTAATGCACATTGGATTTGTATATAAAGGGGGGGAATGCTGCAAGCTATGTAAAATATCCTATTAATTTACAAAGCTCATACATCTGTGCTTAAAATGTTTGAGTGGACCTAATGTAACCACCCCTACTTTCTAATACTCAGAATGTAAAACTCTGTCTTTGAAAAGGCAGATTTAGCCCCAGACTGTGTGTCAAACTCCTATAGCAAACCATGTCACTGATTGTTCATGGCCCAGATGACTGGCTCCTTTGCACATCCTGCTAAAACATGGTGTCCACTTATGACATATAAATACACTTGGCTCTTCTGAGGATCCCAATGGTACAAATCCCAGCCTTGTGCCGTCTGCTCTGCTACAATGCCGTCACTGTCAGAAGGCAACATACATTATGTGGATTAGAAAATAGTGAAAAGGTTTCATGGTAGCTGTAGGTCCTAGAACACACACAGGAAGATGCTTGTGCAGCTGTGTAGATGTGTATTGTGCTCGGAATAAGGCTGTGACAGCACATGGTAGAACAGCTCTGAGACTTCAGTGAAGTCCTGAGAATCACTGGCTCCATTTGAATGGGTATAAATGTTTATAGGTTGGGCCTTAAAAACTCTTGAGCCTTTTCCTAGACTTTACACCAAATGTTAATTCTAATCGTTTATAGATTATGAAAATAAAGTGGAGAGGAAAGCTTATCTTAGCTCTAAGAACAGACTTTTGGAGGAACTGAGAGAAGACCTGTAACTTGAGACACTATATCAGAATGAAGCATGAACAAATACCTATGAAAACCCTGATTTTAATTTGTTAGTGTTCTCCATTTTGGCAGGAGCAGTCAATGTGTTAATTTCAAAGGTGTAATTTTCAGGCATGGTTCACTATGTTATGCTTGGTCTGCAGTGAATGAGTTGCCATGTTAATTTTGGGGTTTCTGCTTCCCATGTTCATTTTCCTAGCGTGAGTTGCATATGCTGGGTGACAACACATTCCCACTGTCATTGCTGAATTTCCAGGCATGCCAGGATTGCTCATGATTCCTGTGTCTCACAGGATAAGAGGCTGCAGAGTTCCAGTGGGCTGTTGAGCTCTAGTAGAATGTTTCTCTCAAATATTGTGCCAGGATTTATGTGTGATAAGTGTCTTTTAACATTCCATTCTCCCCTTAAGGTTTTTAGACTACTACTCTACTAGGAAAGAGAGTAGCTTTCATGGTATCTCAGCCATTTTCACAGGCAAGCCTTGCAGCATGGTTACTTGATATTTAATATGATTGTGTGATACAAATCTGACTTTCAGAGACTTGGGAACAAGCCATATTCTAAACTGGTACTAAGAGCAGCCTGTTCTTTTTCTCAACCCTTGTATACAGCTCTGTGTGCCTCTATTGGAAGGTACATAACTGCAAGCTGGGCTCAGCAAGGTGAGGATTGTGCAATGTATTCAACACATCTGAGTGCCACTCCACATATCAGCGGTGATGACGTGAACATGATGCCCACTGTCTGCTTTATATCACTCGGTGCCTCTCAGAGCGTGGCCTTCCTCCTCTCCTCCTCCCCAGGACTAATGTATCTAAAGGAACACAGTAATTTGTGACATGTAAGCCAGGGTTAATGTTAGTGCTTTGCTTGAAACAGCATCAAAAGGCTGCAGTGAGCCACGTGTTCAATGAGCCTTGTTGGATTTTATTTCCACTCATCGCATGTGGCCAATTTGTTAGGTAGCTGCTGTTTGCAGGCATCATTTCATGGTGCATTGCCTCTGCAGAGCCAGCCACACATGAAGAACCCAGGGCATTTGTTCCTGCAGGTGGCAGAAATGTAAACTATTGGAGTGATCCAACAGACATTTAAAGACTTTCTTCATTGTTTTCCAAAGAGCTTACTTCTGGGATGAAATGGTTGATACTGCCAGTGTGTGTTGGGAGGGGGTGGCAGCTGCATTCCCCTATTCATAGTGTTGCTAGAAAGGAACCTCGTCAATATTAAGGAGTGGCAAGACGTTATAGTCATGAAAATCGTGCACACACACAGAGGATATAAAAAGCACAGCTGAAATAATTTTCATCTTTGAACACTGTGATTATGGGGTTTTTCCATATATATAATAGTGAGATCTGAAGAGCAGTAGCAAGCAAAAAAAGAAAGGTGGGAAAACCATTTGGTGAATGGTGGAAGTGTTTCATATACAGTGAAAATATTTATAAAAATCTTTTGATTTCAATAGGTGGCCTTTAATGTTTGGAAGATCAATCTCATCCTTTGAAGTTAATCAAACACCCTACAAAAAGAAAGAATATTCACACAATGAGAGCTAACATAGACAACGGAGTTTAGTTACAGGATAATTATCAAATATCAGGTCAAGTGGACAAAAAAAAGATACACAGCCCATCAAGTGCTCTTGCATGGTATTTTTATCCTGGGAACACTGAAAGCAAGGTTCTGAAACATGGTTACTGCAGATCCTGCTGCATTGACAAGGGATGACTTACAGTACATCATCTGTCTCTGCTTCTGAAAAGTCTTGCATGTAATGAGAAGAAGACAGAGGACTCCTCAAAAGTGTCTGTAAATTTAGGCCAAATTCTGGGAGTCCTCATTAAAATGTGGATTTCAGTCTTTCAGCTCTCTCCTGGAAGTCCTTATGTTGGATTCAAGCTCTTTGAGTTAAAAAATGGAGGCAGTGAAATAGTTAAAAAATAAATTTTCTCTTGATTTAGCTAAAGAAATAGCTTACAGGAATTGTATAACTGTAAAAAAGTCTAATATTCCATCATGCAACTTGAGAGGATTACTTAAGATTTTTTTAAAATCTGAATAGTGCTGTAAAACATATTGCATGATTTTAAACTACCAGTGAAAAATAGACAAATATGAAACAGTGGAGATTTGCAATTACATTAGCAAATTACAACAATTACAATTGTTATTATTTTATACTTTCTTGATATACACCTCTTTTACCTCATGGCCTCAAAGTAACACACTGATTATGGTCAGTTGCAGATTAGAGGACAGGAGAAGACTGGAGCGAAACCTACTGCACAGCAGTGACACCGTGATCCTTCTGTAAACTTTCCAAAAAACGTCCATGAGTTTTCAATATGGCCAGTCAAAACCTCAATCTGGAAGTTATTTTGCATTATGAGAGTTTTACCTCAGCATCCTAGCAGTGTTATTATTGTCAGTGAAAGCACAGAATTGCTCTCAGGCCATAACATCAGGCAAGTGATGCTTGAACCTGTATGCCACAGGACTCTGCCTCCTGAATTCTAACACTGAAATTGTGTTAAGGTTAAAAACAAAGCAAGAATCTTTGTGCCATTTGAAAGATGCAAGAAGTTTACAATTGTAGTTGGTTTGATATTTCCTTTCCTCTCTTCCCAATCCCATTATATATAGAGGGCCCCAAGTGCAGTTTTGTTTCTGACTGCAGATTTCAATTATAATGTTTGTCTGCCCTTTGTCTCCACAGTGTTAAATCATCACATCTTGTATCCACCATACCATTAAATCTCAATTTTTGTCCTTTTTTCAACAAAGATGGTGATTATTGTCCCAGGCAAGTCTATTTTCAAGTGTGAAATTTAAGGTAATTAAGCAATGGGGATCCTTAATCAGATTAAGGAGCTGACTGCAGAGTTCACTAGAGGACTGATATTTCAGAAGCAGCTGGTTTGAGAAACCAGACAAAGTGGTCAAAAGTAAATTATTCTACTTTTCACCGGAAAATACTTTTGTCCTGAGAGAAACATTCTGGACTTTTGTCCTGAGAGAAACATTCTGGACGTGTGGCAAAGCAAAGGAATGCAGCATTACATCCACATAACCTGTATAAGGAGCCTGAACAGACTGTCAGGTGGGAATGCCCTGCCAAGATGGGCTTTCAGATCTGGGATCACAGCATGGGAGACTCCAAAAGAGTGTGCACCTTCTGGAGCTGATCCAGGGTCCTTGTCCCTGGAATCTGCAGACAAATCCAGCAAGGACCTGCTGGCAGACCACTGCTACAGCCAGGTAAAGGTAGTGGTATTCTCTGCATATCTCTGGGGAAGAGAGTCTTCTGGTGGTATTGCAGCACTGGGTGCAGTGGTGTGGGAAAGTGACACGTGTCTCTGGCCTGGGAGCATGGGCTGCTATGCTTTTGAAATCAATCCCTTCAGGACACCGAGCTGTGACAGAAATCCTCGTGTAGCAGTCCCCTGTTTGAGTACACTTGCCCAGGTCCTACTCTGTGTAGGATACCCAGTCCTGGTGCCCAAGTGAGCCAAATGTGCAGAACACCAAGTTAACACAGCTCTCTATTCCTTATGGTCCTAGTTCATAGACTATCGAGTCCTCTCATGGGAAAAGACATGAGAACACCTTGGATTCTTGTATATTTGTGTGTGGAGAAGGAATAATTCCTGGAACAGTAGAGGCCCAGCTGTGAGGACACACTGGGGTAGCAAGCATGGGCAAAGATAACTGATGGCCCATTATGAGTTTGAAGGGTATTGCCACTCCCTGAGTAGTGTTTCAAACAAAAACTGAAGCTTGCATGATAAAAATGAGAGCTTTTTATCTCTCATTTTTTTCTATTACTTCTTGTGCAAGAAGACAGCATCTCTACCCTACCTCATCCACCCAAGCAGGCATAGAGCAGTAGGAGATAACAACTTCTCAGTAACCAAGACCTACAGAGTAGGTTCAAACCCTCAGAAGAAGGGAGGAGAACACCTCACTTTTCAGGTTCTGGAAGAAGAAATCAAAAGCACCAGCTATGACACAGGGAAGGTAATGCTGTCCTAATGATATGAGCATGACATCAGCCTGCATTCAATTTCCCATGCCCAGAGTATTTTTTGCATAGTTAGACCGTAAGAAAAGCCACTCCAGGAGTATTTTAAAAATCTAAAAACACTTTGGGGCATTATTTTCTTAAAGTTCTCCACTAGGATAAGCATACATTCATTCCAGATGATGTCCCCGCAGGAGTACACCATGGTGTCTTGTAGTACACACTGTCATGCAGGCAGCTCGCTCATCATGGTGTCCCTTGGAAGAAGCATGAAGAACACTGATCTATATTAAGTCCCAGTACTGAGTTTCTGTCCCTTGAACCTCTCCTTTTGCAGGTGAGGAGGAGTTCAAGAGGAGAGGAGAACCCACCTGCTGCTGCAGACAGCAGCACTCAGATCCAAAGCAGTTTGAGCACCCAGAACAAGGAACAGATCACCTACTCTTGGTAATGGTGTTTTTGCTATGGATGGCAAACAATGGTTCTGGAACACGCAAATCCCTCTTCACTGCTCTTCAGTGTTTAAACAGTACTGAGTGGGGGGTGTGGGGGGAGTTTTGTTTTTTTTAATTGTAGCCAATGCTTCCTAGATTTATATGGGTATTGAATTCTGAAGTGTTATATGCTAACCTTTGTAGAGTGAGGGGTACCTAAACTGCAGGGATGGAGGGAGTATCCTCATACCACACTCCTGGGTATGAGGTAATTGGGTAAGCACCCATTTGTTTAACAGAGCTGCAGGCAAATAAACTTTTTTGTGGGTGGAGCTGGAATTCCAAGATATCCTCTCCTAAGTACGTGACATAATTCAGTACTTACCTGAAAGGGACAGGCAGGATCTGGTATGTGATCCGTGTTTGAGGTATCAAGATCTGGAAGAGGGCAATGCATGACCAGAACATACAGAGGAATCCTCAGCAGTGTCAGCTTTCCAGTAGCAGTTATACAGGATGGACTTATCTTTTTAAAACAAAGTAAAGCACGCTATTTATAACCCCACTGATAAATGACTGTTTTGAAAAAGATTCTAAAGCCTCATGGTTCTCTAACACCTAAAATTCAACTGCCCTGCTGAATATTTCTTTTCTGGATAAATATCAGAGGTGTGAAGTAATGTTCTATTACAAGTNATATTATACTATATTAAACTGAAATAGTCTTTTAATACAGCTGAAATATAAATGCAAGTTAAACACAGAAAGTAGGGACATGGGACCAAAGTGCCCCAGAGTTACCTTATTAGTGGTAGTTTGTAGCTGCCCTGAGAGTTTGATGTAGATTACCAATCTGTATCTTAATCTTCCTTCTTTACAGGGAGAAAGAGTAGCCTGTCTCACGTCTATATTTGGTGCAGAGTGCATACTCCACTCTGCTAACACACCACATCAGGAAGGAATTTCAAATGCTCCCAAGGAATTCAGTAACAAAAGTCCTGTTGGCTTTCCTTACATGCATGGGCAAGGGAACATAGTAATCCTGCATAATAAACTCTTCTCTTTCTGCTGCTGCTGCTGCTGGAGCCTCAACAACGGACTAATGAACCCTCT
>VXBC01012570.1:0-138858 GCA_013399945.1 Ploceus nigricollis | reverse complement strand
CCTTTGTAGAGTGAGGGGTACCTAAATAGCAGGGACGGAGGGAATATCCTTACACCACACTCCTGGGTATGAGGTAATTGGGTAAGCACCCATTTGTTTAACAGAGCTGCAGGCAAATAAACTTTTTTGTGGGTGGAGCTGGAATTCCAAGATATCCTCTCCTAAGTACGTGACATAATTCAGTACTTACCTGAAAGGGACAGGCAGGATCTGGTATGTGATCCGTGTTTGAGGTATCAAGATCTGGAAGAGGGCAATGCATGACCAGAACATACAGAGGAATCCTCAGCAGTGTCAGCTTTCCAGTAGCAGTTATACAGGATGGACTTATCTTTTTAAAACAAAGTAAAGCACGCTATTTATAACCCCACTGATAAATGACTGTTTTGAAAAAGATTCTAAAGCCTCATGGTTCTCTAACACCTAAAATTCAACTGCCCTGCTGAATATTTCTTTTCTGGATAAATATCAGAGGTGTGAAGTAATGTTCTATTACAAGTGTGTCTGGGGAACATATTTGTGTACGTGTTCTAAATTTAGCCTTCTGAAAGTTGTGTAACTCAACTTTTCTGAACAATAGCAGCAATATGGCTTTTGTGTTTTGGTGTGGTTTGCATGATTGTATCTATTTAATTAGTCCCCTGTTAACTGAATGGCTCATACTGATCTTTTTGCGTCTGCTGGCTGATTCTTTTTCCTATGTCTGAACAGAGACTTTTCCCTCTTAAAAGATTGTCCTAAGAACCCAGTTACACTGCTTGAATTCTGAACAGTCTGTGTGATTTTTAACTGATGTTTTTATTTCACAAGTTTAGTACATACATCTGTATTTACGTATAAACATTGAAAAAAATGTNTTCTGCTGCTGCTGCTGCTGGAGCCTCAACAACGGACTAATGAACCCTCTCATGTCTCTTCACCCTCCTGACAGAGCTGAATACCCTGGGCCACCGTCTTTGTTGACAACCTTTCAACTGGGCTGACTTGTGCACATGCCACCTGTGAGCTGCTAAAACGGCTTCACTTTTGCATTCCCAGGGTAGAGCTCCATAGGCTGTGCAGCATTTGTTTTGGACAACACCCAGTGAGACAGAAATGTTGAGCTTCTCCAGGGGTGCTGATGGGGTAAGTCTGTTCACTGGCTGATTCTGTGGAAACTGGAGAGCCTCACTGCCATTTCTGCAGTAAACTTAAAAAGACGTGCTGATGTCTTCACCTGGAACATGAGAGAGAATAAGACATGATCCCTTTGCAATTCACACTTGTGAATTGTTTTCTGTTTTGTTTGATTTCTTTTTTTACCCCATTCAAAAGTTAAAATTTTCACTGTCTGTATTTTGCCACTATATGTACACTCAGTCATCAAATCACTTCTTTCTTATGTCTTTTCTCTAGCTACCACTTTGAGGAAAGATGTAAATCCAACTTGTATTTTTATTGTCTGTGACAGCAAAATCAAATTAAACTTGCTAAAAAATATAATAGCAAGTAACTAATGTCTTTCAATTTGAAGAAATCTCTTCAAACAGCTTGACTTTGAGATACAGCTGTTAATCACCCAGAGTTGTCAATGGCTTCAGAATTATTGCAGGGGACCATGTTCCCCTCTCTTTCTCTTCCTTTCCTCAAAGTACTTTTTATCCTCTTCCTCTAGTTTATCATTGTATGAAACTACCTCAAGGTTATCTGCAAGTAAAGAATCTGAAGGATTTTTTTTTTTTACATGAGGTTAGTTTTAACAAGGAAAGGAACTTCTTTCTGAAAGCACTAATGTGTTAATCCATTCTCGGAACAAGAAATTTGTTTTGCTGCAGGGGGTCTTAAGTGGAGAATCCAACACCTTCGTTTTTTATGCTGCCCATCTTAAATAGTGTGCTAAGATAACAAGATATGAAGAAAGCAGATTAGATGAGTGTATTACTGCCAAGCTTAGTTGTTGTTTATTATTATTATTATTATTACTATTATTATTATTATTATTATTTCTGTATTTCTGAAAACAGGGCAGTTATACCCTCTTCTAGAATTCAAGCCTAATGAACAAAAATATAAGCAGTCCCTATGTGCTGCATACCTCTTTATCTTGATTATAACACTAGTCAAGAACTGGAAGACAATTTTTTAAATAACAGATGCTAGAAAAAATGGTGTTTGTTTATATAACACTTAGAATCTGGAGTTCTAAATGTAAAGGTTATATGAGCTTTCTTAATGTGGAGGCTGAAGTGACATTTAACCCTAGTTAAATTTGCTGGATTTTTCTGTCATTCAATAAATAATAGAGATTTAGGTACTATTTCTTATTTACAGGTTCTAGGTACAAATAGCATGTATACTTTGTGGAAATCCTCTAAGATCCATAAAGAGGGATACAGGGAAGAGAAAGCTTCAGGATGAAAGAGCAGAACACGATAAATTGATGACCAGTGGACTGAAATGTTTCAGCTGTCGTTGCTCCCCATGTCTGTTTACTGTATGGGTTTTTTTAAATGTTGTTGTCCTTGGAAACAAACAAATAGTGATTTTTGCTCTTACCATTGCACTGAATTAGCAGTGTTAAGGTGTTTGCTGGTTTCTTAATCTCTGATACACTGCTGGTTTTACAGTTAGCAGTGTTGCTTTATTTTCTTTCAGAGTTGTTCAGTGTGACAGGGATAACTTTCCTTTTGGCAGTTTCTCTGCTTTGTGTGATGGTGCTTTTTGGGTAGCTTTTTGAGTAGCTTTTTCTTTTCATGCTGATTTCATAGTGTGGTATGAAGTGTATTCGGGACAGGTGATGAAGGAAAAAGAGTAGAAAGGTTTTTGTTAGGGGTGATGCACAGGAAGAATGGGAATACACAATAATATAATTCTTCACTATACTTTGATGTTTTAAAATAAAATTAATCTGGAACTATTGTTTCTGGAACTGAAACAATACTGCAGGCAACACTGACTATAGTGTGTTCTTGAAACTTTTTGCTGGAGAGAAGTAGGTTATCTCTTTTACCCCTTTTTCACTTTTTCATAGCTGTTTTCTAGCCCTTTACTGGGACTTCTATGCTTTCTCTTTCCGTGGCAAAGACAGGACAACCTTCTTTTGGGGCCAACAGGGTCCTGGGCTGCTTTAGAGCCACCTTTAAGTTCCTGAGCTCTCAACTGACACAGAAATGCCTTCTGCCTGTGCTGCAGCTCTTACCTACTGAAGTTGATGTCATTAACCCTGGCTGGCCCATTCTCTCCCTCTTGCCCTGCTCACAGCTCCTGTTCTGCCTCCAGGACTTGGCAGCAGTGAACCCTCACTGCTATGGGGAGCCAGGCCCATGTGGGTGCCCATTGCTCCTGGGTTTGTGGGAGGACAGACTTCCTCAATCTCAGGGCCCTGCTGGGGCTGTGGAGTAGCTTGTGCTGGTTCTTGCCCTGCCTCTGGATGCAGGAATTTGGTTTGTGCCCAGCTGCTGTTGGTCCTGTCCCTCTGGCCCTCAGTAAAAGAGGAAAGTCTGCAAGGGCCATGGTTCCCTCCTGTTTTCTGTCAACCTTCTCTCCAGGACAGCGCTCTGCAAGAAAACTTCTTTCCACCTCAGTGTTAAGAAAGAAATGATATTCTAAGTTACTGCTCCCCACAGGCCATCCATGTACTACTGTCTGACCTCTCTTTCCCACCTGTGTCCCCTGACTGCTGCCAGGATGGTTTTTATCATTCTTGGTTTCGGGTTTTAGGAATTACGGGTTAGAATTTCAACCAGTTTGTCACCCTAGAAACTTATTCAACCAGTGTAGGGTAAAAAGAGACCTCTTCCAGGAGCAAAACCCACCTTTTGCTCAATGCTCACCCTTGATGTGACCTCCATGGCTGCTTTATGAGCCTGGAGGACTTGCAAGACTGCTTGCTTTCATGCCCTCATTCCTGATGATACCTGGAAATATCTCATGATACCTGTTCCCTACTCAAAATGTAAGACCATAGGAACCAGCAAATAGCAACAAGCATAGTCTTGGTGAGGACTGATGTCTTTGTCCCTGTTTCAGGTGGGGCTGTGGAAGCAGTGTTTATTGGAAGCACCTTTTTGCTAGCCTCATGAAGCCCAGAAGTCTGAAGGATGCTTCCTTCCCTTCTTTGCTGTGTACGCCTGTTCTCCCAAGTGTGAGACAAGGAAGAAAGAGGAGACCCACTGCATTTACAAACCAGTCAAAGTGAAGCACCTGGTGTCTTTGAGGCTGCAGGGAGTGAACTTTGACTCTCCCAGAGGCATTTTTATAGTGCACCAGTAGCTTAAAAGCTCTCAACAGAAAGAAACTTATCTCCAAGAAAGACCCTTTTTCTATGTATCACTATCAAAACTGTGATTAGCACACTTGGCTTGCTACACATGAGAAAAAGCTGTGGATTGGACACCCTACATGTTAAAAATGAAGTTAATTTTATCATATTTACCTCTCAAATCCATTTTACATGCAGTTGTTTCAGATAATACATTACATTATTTACACTAGAGAAACTTGATCTTTTTTTCTGTTTTCCTGAGATTGTTTCCTTTGCTCCTTTGTTCACTTTTGTTGTTTCCTGTGGACAGCTGGTGAATGTCCCTTTCTTCTTGTCATTCTTACACAGCAGTAGCAAAGGGAAAATACTTCTTTCTCCTGACACAAATAGCCCATCTTTTTCTGGCTGCTACCAGGAATTTTGTTTGTTTCTGGCAGAGGAACAGACAGATTAGTAAACAAGATAGAGAAAGGCATGCTTGTTAAACTTTGCTCCTTTGCACACAGCTGAAACTGCTCATAGTGCAATGCCAAAATCCTAATTTTTTTTCTCCCAGGGTTATGTTCTAAGCTTTGTTTTGATTCCTTGATAACTTTTCTTTGCCACTACTCTGATGTTTCCCTGTCTCTATCTTTTATGCTTAGCATAAGATGAATAAATACAATATCCATGCATTTGTCATCAGACATTCTGAGTCACTTCTCTCGGTTGTTACGAGATTTTCTTATAGTCCACTTCTGGAGTGTAGCATTTTTCCCTTATTTCCAGCTGTCAGCACTATGAAAAATGATACCTCATTTAACTTGAATGAAAAACAGCTCTTATGTCTGGCTACCCCAGGGAGATGATGGATTGGTCCAACTTGTGCCATGAAAAAATACACTTAGAATGCTCTTCTCAGAGAACAAAAACTCAGGGACATAATACAAAAATTGGTTTGTAACTCCTTTTGTAAGAGTAAAAAGAGGTTTTCCTAATTAGTTTTTCCAACAGCCAAGTGCTGTTTGTCCTCCAAGTACAGTCCTGCCTGCAGGGTAAAAAATCCAAAGTTGCTTGTCTTCTGGAATGTTTTTTTGAAAGCTGGAGTATTTAGCAGGTTTTGTAGAATAGATCTATCTTCCATTCAAACCAAAATAGGGCTCTCTTATGTTTCAATCCTGAAGTTTCCTTTAGGACTTCTGTCTCCAGTTTTTTTGTTGGGATTAATTATCAAATTTTTGTTCTGCCATACTTATTACAGGAACACATACAAGTCCCAAGGAGATCTGTCTAATATCTCAGCGGCAGGGTCCCTGGGTCTCTTACAGGTGTTAGAAAGTGTTTCAGAAAACTGTGTGATATTTGTTCCTTGGTTGGCAGTTTGAGGGTTCATGGTTGTGTTTTGGCACAAGGGATGGATTTTGCTTTGCCAAGCTCATTTTCTTTAGCACAAACCACAATAAAGGGCTTTTTCATATCCTGTTTGAAACTCATGGTTTGAAGGTGGTGCTCAAATTAAGAATATAATCTGCCAATAATTGGAGGGAGGGAGAAATGAACAAACAAAAAGAAAATCCTACCTTGACACATAAATTGAAATTCCCTGTAACTACCTTAAGTTTCTTCTAACCCGAACTATTTTAGAATTTGCTTCTGGGTCTTGGTTCCATTGCAGGTGTGCATGTTCTTGTACGTAATTAGAAATCTAGTTTATATAAAAAGGTTATGTTTAAATGTTACATATTTTTAAACAAACCAAACAAGCAGATGCTATGGGGAGACTTATGCATGTAGTTTCTTGGGTGGAATTGTTTTTCCAGAGTGACCTGCAAGCCTAAACACCAGTGTCACTTTCTCAGCTGTTCTGTGGAAGGAAACGCAGCAGCTGCTGTCCCATAGTGTGGGCTACTTGTGGCATGCTCTGGACTAGTGGCAATAAAATTAATATGTCAAACCAATATTGTAATCTAAATGTGTCGAATAATTCCCCACACGGAATAAAAAACTTAAGCAGTGTTTAAGCAGCTATTAGAGAGGTCTTCCTTATGCTCGTTTAGAACAAAATGAAGACTCTAGAAACAATTAAAGATTAAATTGAAAAGCAGGTAAATTATCTTAATCTTAGGAATAAAATATTCCTTAAGGATTCAAAGTGCTTGGTTTCCTTCTCTGATTGCTATGGTCACTATACCTTTAAGTATTTTTGGATTCAAATTCTCTTCTTTTGATTTAGCATTTGATATATATACACATGCTCATCCTGTTTAAAGAGTTTGATTCAGTGGAAGAATCATGTTGAACATATATATTCAGTAGCTAGTAAGTGAGAAAGTATTTTACTGGTATAATGTGAAAATGTAGATTTGATGGTTGCATGTTAGAAACATAGCACTGGGTTTGTCACTATAGAATCAATGGTAAATTTTTTTCTAGCTGTTTTAATTTGAGAACTTTTTTTGATTTGGTTAACTGATGTCAGATGATGTCCATGGAAGAAGCCCTTCACACTTCAGAGGGTGACAAAAAAGAACAGGCAGCTTAATGCTACCAAACTAGGGGTGTGTCAAATCTCTCTCAAGAATGATAAACTCAATGGAGTTGTCTATTTTTAACCTCCTGTTCTTTCCTTTTGGCAGACTAATCAGTGTTAGCTGAGCCGTTTCGCTGAATGAATCCAAGCGACTCTGGTGCTTTCTGAAATGAGCAGTGGACCCTGAGAGAACGCCTCAAGTCTGCTTTGATGTATGCAGTCCCGCTGTGAAACACGATGTCAGATGAAGCCAGTTCGGAGCAGAAGCCTTCTACAACAACAGTCAGCTCAGTTGCTGTGCAAGCTGGGGATGCCAGTATTGTTATAGCTGTGCTTAAGGTAAGGCAGCAACTGCTGGCACGTCTGCTCTTGTCTTTCTGCTACTCCGTGATTAACGTGTTTAAATATTCTGGGCAAATGAGTAGTTAGCATAAAATGATACAGCAAGGCCATTTGATTAGTCAATATCTGATAGACTTTGCTTGGAAGTTAACACTTGTTTCTGTTCACAATTACTCTTGGTGGCTTTTGGGCTGCTGGCGGTTTTTTTTTCCAATAGGATAAATAGTTTGGTCAAAATATGTATGGTCTTGGAAGGAATTCCTCTTACTCTGTTTAAAAAGAGTTAAATGAAGAGTGGCATAATAATGTGTTTAAAGCATGATGATTGCAGTTAAGCCTCCCTGAGTTACTTTAACCTATACTCAGCAATAATTTTACACAATAAGTGGCTCTACAAACTCCACAGATGAAGTATTTTCTGGGAAAAAAAAAGACTAAGCTTAATAATGAGTAGTTATTTTTGAAAGCTGTGAATCCACAATCCCACATGTTTCAGTAAGCCCTTGTGTACATACAGTTGCGTTTATAAGCGCCGAAAGGCCTGTCCTCTAAGCTGGAATCCACACCTTCAGTTGGTATAAAATTCGGCATTGGGAGTAAATCTGCATGCTATTAATGAATCCCAGCTGGAATTTATTGGCAGTTTGATTTTCATTCGCCAGGCAACCTGGAAAACTGTAGCCTCAGCCATTAGAGTCTGTTTGTAATGCAGAATAAGGTGATAATGAGTTGAGTTGTCAGCTAATTCAGATGGTTATTCAGGATGGCTTACCTCAGTTGTGGGAAGGTTTTTTTGAGGTCAGTTTTCACCCTTCCTGTAAGGCGGTCTGCTGTTGCAGGGGAGTAATTTCATTGCAAGGAGACTTAAGTTGATGGTGAAGTCATTTTCCCTCTCTGTGCTGTGGAACCATGCTAGCTTCCAGTGACATCACAGCTTCGGTCCTTATCGGCATCCTTTGGTCCCTGTACCAAAGGCTGTTAAGTGTCCCTGCTGCAACTTGTGCAATGTCTTGTTCCATATATTCACTATAGAGGTACATTGGATCTATGCAGTAGAAATAACATCTGAGGCTATGGTTTTTTGCATCTCCTGTAATACATTTGTTACTTCTGCTTGCCCCACTCATCCACCGAATTCACTTAACTATCTGTGTCATCTTCAGCTAAAAGGGGACATGAGTCAGAGGGAAAATTTTGGCTCATTGTGATAATTTTACTCTTCATGGGCAAAATCAATATTGGAGCACCTTCTGGATAACACCAGTCTGGGATTTTGTTACATGAATGAAGTTCGTACTGTATTCTCTGTGACTTCCTTGTGTGTATGGTCCCTGTGCTCCTATGACCATGGAAAGTATGTGTGAGCTGAGAATCCGTGTGAGTGAACAAATGAAGGAAACCTCGTGTTTTCTGAAGGCTGTAATTGTTTGCTTATTACAGTGTGGAAAATGGGTGAAGCTTCAGCTAGCTGAATCAACACCAAATATATTAGAAATTGGCAGCAATCAAGATGAGACTAAAAAACTACTTCAAGATCATGAATTCCTCCTATCCAAGCTGAAGGTAAGATGTGATAAGGCCACAAAAAATTCCTCGAGTCATTACAGTTCAGGTACAACAGCTGATGCAGCTGTCTGTGCCTCCTATTGCAGTATGGTGGTTAGGTTAAACTCCACATAGAAAAAAATATGTTCAGCCTTTGTCAGTGTAGCAGATCTTCAGTGGTCCTTGTGGGTTCCTTCCAATTCAGGATATTCTATAATTCTCTGGAAATTAGGCTTCTTCCCAGGAAAATTATGCTTCTGACGGCAGCAAGAAAGGCACAGTTTTTTCTACTTCACTGTCAAGTGAAAAAATCCTACAGCCCTCAGTAACTGCTAAATATAAAGGAATGTTAATTAATTTTTTAAATTCTCCAATGTTGTGAAAAGTCTGATTATTTTATAACAGCTGTGAACACAAGCAAGCCCCTTGTAATTCTGAAGTAGATATTCCACAAAGATTTTAACTGAATCTTAATTGATGTAAGTTGCATTGGTAATAATACTGTAGGATTAAAACAGCTTGTCTTGATCTAGGAATATTTTAGTTAAGTAACAGTCCTAAAATCAGATTTTGGCGTTCCTGTGAGCAGATTTTAGGAATGGTGGAGTGACAGGCTTGCATGAAAGAACTGAATAATTTTAAGTGTGGGTGTTTGACACTGAGAGAAGTCTGAAGTCACCTAAAAAGAAATGTTTTAATGTTTTGATAGGGCAGGTTGACTTTATATATGTAGACAAATACATTCCTCTAACATCTTTGAAGCTATGAAGAGTAACTTATCTAATTTTTGGGGGGATTACATAAATTTGGGATCTGAAAGAACAAACATGATTTGGGTAGGATCAAGTATTTGATTTAATACCAAGGACTATGTACTTCTCCAATCATTAAAAATATCCAATGAGTGTGAGGCAATTCAGTACAGTATATGGAGAGCGCAGCTAATACACTGCACTGTGTGGATTTTGAAGAGTATGAAGAAGTATGGAAAAAACCCACCAAACACCCAAAACCAACCAAAATACCCAAATCCTAGAGAGAGGTGGGTTTGCTTTCCTTTTTTATGCAAAGTGCCTCATCCTTATTGTCACTAATGCAGCATTAGCTGAGTTCTTACACCCTGATGACAGGAAGAAGCTGATTATTTTTCTCCTAATTTTCAAAAATAAATGTTAAAGAGTGGGAAAAGAAAACAGAGTAATTCCCATCTCTGAAAGAAACTCCCATCTTGTAAGAAAAACAAAGTTTCAAATAACATTTTACTATCAAGTCAAATCAGATCAGAAAATTTATTACGCATAAACTGTTCAAGAATGCTTGTCATCCAAATACATTGGGAATAAACACTCATTATTCCATGTTTTATGCCTGTGGGCCTTTCAATTCAGCATTGATTAATGAATATTCTATAAAAGAATTAAGTTCAAAATGACTACTTTTTCCTCAATAACATGAGCAATGTTGTAATAAAAAGGGACTGCAATGTTGTTATAATTCTTCCCGGCTGTGCGTTTTTCAGCCATGACCATTTGTGAGTTATAGCAAGTTGTTAACACTTGTCAGTAATTACATAGTCTTAAGTCACTAAACCCACTCAAAAAAAAGTTTTTCCAAGATTGATTCTCAGTTTTGGAAGTATTGTTTATAGTAATTCTTTTCCACTTAGCATTTGATAATGAATTATACCTTAGTTGTGTGGAGATGGGTAAGAGGCAGTTTGAATTGTTTCCCCATTTCTTTTTTATTGTTGTAAAAAAAAAGGAAAATAAATCCTGACAGATACCCATACTTGATATGCATATGCTTAACTTCGCTGGTTAGACTAACCCAATTCAAAATTAAATTTTTGTGCAGGTCAGGTAAAAATTCTTGAATGAGTAATGATTCAATCATGAAACTAGTCCTGCTTAAGGCAAGAGTTAGATGATTCATACAAAACACATCTTCAGAATCAGTAGAGATGAACCTATCGACTTTTAGAAGATAATTTATGGAATAGTTGTTCATTCTGGCATTATCCCATGTTCTTCTGTAAACTCATTCTAGGTTTTGATCACCCCTTTGCTTTTTAACTTCATTATTTTCATCCCAGTATATTTATTGCAAGTTACAATCAAAATATTCAGGCCAAATTCTTCTGTCAGCTTAATATGTTGAAGATTTGCAGGTGTAAGTAAGGACAAAATCTGGCACAGTGATCAGTTTAAATACAGTACTTCTGATGCTAGAGCAAAAGGAATGTATTCCAGCTCAGTATTTCAGGGAATTGGTTTTGATTTAGCAATGCTAACAGGGTTAAAAAAGCCCAAACAAACAGTTTGACATTTAGTAAGGCAGATGGTACTTTAAACAGCAATTGGAATAGATTTGTTGAAAGAGAAAACAGTAATTTTTAGAACATCTTTGAAGTTATTTTAATGTTCAGAATTATAATGATAAAAATTGGTGTGTGGTCTTCAGGGCCGTAGGGAAAAACATATCCAAAATACTTTGCTTTGATAGAATGTACTCTAGCTTATTCATAACTGATTTACATTTGTTCCATTAAATTTAGGAACTGGGAATGCCCTACTACTGAAACAAAAAGCAGAATACGAGTTTTGAAAAGGGCCCCACTTCAAATGTTTATGGATCAGGAAATAGACGTTTTGTTATTATTAACAGAGTTGAAAGAATGAATGTTGAACAGCAAATATTAAAACTGAGACTAAACAGAGAACATGATACAATGTTTACATCCAGTTTAAATCCCCTCAGTAGTCTCATCTAATAGGTTCTGATTCTAAGCTAATATACTCTGTTTGTGTTTTGCTAAATCAGACCATATCAGCAGCACCAGTTGTGTTGAAACCATCAACTTCCGTGATTTCATGGAAGTCTCCTTCCCAATATCTAATTCATCCTTTTTTAGGTAACTTTCAGCAGGTTTATATGTTCTGGAACTATGTATATGTGCATTTGGATGTCTCATTCTTCACAATTTAAAAAGAAAAATGAGAAGGATCAAACCTATAAAACCTGAGACAAAACTTCCAGGAGGTAAAATGAGATAGATTGCACCTTGCATAGACATTTCTCTGTCATTCTCCTGTTTTTTCCAAGAGAAGTGCTACTTGGAGATAACATGATTCCTTAGTGCTTGGGTCTCTCAATATTAAAACTCACTGGATCTTCTGGGGGAAAAAAAGAAAAAAGAAAAAGCGTGTGTTTGTGTGTCCATAAAAATGTTAAAATTCCCAATAAGGCATTCTTGGTTTGCTTCCAAAGTTCTGGTTTTTATCATGAGAGAGACTGAGGCAGAACAGCCGCAAAACTGAAGAGAATCCAGCCCATAAACTTAAGTTTAAAACCATCATTGTTATTAATTTGGCTTATGAACCTGAGGATTGCTCCTAATTATTTTATTTACTTTAATTCGCAGAGCATAAATTGCAAAATATTAATTTATATGTTAATAGCCAAGAGAAAAAAATGAGAAAATTACATTCTTCAAAGAGCACTAATATAATACATTCATTTTTTTCATTTGATATCTTTTAAATAAGCCTTTCAGTTATTTCAATCAAAAATATTTTCAAAATGCTTATTTTTCAGTAATTTTCTTATGGAAGAAATTATTTGTTAATATATTCTGAATTATTGACAATTAGTTGTTGAGGTGCCCAACAGTACAATTAGCACAAAAGTTCAGCGGCATTTTTATCAAACCAGAGCTGATTTTTGCAAGTGATTTGGAAAAAAAAAAGGAAAAGGTAAAATGTAATAAATATCTTTTTTTCAGTGCTAGTTCAGCTCACTCATCAATTTCAATATTCGTATGAACAAAATTCCCACCAAAATAATATTTGTCTTGAGGTAGCTTTATGGCTATTTTCCGGGCTTCAAGGTAGCAAATGTGTTGTGTAATCTCAGCACTGCCTTTTAACACTAACTAAAGGCTAATTTTAGCAGCATCTCAGTGCTAAGAGAATGGGAGGGTAGTTTACACCTCTGAAAATTCCAAGTTACGTAGTCAGTGTACAACAGCTCAGGAAAGGCAAAAGATAATTTCCCCTTCTCATTCCTTACTCTTTCAACAGAAAGAAAAGTACCCTAACAATGGACTGTGAACAAATTAATACAAAAGTTATGCTACCCAACACAACTTAGATAAAAGACTTTTCTGTCTTTGCTGCAATATCAGAGGCAAATGTACCCTGAGAAGGAGTGGGGGGAGAGGTGTGGCTGCGCAGCAGCTGCATCACCAGGCAGGGAGCATTCCTGCTGCAGGCCTGGGATTGCATCCACCACGTATCCATTCAGTCCATCTGAACCAGAACTTTGCTCCCTTTAAGATACCAGTGCTCTTCTTTTGGTGTAGTAGAATTAGACATATCATAGAAATTTAATAGAAATTGAAATTGTTCTGTTGTTTTCAGAGCAATGCTTTTTTGACATGGTTTTACTGACAGCAACAGAAGTTGCATGTTTGCATGAGCTCCTTTTTGACTACATGCTAGGCATTCCTTGTATTGTCAGGCTTCATTCCAGCTTCTCAGAGTCCAAAAAGAACCCCACTCTTCCATTTTTTTGTGTTCACAGGGAATGAAACATGAGATTCCAAAAGTGTTTGAAATAATTTTAAGTCTTTACTGGAAAGCTCTCTTAAGTACACTCAATTGATAAAAACCTCATTAAAATTCAGGTTTTTGTGAAATCAATTTTTTTGATGGAAATACACATTTTTCCTCTTACTATGTTTGCTTCTAGATCAAGAGACACAAGTTGGAAAAAAGGAAATACCAACTGGATATTAGGGAAAAAAATTTGATCACAAAAATGAGTTCATTCTAGAACAGGTTGAGCAGAAAAGTTCTGGAATTTCCATTGTTAGGGATATTTAAGACTTCATGGGCTAAGTCCTTGAGTAACTAGAGCAAGGCTTTAGACAGATGACCTGAAGAGTCCTGTCCAAATTATTCCTTGGCTCTGTGTTGGTAAAAGGGTTATATTTCAAAGATAAAAAGTAGAAAACCAGTAATATCAGTCTATTTCATTTAAAAATAAACTATTCACATACGTAGTATCTAGAAACTAACATAATTGAAGGTAAGTTTTTTGAAAGTTTGCAGTAAATAATGGCTTTGATAGTTGTGGGAGGCATAATTTTAAACTCAAGGCAATAAAACTTTAATATCACTCTGACCATCTTAGGTATTTGAACCATTTCTCAAACAAAGAGTAGTTTCCTGCAAAATGTTCCTCTCTTTTTTTTTAATTAGTCTGTCTTCTCAAAATGTAACTTTTTCTGTTGCTGAGGAAACAAACAACATGACAACTCTTGTAATTCTACATTAGGCTTTTGTAGCATTACAGGAGCTATTATTTGAAGGCAATAAAATACACACCCATTTCAAATGAGTGAACCATGTTCAATCCATGCCAAAGAAAAAATTAAGTCTGAATGAAATGAAAACTGAATGATTAATGAAAACTTCCATTAATCAGTTCTAAACACTAAAAGACTATTACACATGAACAGTTTCATTTTTTTTTTTTCGGTAACTTCATGCACGCTAGTTTTGCATTTCATTAAATGTAGTAGTTTGGTTTGCTTTAACAGTCTAATTTTCTTTGGCTGGATTTGAATTCATCTCATAGTAACTGAATTTTAAAAGGTGCAGGAAGCATGACTGATAACCTTTGAAGAATATTCCAGTTTTCTCTGTGTCTTAGGGATTAGCTATTCCTCACAGCTAACCAATTACTAGAAAACAGCCTACTTGTCAGGGATAAATGGTAATTAACAACCTATTCAGAAAAAAGGCTTCTAAAAGAAGAAAATCTACTTCTAGGTCATATACCATTTTTGTAGCATTCATCTTGTGTAGTTAGGAAAGATTTAGCATTTGAAATGTCTTTTAAATATGTTGAAGCTGATGTAATATTAGGATAAAAGCATACCTAGTTTTATTTAAAAATATAAAATAGTCAGCTCTTTGAAAACTAGTCTTTGCCAAGAAATTCCACGTGTAACTACCTCACATGTCATCTGGTTTTCTACAGTGTATTCAGAACAGCTGTGAAAGTGGTCTGATATTTTAGTAAAATTAACCTTGTAGTGGCAAGCAATTTGGGTGTAACGTTCTGAGAATATTTTATCCCTTTTTTTAATATCAGCATTGTCATGACTATAATGCTTCTCATTAATTGATATTAAGATGTTGAGTTAGTAAAGAGACTATCAGTATCTCATATAGTCATTTAATTCCTGTTATATTTGTTACAGAGCTGGTCTAGAATGTTAGTAATATCTCATGTTGGATGATAAATGAATGGCACTGCTTTTACTGAGTCGTTATGCGTGTAACAATTTTATGCCTCATCAAGAAGGAAATATCATAATGGCTTGTCTTAGAGTTGGTTATCAAATTTTTATCCAGGAGTATATGAATGGCCATTTGAATTGCCTAATAAAAATTTCTTTTCATATTACATATTCATGTGGTAGCACCTCTAATAACAAAAAAAAAGTGACACTTCATTAATTCATGCTCATGATAAAGCCCAAGATGGGGGTGGGAAGAACACAGAACAAATGTTAATCAATTTTTCTGACACATTAAACATTTGTAACATAAGCTGGCCAGCAGTTATCTTTCTTGTGGTGAGATTAAGAATGAAACACAGAAAAACTATTTTGACAATAGAGCATTATTATTTGGTGGCCAGCTTGAGCAATGCAGCAAGCTGAACTTCAAACATTACATAACTTAGGTGTGTTTTTTTGGAGAATACGTGCTTATGTTCAAACCACTCTTGTCTGGATTGCATTGTCGTCATCAGAAACTTATGAGTAAATTACCTCACAAACTTCTAATGTCCAGTAATGTAATTTGATGGCATATGAAAGAGGAATCAAAATATCTGCACTGCTACCACTTCCAGGCAGACAGACCTGTGTTTATGGAGATGTAAAAACTTTGGAGTGTAAATATTAGAGATAACATGATAAGTTCTCTTAAATCTTGTTTGTATGTGAATTTTATAAAACTATTACCTCTTATGTGCAGATGAAATTCAGAAGCTTGCTATAAAACATGCAGAAATAGCTACACTCCTATCATTAGGAACTGGAAATAAAGCAGGAGTAGGAGGCTTGTGGTTCCTGTACAGACCCCCTGTAAAAATATCCTGACACTGGTATCAGCACAGTGTTTTGGATTTTGTGTACAGATTTCTTATGTTTGTGTTGTTTTGGTGTATTTCCTTCTCAGGCTTTGGAAGACAAGGTATGGGACCTGCTGCAGGAAGCAGACAAGGTTGCAGAGGAGAACAAAGAAAAGAGTCAGGTTTATGATGCCATGGCAGAGAGCCTTGGGGATGCATGGGATGCCCTCATCATTATGTTAGAGAAGCGACAGGCACTTCTGGAACTTACTTCAGTGTTCTTTGAAAATGCTCTGGAGGTTTGTATTTAAATCAAATAACTGTTAATTTGAAGCTGCCCTCATCTTACAAGTACTCTGACCACTGTAACTTTAATGTGTTTTATATTGTTCATTGTGTTCCAAAAGGTTGAGGCAAACAAAAAAATTAAATTCTTGGGATCCTTCCTCAGGATCCTTTTCCATCTTTCAGATAGTGCAGGATGAAGCTGAACAAAACACCATGCACATTTTAAGAAATATTTTAGTCATGATGTGTCCCAGATTTGTACTTGACAGAAAATGCCAGTGAAAAGTGGAACTGGACCAAACCCTAAAATATGTATTTCAGTGGCTATGGACATTCTGCAGAATAGCTTTCATTGCTTATGATTAAAATTATTTGGCATTGAAAGAACTTACTCTCAGGTGCCTTCTTTGAAGCACACTGATGATTGCTCACTGGAAGTTTTACACTAAAATATCAATAAGGTATTGTAATTACATAAAGCAAACATTAGTCTAACTTGACAGCGCTTTACTTGAGACTTTGGTGTACAGATGGACACAAAAGAAAAACTGTGTGACCCCTGTTTACCCATTTCTCTCATCCTAATTCACTGATACACACAGGGAGCTAAAGAAGACAGGGATCCCATACCCTGCAGGTTTTTGCCCACTCTGTAGCCTCATGATCAACTGTCCCTACATCCTGGAACTTGAAGAGTTTAATAATTCTCCCTGATAGTTTTGTTTCTGTAGTATGCCAGTGCCACCTATAAGTTGCAGAAGCAACCGTGGGATTACTAACTGTCCTAAGATCTCCAAGATCAACAAACTACTAATTATTGTGTCCTGATAATGTGTATTATACAAAGAAATTAGATTTGACATAAGACTTTGTAGGAAAGATGATATTAACAAAGTGGCAAATTGTAATTACAGATTGTGTCAACTAAAATCCTTCAATCAATCAGTACCCGAAAGAAGGAAGAGAAGGTGCAGAGAGGCCACAGAGCATCTGTATCTGGCAGTCATTAAAAATGCCTTTCTCCAAGAATTTACAAATTCTCATGAACTTTCCCAATAACACAGAGATTATGATGTAGTTATGCAAAACACAATTACAGTGTGCTTCTCCCTATCCTTTGTTTCCTTAATGCAGTTTGCTGTTAAAATTGACCAAGTTGAAGATTTCCTGAAAAATGCTCAAGAGTTTGACAATATTGACTCTTTGAGAGAACTTCTTCTGCAACAAGAGCATCATACAAAAGGTAGAAACAGTATTCCACTCCTGATAGCGTGTGGTTGTGTGCTGACTTCTTGAGGGAGTAATTTTATTCTTTCTGTGCATATTAAAAAAAAAATCTTATAACAAATATGCAAATATTCTGTTTAGAAAAATATAATGGTGAGATAGATTTTAGCAGACTTGCTGAAAGATGTGAAACTCCTGGTTTCAAGCCAGCCCTTGCATCTCTCCTTCAACAACTTTCCTGCACATACCTTTGCCCATAAAATTTCTTTCACATGAATTCTTTTTCTTTATTCAAGCTTTCATGTGAAGCACCTTCTACTGTATTGAGGCACATTCAAATCAAAGAGAAAAAAGTTTTTGGAACTAATCTCATTGTGTGGCTCTTCAGACATCTCTGCAATTCAACATGGTTCTGCATTTTTTATAAGTCTTAAGACTCTGTAATTTTAATAAAATTTTTAAATTAAACATGGCAGAATATCAATATACTTTATTATTCACTAGTGGAGCACTAGCTAAAACATTTTTAGCTACCTTGAACACCAGGTATACTTCCTGGGAAACTGAATAGAGAATCAAACTTGGATAACACTAATACGGGTTTTGGGTCTTCCAAACAGATCTTCATGGGAGCAAAGTGCTCACTGCATACCAATTTAAACTTGAAGTATCTGGCAGCAATTTACTGCTGAAAAGACAGTCTATAACTGTAAGGATCAGGTGAAATTATTTGCCAGACAAAGTCTGCTTTGATGGAAATAAGCCTTCCCTCAGATAGAGGAAAGTGGCTGCAATTTATTGACTTCTTATTCTACCCTAAAATAAAAAAAAAAAAATTTGAAAGCTGATATTGAGCTACTTGATAAAAACGGTGCTTTCTGCAAGAAGGATACTCTCTACCCACTCCAGAGAAAGGTGGCTGAAAATACAACCCTGACCATGTGTTGACTCTACCAGTATGTGATATGTAGTTTATCACAAATGCTTATTA
Source organism: Ploceus nigricollis (assembly GCA_013399945.1). Lineage (NCBI taxonomy): Eukaryota > Metazoa > Chordata > Aves > Passeriformes > Ploceidae > Ploceus > Ploceus nigricollis. Next base: position 120,564 of record VXBC01012570.1, on the reverse strand, counting down.
CTCTGGAATTAAAAAAAAAAAAAAATTAACACAAATGCACTCCAAAATGGAATTTAAAAAGTGAAAACTTAGGAAATATATTTGTTTACCCATTTCTACATGTGTTCAATTTTGGATGGACTGAAATGAAAGATTTCTGATTAATACCAGTTTTCTGGAAGGCGAGAAGTAAAATGGACAGGCTTTTTGCAGTGAGCTCACAGAAACTAATATCTCTTGTTAGCCCTTGGTGACTGAAGAACTAGAGGCCTCCCACTCTGCTTCTTCCCTAAGTGTTTTTTATGAAAGGTGGGGATTTAGGGTGCTTTATCTTGAATTACCAGTACAAGAACTCGGCTGGGAAGAGTTCAGAGTTCAGAGTTTCAGGGAGATTGCTTCTTGTATTTTTATTGGAAGCTCCTGGCAAATATTCCTTTCTTTATACTTTTCTTCATGTCTACCTTGCCACTTATATTGGTTTGTCTCCCCTTCTTCCTCATTCTGTGCCTAAAAAGCTTCCCTTTTCATTTGAAAGATTTAGAAATATTGATCGTTGTCCATCCAATAGATTTTGAACTATATGACTTTCAGGAGATGGAACAAAGACAGACACATCACTAATAGGTCATTAAAGTGGAGTAGTCCCCTTTTAACCAGAATTTTAACCCTGAATGTGTCTAGGTAAAAACTATAGAAGAAGGTAAGAGTTCCTGATACCCCTGACTTATTTATAACAGCCCCCAGGCATGAGAACACTTTTTTTCCCAACGCCTGTGAGGGATGTAGAGGTCTAAACTTAGCTTGCATCACAAGTGAAAAACTGCAGAGGGTAATGACCCACACGGGAAGCAGGGTAGAAAATTGCACTTCAGCTTACCCACAGGTTGGGAAACCATAAAAAACCCTCAGTTTTGAGAAAACAATGACACTTCTGGGTTTTGTTTTGATGTCTCTCAGTACACCATTATATGTGTGTGTATATATGTTTGTGTATACACCGTTGTACCTTTGTAGGTTTGCATAAGAGCTGTCCAAATTGAAATATCTTAGAATATATATATATCTTCTAAAGTAAGCATTCATGTTCATGCAATGCATGAAAATATGTTTTTGAAAATATGTGCTCGCGTATGCAAATAGATAGTTTGAATGATACTTGAGTAATACTTGAAATATGGTGCTAGAATCACAAAGCACTCTGGATTTTTTCCTGATGAAATTCTGTTCTTACAGAACTTCTGGAGAAGTCATTTGCTCTTTTAAACAAAAGCCATGACCTGACTCAATTCATAGAAGAATTCAAATGTGAGGGGCCAAATGCAAATCCAGAGCTGATTCAAGGAGCCCAGAGCAGCTGCTTGAAGATTGACAATCTCCTTGAGATGCTGCAGGACAGGAGACGACAGCTGGACAAATTCCTCAGACATCAGCGCCAAGGACTGGAGCAGGTTCTGCAAATTTGTTTGTGGCACCAACGAGAGACCCAGGTAACACATAAAATATCAAGGGAAATCACAGTATAAAAAACAACCTAGCAACTGTTTAACAGTACAAACAGAAAAAGAGCTTAAATATATTTATTAGGCCTACATTTCTGGGCTACTTCTGTTTGAAGAAATCCTAACTTTTGAATGTCTGACTGATGTTAGTGGGAGTTAAGGGGATACAGAGAAGGCAGACTACTGGAGACATGCTCTGCTGTATTAAATCCAAGAGTAGCTTTTTGCTCTTTGTGTTGCTTCTGTTTTGCTAGGCACAACTGTGTAGTCTAGAAGGATGCACAATCTGTGTGTTGTTTATCCCTTACTACCAGGTTATGAAACACTGAAAATGCAACATCTCCCTTTCATCTCTAACTGGAATGTGATGATCTGATAGTCATGATTGTAACATATTTCTTTTTCAGAATTTTCAATGTGTGAAAGCATATTTATTTTACATAGCTTCCTTTATGGAAGTGTCAGCATCATATTTTCTGATATCTCTTTCATTAATGAAAATCAAAGGCAGATTGGCCTATTTTATGCATAATTAGTTATCTTTGGAAGAAGAAAGTAATTAATCTAGTCAATAATTATTGTAAACAAAAGATAAAATCTGATTCTTGAAAAACAGGAGTGATTTTAGATTTCAACCAATCAAGGAAAATCACTGTCTTTTTCAAACAGCTGTGTTAACCTTGTCTCCTTTCCCATACCTTCAGCAAAACCACTGAAAGTGGAATTCTGTGTGTTTCTTGCTTATAAAGCAAGTTAAGAATTCTCAGTCATTCCTTCAGAGCTAAGGTAGCACAGTGAAATCACTCAGAGGTATTAGCTGTAGTGGAAGCCAAATGATTAAACTCACTGTAATGGAAAGGAATATTGCCAAGTGGTAAAGGGGTGAACACTTTGCTATAACAGGGCTAAAAAATTACTTCTTCCTCTGCCGAACATTACAGAAATACTGGTTTGTTTTGCTGAACAGATACATGATAAAAGACCCCCAGCCCTAATTTGCAAATAAATTTTTATTTCCCTTTTAGCACAGTTTTTATTGTCCACTCCCTTTATTTGTTTTTGATGAACCCATAATAAGTATTCTGTGAAAATGTTCTTCCAGGAAAAATGTTTCAGTCAGTAAGTACACATCTGGAGGATATACTCAAGAAATGAAGGCCTAGTATTAAAATAATTCCCTTACTTCCCTAGGTCTCTTGGACTCATAATGTGAACATCTTTTATGTGTAAATGAAAATACTTCCAACATATTTTAAAGGTTTTTTCATTTTTTATAATTGCTTAAATATATTAAAGATAGCATGATTCTGCATGAGCAGATAAAGCAACAACAAAAAATCTCTAGTGGGCTATTAAAATTTGTAGTACCTAGACTACAGAAATTCTTAGTATGCTGCCTATGATCTAAGTATAGTGGTGATTTTCCAGACTGGAAATATTGGAGGAAGTCCTCTTTATACCAATAACTAATTCTGGATACTATTTTAAAATATGGAATTTCACTCAGGAATTCTTGCCGTGTGTTGTTTACCAAGAACGTGAGAGGTACCCACTATGAATCAAGCAGATACAAATGCAAGTAATTCTGTGGAATTTAGAAGATTTAATTTTATACTGCACATGTTTGCTGCATATACTTGCTGAAGAAGTTTGTAAGATGTAACAAATTTGTAAATCTACATAAGAGTATTCCACACAATAGTATCCCATTATCTTTACTGGGTTTTTCAAGCCAGGGATGGAGAGGTTCTATTAGGTCAGAAGTACTCAGATTTGTAGTATTTCACTGTATGTAAATATTTAAGTTACTGTATGTCAAGGGAGAATGTACAATATCTTTATGGCATCAAAAACCATACATTTATTCTATGCGTGGCTATAACTTGATTCTTCTATTATTGTGTTAATTTACAATCTGCTCATACTTGATGAATACATTTTTGTCTGTTTTGTCATATATATCCACTATGTGCTTGCTTTGGTATTATTCCTTTCCTTCTGCATTTGTTATGACACAAATGTAAGCGTTTAAATAGAAGCATGAACATTAGGAATGAAAAATGAAAGGAATGAAAATGTGAGCTTTTTCTTTTAATTAAACTGCCTTTTACATATTTTTAAAAACGGACAATAACTTCTCAGACTTCTCACTGAGTTCTTTTTATTATTTAATTAGGTAACATCTTGGTATAAGAAAAACATCAGAGATTACTTTCAAAAGCAAAACTTAGGCTCATCACTATTGGAAAATGAAGAGTTACTTCAGGAACTTGAAGAAATGGAAGTCAAAGTGAAAGTAAGAAATACCATAATTGATTGGTGAAGCAACTTTAAAAATGAGTAGCAAAACATAATCTTGGGCATTGAACAAGCACGTATAGGAGTAGACATTTTCTATATGTACATGAGATATATATCTCTATATGTCTAAATTATTTTAGTAATTTTACTGCTTTTAATGCAAGGCCTCTATGTTTCTCAGATTTTTTGTTCATTTAAAATTTTAAAAACTACCTATAAGTTGTAAGAAGAATAACTCTTGATGTTGTTTGGTTGGTTTTTCAATCTAGTGATCAAATTCCACACAGGTAATTCACATGTAAAATCCTGTGGTGAAAAATAAAGAAAAGGAATTTTATTAGAGTTTTAATAAATTTTAATGTTTTTAAAGGACAAAACTCCAGCCATTTCTACCATAATTAATTGTCAGTGAACTGAGTACATGATTGGAAGAGGTATTTGCCCATTTATTTCTTGTGATTAAGAGTAATTGAAAATGCCACTTTCATAGTTAATATCAGTTTTCCAGAGAATAAATCTGTTACTGCCACTCATAAAAGCAAGATGAGATTAAAGAAAATGTTGCTATAAGAAGAAAGGATCTTAGTATGGAACAAAATGCCTATATTTAGAACCTTTTTTAGGTAACTGGATTGTGCCGTAATCAGGTAAGTGCTGCTGCTGGTCAGGACCATTCCCCAAGATATCATTTTCATGTCATTGAATTTGGATAACCCAGATGACCAAGGAGGCCATTTTCATCCAGAAACTATTCCACTAGAACTAAATATCTTTTAAAAGGTTATTGTGTTAATAGTAAGAGGCTTCTGATGGTTCACAGATCTGTTTCCTTGTAAGCTTTGTAGCTAAATGTCACATATGTTTGCATAATTAACAGGTAACTGCTTCAAGGCTGTCATGTAAACACAACTCAATAATATTTCTAATGCTTCTCCAAGCAGCATGTCAAAAAATACTTTTTTTTTTAAGGGAAGATGAGCATGTCAAGATAAAATCTTCTGAACAGACCTTTGACACAAGAAAAACAGATAAACCAGCAAATGAGTACACTGTGGAGTGTTTTCAGAGAGAGAGACACAACAATAAGTGTTCTAAAGCATTCCTGAAGTTTAACCAAATAATAATTAATCTTCTCCACATTTCATTTTCACAGGCTATTCTTGTAATTTGCTGTCTGAATTAGAAATTAGGGTGTAAGTGCAGAAAGGAAAACAATATGCAATTTCATTTTGTATAATAATATTTTTAATGGTTGAGTATCTAGAAACTAACTTACAATAATAACACTTATTACATTTCGCCTAAAAATTCTTCTCCCATACATTATGCAATAGATCATTCATATTATTTTAATTAATTGCCTTTTTTAATGAGATCATTTTGAAGTGTTTAGCATTAAATATTTTTGTTACGCATCCATGTGGATTATGATTTAGAGTATCTTATCTTTAAGGCTTCTGCATTTCTTACTACCAGCATGTCCTGGCAGAGGGAAATTAAATTCTTGAAGGGAGTATTACTGAGCATGTTGGTTTTGCTTATGATGTGCAGAAGAGTGGCCAGGTTGAAACTGCATGCTGAAAATATAATTGAGAAAGCTGTGAGTTATGGGGCTTTGAAAAAGCTGTGAGTTATGGGCATTGGTTTTTGCAGCACTGAACTGCAGATGTTGAGAACAGACTAAAGGAGTTACCTGTTCCAAAGTAGCAAAAATAAGTCTTTTCAAGTAACATATCATATGTGTACTGTAGCTCAGAGAAAACGGTTGTGTGTAGTAGATATGCAGAGCAAGTTCAGTATTCTCACAGGGAGTAAGAAAGTGGAAATTTCCAATGTCTGAACTGTTTCACACAATGTGTTTGCTTACATGTGTTGTTGCATTAGGTTGAACAGGAGAAATGGTTTCTTAAATTGTTCAGAGGCCAGCCTAAGAGGGATTTACAGGCCTAGCATCTAATTTATGGGACTGGGCTGAGAGAAGAAAGGAGAATGATTCATTATTATTATTATTGTTATTATTATTTTCTCAAGCTGGTGTCTTATGTTGAATTTCACCTTGCTAAGAGGTAAAACCTGTAAAAATGTTATCACTAGTTTGTAAAATTATCAAGACCAAAAACCAACCTAAGAAATCATAACTGGGGAAAAAAGCCCTCAAACCTCACAGACTTTAAAATAATCCTCCTGCCTCCCATTCCTGCAAGGACTTTCCCAGCTCCCCCACCCGTTGCCACCAAGATTTGAGAGAAGAGGCACATTTAGGAGCTCATGTTTCAATAAGGGTGTGCTGGCACTGATTACCTGCTTGCTGTTACATTTCTATGTGCCTTGGAGGTGCTTGACATGGTAAAGAAGAACTGCTAGCACCACTTTGTGGCCAAATAATTTTTAACATATCTCAGCAATTTTCTAGGGGGTGACAGACTTTGAATTATTTTTGCTCTTTCTGCTTGTTGATTTTATCAGCTCACTGTTAAATACACTGCTACAGCAATTTACTGAACTTCCCAAAGGCACATCATATGGTAATGGTCACAGCAGCTCACAACCCCTGGTGGTTTTGTTAGTACCCACTACTTCTGTTGTAATTTGATTATAATACTATAATATGATTATATTGGTAGTTATACTGCAATGTAGTTCCTGAAGGGGAAAGCCTTTCGAATATTCACAAAGACTAAATTATCCATGTGCTGATGTATGCAATGAACCAATGACAGGCAGATTTGGGGCTGAGAAAAAGTTCAGTTTTGGTCATTTTTGCATACGAGAGAATAAGCTAATTTATCTCACATTCTGAAAAAAATGCATGTTTAATGTTTTATGTTTAATTGACTTATGTTTTAAATGGTGCTTTACCTAATATATGGATCATGATCTGAAGTCAAATGTGCTTCAAAATATTTCTAAGCTTAAGCCTAGAACATTACAGTGAAAAAACTTTTATACAGCTTCTCAGGTGTTGATTCAAAGTCCAAAAATTTTATTGTATGGACAAGAAAAGTCAATTTATCCCATAATAATTGTTTAATAACAAGATAAATTTTTAGATATTTCTGCATTTTTCCCCCCAGACTTGTGCTGAATATTTTAGAAGGCAGAAAACCTCCAAGATTTTTAATTACAGCTACAATATTTTTAATTCATCAGTTTTAACACTCTTGAAAAACTGATTTTCCTTGCCAAATGGAATAGTGAAAGCAAGTTTTTAAGATTTACTAGTGTGAGGAAAAGAATAGTGACAAGAGCTAAGGAGGCACATTCATTTGTGTCTTTAATGTGTCAGAGCAATTCACAAGCATCTCCTGGTAAATTGAAAAGTCAATACAAGAGTAAGCTGTGTGCTTCTTTCAAGGAAAATGAGTAAGAAATATGTTAGGGCTGACTGACAGACTGTTATGAATTTAACATGTTGAGGTCTGAAGAACAGAAGAAACTAAGATTTTTCCACTGAGTTTTTATGTCCTGTTGATGGAAAGCCTAGGCTTTTTATGTGTAGAAACATTTCCTTATAAATAGAAAGCTGAAAATTAAGTTGCTGCTAGCTGTTTTTTAGAAAATTCAGCCAACTGAGGAATGTTTAAACAGGATAGCAAATGAGTCTAACCAAATTCAATACCCTCAGAATGTGCAAGGTTGTAATGTTTGTGGAATGTTTTAAAATATAAATTACTATAATAAATTGGGATTTTGAGCTTGTGTGAAAACTTAGAGAAGAGCCTTGCCTCAATATAAACAAGGCAGAGTTTAATATCTGCTTTTAGGTCACCTAAAAGCTGCTGTTGGGCATCTTGTACCAAACAAATTTATGAATTTTGTTACAATGAAATACTCTTACATGGAATAATTTCACTGTAAGTTGATTCATTTTCTTATAATTAGTCTTGCCTGATATAATTATAATTTAAACATATAATACACTGCAACAATTCAGAACTTTTGTGTTTCCACATTTGCTTCTAAGCTAATTATGGACAATTTTCTTTCCATTTGTTAATACATGTACATTTTTCATTCTTGCATAAAATATTATTTTTTTATTTATGATACAAATAAAGAATAATACCGGAATGAGGATTCACATATTCAACTGCACTTTTTTTGCCATTTTTTTGGTGAATTATTATTAATCCCAGTTAAAAGCTCCTGACTTATTTTCTAATTATCATAAATATCTATATGTTTAAATGTAAGTCAAATTACTATTAAAATCTGACCATGCAAGTAATTCCAGCTGCAAATATTGTTCTCAGGATTGATTTCTCTTGATTTCAGTAGGAAGCTGAGAGTATCCAATTCAAGATATTTGGGGGATTTTTTGGAGTGTTTTCTTAAGAGAGTGAGCAAATTGCTCACTTCTTGAGAAAGTGAGCAGTTTCATTGCAGGATATTCTCAACCAGCAGTATTTTAAGAAGCATAGAAGGAAATACAGTGGGCAGGATTTGGCCTTCAGATGCTTGTTTGGGGAAGAGATGAACTTTAAAAATATCTGAGAAAGTTTTCCTCCACGTTCCCTTATGGAAGGAAAGAAGAGTTAAACTGAGTGGGACAAATTTGCATTTTTGCAGACATACAGTGCAGGTATATTGAAGCACAGCCAGAACACAAAAATAAAACAAAGATAGGTCTGTTGAATATATGAAATTAGTCTTCTTACTAAAGCACTTAAAATCTGATTGAAACATTTTAAGGCTATTGAATTTTTTTAATGATAACACTTCTTTAAAATTGGTAATACTCTAAGAAAAGTTAAAGGCACAAGTAGATTTAATATGAAAAAGCAAAAAAAAAAAGCATTAATTTAGATCTATAGATTTTTACTGTTGCTTGGGCTTTCCATGGCAGAAAGGTGGGAGTATTCACCACAGTGGAGAAATGGCATCCCAAAAATTGATGCATATTTGGGTCACTACACTAGAAGCACAAGTCAGTTCAGTGTGAATAGTTGAAAAAAGAAAGGGGAGTTAAATAGGCAATCAGTTATAATTAACTAAACTTGCTTCTTAGTGGTGCAATATAGACCAAAAACCTTTATGCAAACTTGTACTGATTCAACAGAATCCATTTTAAAGCATCTTAGTTTTAAAGTACCTGGCTCAATTGTCAGAAATGTTTCTGGCTCTGTGGCTTGAAATTCTTAAGTGTAATTTTACTTTTTTTCCTTCTGTCACTGCCACTAGAAAGGTTCATGATCAGATAAGATAGAGATATTTTTTGAGTGGACTTAAGATTTTGTGTAGGAAATCAGGGAAATTGTACAATGGAGAATGCCAAGGATGATGGCACAACCTGCTGTAAGGGAGGGTCATTTGATTGAAGTGATTACCAGACCTCTCTTAGCCGAAATTCTCTCACTGCAAGCAGCTGTTATCTAGGCAATATTTTAATTTCTTCTTGATTAAATAGGTGGGCTGAAGGGCTGTTTGTCATGAGAGTGTGGTCTTACCAGGAGGTTTCTTCTCTTTGTTATCCTGATCATTTTTCCCAGCAGACACCTGAGTAACTGCTGCTCCTGCCTGTGAAACTGTCAAAAATGTAGAATGCCACTGCTGGAAACTCTTATCACTAAAACCATGGAAAGCTCGTCCTGGGCTGGGAAGCCCCTCCTAGTAGAAATACTGTTTTAAATAATGACAGCTTTCATGCCTATAAAAATACATATTTTCCAATGCTTATATTATTACCATGCAGTATATTATTTTTCTATGTGTAATTGACTAAAGTGGAATTTTCCCCACTAGGAATGGAATTACACTGTGGAACAACTGGAAAGTGAAGCATTTAAGATCTTGCTTTCAGAGGACTATACAGAAAAAGAACATCTCAAACTTTCAAATCAGAAAATCTGTCAGTTGCAAGAAGAAGTGTGCTTCCACATGGAAGAAAGGAAAGCCCTGCTGCAAGAGGCCAATGACTTTTTTCATGCTGCTGGCAAGGTTGGTAAGAAGCCAAGTCTGTAATTATAACCTGACAATGAAACTATTAGTGTGCTCTTGAAGGCTGGTGGATGTGGGATTATGCAAACAGTAGGCTAAGCAACTTGAAGTGGAAAATTACAAATCCAGTTACCCTTTTCATATGACTTTTTGCCTCAAACTTCTATCCAATATGACAAATCCATTCAAAAATATATTCTCTTTTTTATTTCCTTTAAGTATATTCAATGCTTGGTTTCAAAATAAGGTATTTGGGAATTTTTTTTTGCCAAGAATTGGGCTTTAAGATTGTTTTCTGGGGACACCAGAAACAATGCCTATACTTGCAGTGGTCTCCACAGGAGCTAATTATAATCAGTATTATTAATAATGCAACCTTTTTTCCAAAAATCTTTCGGTTAGAAGACTATTTAGAAAAGTTTATATTTTAGGATGTCCAAAGACCAAACAGTCTTCTTGTATTTTTGTCAGGTATATTTTTTGGGATCATTTATAGAAGTTTTAAAAACAGATAATTTCCAAGTATAGTTCCAACAGCAGAAATATTGATAACATATGCTTTTCTTTTTTTCTTCAGGTACTTGATGGTCTTGAAAGTATTGAGAATTACCATAAAATCTCTGTTTCAGAAGGCTTACATTTACCTATATTGACACTGAAGTACAAGGAACTGCAGGAAGCAATTAAGGGTTGTACAGCAACTACCATGCAGAAGGGACGAACTTTAGTTAATAAAGCAGATTCTCACAGGTATTAACATAAGTTTCTGATGAAACTAAAGTAATGAAAAAACTTATTTGGAACATGTTAGTTTTACAAAATTCTTATGATGAATATAAATTTAAGTGGGAAATAACTTGATGTGTGGGGTGAGGGGGTTAATATCAAAACTTCAGTTCTTAATTGTATGAGGTAACTTCTTTACAATCTAAAGTGGAATGCCTCAAGTATTCAGATTCTGAATTGCTTCCCTGATATTATGGTTTAAGTTATAATGCAGGCCACTGTTTTGTAAATTGGTGCGTTTTTGTCTCCCATTAAAATAACACCTTTAAGGAGAGGTTGACTTAGAATGTATATGGCATTCTTTTTATCAGCTACTGTAAAAACACTGAAATATTTTAGAGTCCAAAGAAAACATTCTTTTTAAAGTAGAACTGGTATGTAATATATTTTCTCTTTTAAGCTCTTCCATTTGTCACTTTAGTTTTTAGATAGTATAGCTAGAGTGAAAAGGGAAATGAGCTATTTCTCAGTGAATCAGGCTATGTGTCTTGTGAGAATTAATGTATCTGTCTTGTGAATCAACCTTAGGCACTGGTGACAAATTATTTGTTTGGAAATTTCATTCCTGTGTTTTACTAATTATCAATTTAATTTGGATTAATTTTAATATTTTTCTTGGTTATTTTTCTTTTAAGGGTAACAGTTTAAAAGTCATAAGGTACTCATCATACAGATCAACAGAATGAGTGTTGTTTTATTTTAATTATAATCATCCTCTATGTTGAGCAAAAAAAGATAAATAAATGACAGTTCTACTTTTCTATTTTAGCTCTTGGGTGGCAGGAATTAAGAAAATGATGGAATATGTTCAAAAAAGAGTAGATCAATTAAACAGCCAGTGTCCAGATTATGACGAACTTACTTTGAAGAAACAGCAATGGACTGCCTCACTTGAAGATCATCTGAGTAAGGTACATCATAGATTCATAGAATGATTTAGGTTGAAAGGGACCTTAAAAAACATCTCATTCCAACCTCTCTGCTATGGGCAAGGACACCTTCCACTAGACCATATGGCTCAAAGCCCCATCCAGCCTGGCCTTGGATGCTTCTAGGGACAGGGCAGCCACAGCTTCTCTGGGCAACTTGTGCCAGTGTCTTACCACCCTCAGAGTGAAGAGTTTCTTCCATGTATCTAATATAGACCTACCTTGTTTCAGTTTGGAGCCATTATCCCTTGTTCTGTCACTCCAAGTCACCCTCGAGCTTTCTTATAGACCCCTTTAGGCACTGCAAGGGTCTCCTGTAAAGACTTCCCAAAGTCTCCTGCTCTCCAGGCTGAACAACTGCCGGTCTCTCAGCCTGTCACCACAGGAGAGGTGCTCCAGCATTCTGATCATCACTGTTATCATCATTGTAGCACATCTTCTTAGTGCATTCATGAAGAGTGTTTTGTATTTCCATAATTTAGCTATAGTGAATAGTGAAGCTGAATCAAATAATAAGAAGTTTTTTAGAGAGGGCACTGTTGTAGTTAGAATGCTGAATGCTCTTATCAACACAAAGAAACCAAAAGCTGTTCTGAAAAATTGAGCCATTTCCACAAGAATATTTTACCAATGAGTTCAATTAAGCATGAATTTGCTTGGATAATGAACTATTATAATTTGTTCTTTTGGAAAAGTGAGCAATCAGTCCTGTGACCCGTAAGCAGGTTTCTTATACAGCTTCTGTCTTCTGTTTTATGTGGCTGAAGGTAAAAATAAAAGTGTGGCAAAAATTGAGGCTTAATAAGCACAGTGACTGAACCACAGCAAATTTTCAGTAAATGTGAAGGAGACTAGATTCTATTCACTATAAAAAATTCCTTTTGTTAATTAAGGTATTGATGCATCAAGGATATGACAACCTTCTTTAAATGGTTGAATGTCATATAGTACTACAGACCTTTTAAATGACTTGTCAGAGATGGAACAGACAAATAGCTCCTAAATAAGTTCCCATGTGTAAATTCAAATTAAAAAAGTATAGTCTTTTAGCAAGGTTCATATGAAAGAAACCAGGAGTGTAGATGAGAAAAGTAAATTAAATTTAATGGCTGAATAATTAAGTCTGCAATCTGATATTTTGTATTTGCATGATGTTTATAATGAACCATTATCAATCAAATGTGAATTTAATTTGCTACAAATTGGCCCTTTTCCATACCATTTATGTGTATAGAAATGATGTCACTATCGTGTTGTGAATCTTAACCTAAAAGTTAAATTATGAAGGCAACTTTTACTTAAAATATAAACCTTAATTTGAACATAAGGTTTCAATGTGCTGTTTGTTCTAATCACTTTGTTGCCAGCCTTGCATTAGAGAACATTGTGTCATAACATGGTTGTTCATTGCAGTAAAGAGTGCTTACTGCTATATTGCTACCAAGCAATACACTTTTCATCCCAACTCTCTAAAGCAAAGTATCCCAAGGAATCTGGTGCCAAATTCAATTGCCCCTCAGCCTCATATAATAAAGTTTGAACCTCAATTGGCAGCCAGTTCTTAAGAAAAATGTTAGATGTAAATTCACATGTCTAATAATAGCTATGTGTATTGTGTCTGGCATCATCTGCCTGTGCTCTTCATAATCTGTTTTGTTATTATAGTGCATACATAATATCTTAGTGACAGTGGAAAGGAATTCTGTACATGCATCTGAACAAAAGTAGGTCTCTAGCCATGTCAGAGAAGCTTTAAATGTGCTTTCTGAAAAAAGCCTGGAACAGAATCAAAATATTTCTGCTAGGGCTATAACAGCAAGATTATAATGCAGTTGTGCCATATTGAAATCACAAGCCTCAGGTACTTAGGGTAAAGAAAAGCACTGTCAATAAAATGAGAGCAAACAAGAAGGGGTTTTGATCATGCCTGTTGAAGAAATAGTAGAGTTGTCTTCTCTAATATTGTAATTCCTGTCTTCCTCTGAGTATACATGATATAAAAGCTCAAGTTTTACCTTTTCTTCATTTCTTCTCTCCATCCCACCATTTGGGGTTGAGGAGTGTGTCTGAGCAGCTGTGTGGTACTAGCTGTCATTTGGGTTTAAACCACGACATTATGCCCAGAAACATAATCTACACACCAATAGAAAAGTGTTACCTCATTTTTTTTCTATATAAAGTGATATTTTGTACTGGTTTATGATGTCTACCTATATGAATTAACCATGTGAATAATACTTTCAAATAAAGGTGTCACAATCAATTAAAAAACTCGCCCCGATGCTCGCAGCTGGAATGGAGATCGGCTCATATTTGTGTGAGTCAGAAAGAGTTTTGAACAAGCACCTTGAACTGGCTAAACAAACAAAGGTAAAAAAACCTTTCAAAAATGTTAAGTGCTTTTAGAAACAAATGTTTCCTGTATGTAATTCTAAATAAGGTGAGAGGCGGAGAGTTTCTTGTAAAGAAAATAGGTCTATGGTTTGTTTTAAAACTAGTTAATAAACAAAAACACAGATAACATTACAGTCCTTAAATCATTGTTTTTCTCCACTGTCTCTATCTCACCTTGTTATTTGTTACTGCCTCAGGATCCTCGTACCAACTCTCGATAGGAAGACACTTCAAATGTGGATTGCTACTCCTACGTGAGGCACCAGGTTTAATAATTGTCTAGACAGCCAGAGTCAGAGAAAAACCTTCTTGTGGTTTATTGTGCCACGAGAATAAAAGGGATGAATTGGCAAAAAAAAAAAAAAATAGTTCCCATTTAGAGAAGCTGTGAAGAGGGCTGTAAAGAGATCCATTGGTCATGTTGGGAGTGCAGCCATTTGATGAGAGCTCTTCAGCACTCAGCTCTGCCACATGTGAGGCTATTTTTATCCAGGGCCTTTCCCACTCCCATAGCAGCTCTGCAGTATCTGAAAGTGGGTTAAAACCACTTGAATGCCTTCCATAGCCTCAGCATAGGTGCAGATTTCAGCCTAAGCTGAATAACATGGCAGTGTGTATTTTAGGAGTATCCTATGTATTTTCAGTACTTAAAATTCCATTACCCTCTTTTTTGTTTCAGGCAACAACTTATGGGGTCCAAGGGATGGATCTGTATAGTACCTGTGGAAATTAAATTCACATTAAAGCAGTTCTGGAGAGCACATAGTAACAATATTAAAATCTCAGCAGATAAGCAAGAACATCTTTTTGTTCCTCAAGACTTTATAATAGTTTTAAGTGTCTTTTCCGCCAAAATTTTGCATGTCAGGGTGTTATTTTTGTTTGCTGCAGTGTCTACTTTGCCCTGACAGATATCTATACACCTTATAACTATACACCTCTTCTAACTATTCCTTTTGGGGACTGTGATATGCTAGCCTTCAATATAGCTATTTCAATAACTACCCCAATCATTTTTAGGAAATAAATGAATATTCCTGTGATTTAGTCTCCATTGTGAGCTCTTCTTCAAACAAGTAATTAAATTATACATAAAAAAGCAATCCTAATGAAAATTAACCACGGGATACCAATATTCACAAGTCCTTTCAGATTTTTTTTTCTATGCTTCTACCTTCAAAGGAAACTTCATGTGAACTGAAAGCAGCGGAAGGAATCATCAAAAATATGGAAGAGTTGGAACCTGAGCAGATGGTGGCTTTTTCTAGCAGAACTGATTTTCTGAATAAAGAGCTGAAAAAAATTGAAAAAAATATTAGTTCAAAGCTAGAAATTCTAGAAACTTATGTGGCCTTTTTACAGTCAGCTGTAGAGGTATGGATTACTTATTTATTCTCTGACTAGACTGTAAAAATCTTACAATTGAAAAATTTGCTTCCATTGTAGGAAGGATTGTAATTGATTTAGATTTTTCTCCTCTCCACATGTGCACTCTCATTATATATGTGATAAAAATGCTTCCATATAGGTATTCTGAATATTAAGTTTACTGATTTGCTTCATATTACTTTTAAAAATGTCCTGTGATATGTTCATAGGGATCTTTGTTGCTGTCTTACACTATTTCCACTGACATGCTAATTCATATGATTGTATTTAAAAATGAAATGAAAACCAGCTCTAGCTCAAATCATAATCAATTCAATACCAACATAATTTTGGTAGCTGTGCTAATGGTGTCCAGGATAGTTAATTTTTATTTTGATTTGGATTCCGTGTTAAGATTCTATAATATGGTAGCTGTTCTTTAATATTTAGAAAGAAATGGAGGATGGAATGGAACCTATCAGATAACATTAGCCATAGGATTTATTAACTGCATGATAAACTACAAAAAATATTGTATTACATCTACTTCTGATTATTGCTAACTTCAGTTACTTCATATTCAGCACGTCAGTGAGAATCAGTGCATTGATATACTGGTACATAAAATCCATGTGACAGAAACTGAGCTAATTGCTGCCACCTGTCTGCTTGCCATCTACTGGTTGAAAAGTTATTTAAAACTATTTTATTATTTGGTGTTTGTAAATATTTTGGGGACTCATAGATCTTAAAATTAAGAGAAGATTCAGAGGGTGCTATTCAAATTTATCGTATCTTTATAACTTCTGATAATAGCACTCAAGGTTTGATTTGTTTTTTCATATTTATTTGATGTCTTTCTATAGGTCAATGATGATATTAAAAATCTGAAGGAATTCTATAATTCAAAACCCCTATCAACAAACAGAGAGACTGAAAATAAAATTGCAATAGAGTCAGCTAATACTCAGTGGCAACAGACTATAAAGAAGACTTTTTCCACCCAAAATGTGGGTTGCTATTTTCTTAATTTAGTAAATGTGGTGAGTATGATCTGATAAACCATATTGAATATTTTATACTTGCCTGTGATGAGGTCCAATCCTAGTTCTATGCCTGATGTATTGTGTACCTAGTTTTAAAGAGGCTAATGTTGATATACACTTTCAGAAGAAGAAAGTATTTGAGTGCTTATGGTAATATAAAAAGTTTTGTGGTTAGCAATGACAGAGCCCTTATTGACCCAGTCTATGCATACAAATGTAATACATTCTCATATCTGTTTTTTTCGTGTTGGAAAGCAGCATATACACAAGCAAAATATTAAGTTTACTTTACTTCCACTAAGAGGCAGGGAGTCTTTACTGACTGAGCGTATGGATTCTTCTAAAGAAATGGATTTTAGAGCTACTTCCTTGCAGACAATCTTTCCCAGTGTCTTTACATTCTGTCCAACAGCTACACTGCCTAGGCATCCCTGTTTAATTTTCCAACAACACTTCATGAGGTGATCATTTGAGATGTGCAATCATTCCCTAAGCTACACCTCCCAAAGTAATCCAAATTAATGAGGTCAGCCTGAATACCCAGCTGTTCTTTCTGCTTTTATAGGACACACTAGGGAGCAGTTAGACATTAAGCTGGGAAGGGGGAGGTGGTGTTGGTAAATTACAGGAGGATGCAAGGAGAATTGGAAAAACCAGCTGAGGGAGGGACGGTGCTCAGGCTGTTAGTGTGGCTGCAGGGTGTGTGTCCCTGCTGGATGCAGCCAAGCAAAGGTAAGACAGTCAGAGTAGTGGCAAAGTCACTTAAGCTCTTGACACATCTTCAGACATTACCTGGATATGTGTTGTCACCATGTTTTCTACTACTCTGTTCCCATGATACTCCCAGATTGTAGCTTTTAAATATCTGGAAGATAGGGATCATACTAGTAATTTACAAAAACAGTTTCTCTTAAGAAAAAAAAAATTAAGTGGGAAAACCAGAAATGGCATTACCCAGTATACTGAAAAGAGGAAAAAAACCCCAAATATTCAAATACTAAACACTTTAGCTCTCCTGCACTTCAGTGCTGCTTTGTTTATCAACACAAATGGGTGGTCTTTTCTTCACCTACTTTGTTTTCCAGTTGCCATTTATTCTCCAAAAAGCCATTTTGGGTAGTTCTGTTCAGTCAGAAATTCTTTTAGTTTGTCTGAGTGTGAAACAGACATCAGATGGCAATAATTCAGTCATTACTCACCTGTTCTATGTTTTAAAATCCAGCTTTATATATGTCCTCAGTTTACAAATTCTGTTAATCTGTGCCTATTTCTAGACAATATTAAGGGAAAAATGTATTTAAAAGTATATTTTTTTTAAAAAGTTACATTAGAATAGTTGAGGTTTTATTGCATTTTATTTAAAATTATGAGGTTTTAATAGTATGTTATAAAAATATGTGTGGAAAAAATGTGTCTGTTTATTTGCCAGGTAAATGAGAATTTAATATTAGAAGTAGAAAAATCTATAAAAGTAACAGAAGATATCATTATTAATCTGAATAAAGAAAGGAAAGAGCTGACTGATCTTTGGGCAATCTGGAATTTTAAAATTACTCAAGTAAAACCCATCAAGCAACAGTGCCAGATATTTAAAGAACAACTAAAAATCGTAAGTAAAATAGCTAGGAAGAAAGCAACTGTGGCAAATATTTCTAGATTGTTATTAGCTTGTCTGTGGCTCTCTCATCTACTATTATAAGTATTATTTAATAAAGAGTGGTGATCAGTAAGATATGATTCTTGTTCATATTCTGTTCTCTGTTATGTCAGTCAGTCATCAGGAACCATGAAATTCTTTTTTTCCCTTACTCAAATTCATACAAGTCCAAGTCTCCACTTCAAATTCTAAGTTTTAATGAAGTTTAATCAGTGCTTTACCAGCAGTGATTTTTTTATTCTTTTTAAAAGCACCATTTTTTGGAGACTGAACAGTTGCTAAACTAAGCTGTGTCCTAATAGTTACTAAACTGAAGTCCAACAAGGTTCATGCAGAAAGAGGATTGAAACCTTCTTGGCACAGGGAGAGTGTGCAGCGTTCCTTAAAAGAAACACTAGCTAGGCTGGTAGCAGAACCAGAAACACCAGCTAGGCTTGTAGCTGCTGTATCTCCAGTGCAACTCAGCACACACCAGCACATCTGTTATCACAGAAATCGTGTGTCTGTGGTCCTGCGGTCCTGGCGTCTGAGCCGCTTCTTCATGCTGTCTTAAAGATATCTTATCACCCTTGTCACTCAGAAGGTTTGCGACAGAGAGGCTTTACTGACAGCATTTGGGTGCCTGGTTTGAGGAAGGTTATGTTACAAATTTAGCTTTGACTTTAAATTTGGGTTTTTTTTAATTTATTGCAGTTAGAAATGCTGAACTTTTTGATTCTCTTTTAGACTACCCGTGGATTAGAGATTCTTCAAGAGGCCCTCCAGCTTGCAGTACCAGTTGACCTTGGAAGTGACCTTTTAATTGTTTTGGAACTCCAGAAAAAGCTGAACGAAATGAAACCACACTATGAGGTGAGAAACCAAGCTAGTGGAGTGAAGGGTACATCAAAATCTCTTTTTGGTCCCATAATGATCCACATCCTCATTGACACCAGACACTCTGTCTGGGGTTGAAGTGTTTTATGTTTTACAACAGCTTTCCAGGAGAAAATGTTTGTGTGTGTTTATAAGGTAGGGGCAAAGAGATTTTGCCTTCAATGTCCAGAGAATGTCTTGTGCTGTGTTAGCTGTGTATTGAAGGGACAAACAAGCACTGGGGTGGTGGAAGTACGAGGAGAGCATCAGCTCCAAGCTTTTGAATGTAGAGCAGGTCAGAGGTTGAGGTACATCATAGTGGCCTTTCTACCTCCCATTAATACTGTCTCTGAGTTCGAGCAATTCATTCTGCCATTGCCCTTTAATTATGTTTGACTTGTTTTTATGCAAGGCTGGGTGATAGCTGAGATTCGTGCCTACCAAAAAGTACAGAACGGAGCGTTTTAAAGTGCAGGGCATTGACTTCTCCCCAAGGCAATTTACCATTGTTAGGAGGTTTTTCATAAAATGTAAAGGAAAAATTGCAATGTTTGTGCAAATTGAGTAACTTCTCTGATTTGTGTTAGCAACTGAATGCTGAGCTTGAGTACCTGACAAAATTATTGGAATTACCAAGCCGGAAAGGATTTCCTGTGAAAGAGAATTCTGAGAGAATAAGCGAGCTTATTCATTTCCATCAAACAGTAAAGGATGCAATGATAGAATATGATGAGATTTTCAGCAAGACAGTCAAATTTCATCACATTAAAAAAGAAGTGAGTATAACATTTTAAAACATACATACTTCCCATTGTAGATAACCTCTCTTTGGTTTTGGTTCCTGTTGCTTTTCTTTCCTTTTCACCAGAGAAATAAGATTAATCAGCTTGGTGTGATCAGAATTAAAATCTTGGATCTAAAACTGCATGAATCGGTTTAATTTAAAACTCAGATCTGAAACCCAATTTTAATTACTTAAACTCAAGGGTGAGGAAAAAAATTTAAGTTATTTTAAACAGACATTGATTTTTGGGTTTTGTATATTTCAGCTGGAATGTCTATCAAAATTAGGAGAACTGGATATTCCTGAAATATATGGGGACCCTGAAAATGTGCACCAGGCTAAAGCCTACCTTGTGAATTCTCAGGAGAAACATGCACATATTAGACAGCTATATACTCTACTTATTACCCAGGGAGTGGATATCTTGTCTGCAGTGCAGCAACGTGTGAGTATAAGTAGAATGATTTATGAAATCAGGGATAAATATGAAAGATCTTTGGACTTATCTGGCTGAATTTTAGATGTGCAAATATGTATCACTACTCTGAGAAAAATACAGAGAGAACCTTAAGGAAATTGATCTTAAAATATCATTGCTTGGAAAAAACCACAAGCCATAATTTACTTTAGTATGTCTTGTGAAGTCCAAGGCCCTGATGGCGATTCCTTGAATCTCTATATTACAATCCTGCTATTTTGTAAAGGTCGCTTTGCAGATTTATTCTCCTATAAAGAAGGGATAACATAAGAACAAAAGAGAAAATGTAATAACTGTTACCTTGTCAGTGGATTCAAGACTGATTTTCATGACAGGAAATGACATATCATTTTAGAAAGGAGTTATTTATTCAGGGAAGAATTTTCATTGCCCTGTATTCATTCACTTACTAGAAAGCAAGGCTTTCCTTATGATTTGGCTAGATCATTCATATTGGCAGTCTGCTCTTCAGACACCACAAACTGATGGATGGCAGAAAGGAGCTGTTCTCCAGGTGGCAAAGGACTGGAGGGGGTCACTCCCTCTTTGCTCAGAGAAGACACCACGTTTAGGTTGTGACTTTGACCCAAAACTGCTCCCTAGACTACCAGTGACTGAAACTGCTATGTCCTTGCTCTTCTTCCAGTGGAGGTTTGATAAGTTACTCTAGCCCATTGTGGCTGGCTGTGTATGTTCTGCCTCAATGATTTTCATTTTGGATTGGTTAAATCAATACATTCCCTGAGACTGATAAATTTCTTTGCCTCTTCCCTCATTAGAATTGCTTGAATGTTTCTGTAAAGAATCTGAAGCAAGAACTTGCTAGATTTGAGTGTGATAGCATAAACTGGAGCTCCAGAGCTGATAAGTATGAGGAAGAACTGTCACAGTATTTCCGACACTGCGCCACTCAAGAGGATATAAATGAGGTAAATGAGATGAATCCCAACTCATTGAAGGACTGTTAAAAGAGCTGTTGTGTTCTACAATATACATTACTGTTTCCCATTCCCCTAAATGCATCATATGAATACAGAAAAACAGACTTTCGTTTTAGCAGCAGCCTTGGATCAACGCAGCAGCAACAGTAATCTATGTTTCATGGCACTGCTGTTCAGGATTCTGTCAAGCTGTTGGGCTGGCAATAAAATGCTTTCACTGTACCAAGAGGACTGGAAATAGAGCAGCTATATTTTCTTTGGCTTTCAGCTCAGTCAGCTTCGTCTGAAACACGAGTCTTTATAATTGTTTCTTATGAAGCTAAAGTTTCAAACAAAAGTAGAATTTGTACATATTGTGGTTGTCAGGACATTGGAAAGAACTTTCAGAATTTCAATGAAAAGTTCAGAATAATTTAGTGCTAACATTTTTTCAGAAACAAAAGATATACTTGAAAAACTGCTAGGAGGAAAGAAAATGTTAATTGGCCCAAGAGATTAGAATTAGCATTATGGAACTTAGGTTAGGAATAATTACTCAGGTAATATGACTATCAATGTAACATCTTGGTAGGCCAAGTACAAATCAATTCACAAATTAGAAAGCTACATTTGTTAGATGTCTCTAAAAAAATTAATTTAGGAAAAACATTTCAAAGAACTAATTTTCCCAGACTGATACGTTAAAATAAGAGGCTGATGGGCTCTGTACTTGATGTTCTGTAGATTGTACTCCTCTGCATCTGTGAAGCACAGAAGGTGGATTCTGAGCTGGAAGGATTTTCACATTTATGTTTCCTGTAGCATGAAGCATATGTAATAAAAATACAGGATACTGAAAGTTATATATTCTTATCTTTTGCTAAGTAAATCCACACCTATATAACGACAGACTGTATTTTCCAAAAATCACTAAAGAAGAGGTGACTGAGATTTTTGTCCCAACTATTTTTAATGAGAAGATTATTGTTCAGGTTTTCTTTTCTTTTAAAAAGTATTTTGTGTGTTTGTGAAAAGTATCCATTTTCGCAAAAAGATAATTTGAAATTGAAAAAATGTTTTCATAGAGAAGGTTTCTTTGAATATGAGTTACACTTCTGGTTATAAGCTGAGGTGTTTCCCATTGGTCTTCTGTTTCTCCTTGTCTGATGGTAAGACGTGGCAGGAAGAGAAGGTGGTTAGGAGAAGCACTCTGGCAGAGGGAACCATGCTGTAGAAGAGAATGGAGCACGAAGTATCTAAACAAGAAATCCCACTATACTTCACAGTGTCATGGCAGAATCAGAGTATTTGAGGTTTGAAATAAAGTGTTCTAGGTATTTACTGAAAACCCCTCAAATTTGCTAAAGAAAAGGAGTCTGTATGTAAGGCTGGCCCTATTCACACACCTTGTTAAATAAAACAATCTCTTATTTCTGTCCTTTGGTTCTGGGACCAAATGTGATTCCCTTCTAAGAAGAATTATTTTTCTATTTTTATTGCTTGTTAGACTACATGGGAAAGCATGAAGTAGAGGAAAAAGCCAATCTTCTGTCTCTCAAATTTAGGTGGGTTACTCACCACATACCATATATAATAAAATGTATCTTTTGTCTTCTGATGGTTATTGGATACTCTCTTTAAAATAACTGCATAGCAATGACAGTGTTCATTCTTAGGGTTTTTTGGTTTATTTTCTATTTCAACTGGGAAAGCTATGTTGATTGGTTAAGTTAAAATCTGTCATCCCCAAATCTAATTAAATCTTGTACATAAACTAACTGAAATATACTAATTTGGCATGTGGATACCTTTTCTTTAGGTTCCTTTCAAAGGAATTTTGTAGGAATTTTGTAGGAATTTGTAGGAATTTCTAGGTTAGCATAGAAGATGAAGGTATTTCCTAAACAAATATTTGGCTAATGTGCCTGTATATGCATTAATATACTGCCATTTTCTTCTTATTATTTTTTTTCCCATGAAGTATTTCTAACTAATTCTGTTTAGGGACTAAGGAATCAGACACCAGATTACTTCAAGAATATTATTTATGAGTATTACCTTCAGTATTTTAAATTCTGTCAATTTTTTCATCAGGAGTTGAATATTGCTAGTATGCTAGTATGAATATTGCTAGACTTGTTTAAATTAACAATTTATTTACTATCTACCGTGTCTAAGCAAATAAATATTTCATGTGCCAGCAGAAAGCAGCAGCTGTTCATGGCTGTCACATAGTAAACAGCGAACCAGATAATTTAGTAGTGATTTACCAGTTTACAGAGCAAACTTTAAAGCTGACTTAAAATATTTGGGATTCTGCTGTAAATACTTCCATTAATTTATGTTTGATGTGATTAATTTAAGTGTGTAAATAGAGCATGTGAATTAGGGCTTAGGACTCAGCGGTGTTTGAAGAGATCCTTAGAGGACATAACAAGTTCCCTGTGTTTGTAAGGTATTGGTGCTTCTATAAGAAGTAAGGAAACAAATACTGTAATTTACAGACAAGAATATATAGCAAGAGTTTTAAACAGCCTTGGAGGAGACAAGAGTAAAGTGCATGCCTTTTCTGTGCCTTCTCTAATTTAAGGAGAATTTGAAAAGGCAAAAATAAATGTATATATCCTCAACATTTTTGAGAAGTATGAGAAAAGCTCATCTTTGGGATCTGTATTTGCCAGCTAGGGCTTCTTTTTTCACGAGGCAGTTTGGGCAGCAACCTCTGAAGAGCTGCACCACCACTGTGTTACAGTGCAGTCATTTGTGAGCTCAGCCTTGGGTACACTGATATACTGGATATAGGAATGCTGCACTGGATTTGTTCAGGGGATTATAGGTGACTCTGTTAATCACCCATGACAGCTTTTGCAATGAAAAAGCCTTTTCTTTAGGTGATCACTATAAAAATAACATTTATGCATGCCCACGTAAAACTTGCAACAAAAGAGCAACAGATCCTGAAGCAGGTTCACAGCTCTTCCCAGTCATCCTATTTCTTCTTCACTATGTCATTATTTATATGCTTATGGAAAGATATGACTGGGAATATGGGTTTTAACCATAAATGGTAATGAGTTATCTTTATTCACAGGTCAGTAGGAACTGATATGTAGCCACATTTTTCACCTTGTAATTTATTCTGACTGTTGCCCCAGGAATCAAGTAGTCATTAATGACTTGAACAGCATTTTTTTTCTGCTTTTTGTTTTACTGTTTCTTAATCTTTGTGACTGAAAATCTGTTTTCAGCAACCTGCTTTTGGGGTGTTTTGATTATTGATGCTACAAAAAGTTTTGTATATGAATAGAAAGGGAAAGGTGAGGGATTAACAGCATTGAAGTTTCTTCTAGAGTGGCTCACATAGCAATCAAAGCATGTACTGGAATGGTACTGTTGACAAAAAATGTTTAAAGCATTTTATAACTTGATTTTTCCATTTATTTTTGTGGTCCTGTGATAAATTGAAGCAATTGGTACTTAAACCCCTCTCCTCCACTATCATTCTCCACCCATGACAGGGCAAGTATATTTAGGAACAGCTGCCTGATTAAAGCCTATGACACAATAGACAAGGTACAAAGTTCCATTAAAGCAGTGGGCTGAAGTCACTGAAGCATATTTGGATGCATGGTCCCTTCAGTATTTCTCATTTAATCTTGCAAAACTGAGATATGTTTAGATTTCTAAAACTTGGAAGCCACACACTATCCTTGATACAATTGCTGATGATAACAGGAGTTGTGCAAATGCAGTCTGATGCACAAGTCAGAGCTGAATCTGGTTTTTCCACTGAGGCTAAAAGAGAAGAGTGACAGCAGCTGCAGACCTTTGACACACAAGCCATCATATCTGAAACAAGGAGATCTAATTTCACATATGCTATGAGGAGAGCCTCTGGCCTTAAAAATTATCACTGCTAGTCTGCATGTGCACAAGCCAGTGAAATAAACTAAAATAAATTCTTGTTCATCTTTTCTTTCCCACAAACTTGAAGGAGCAAATAAGACTCTTGTTTTCTGAATAAAAAATATTGTTCTGCAGAAGTGATTATATTAACAGAGGGCTTTTAGATAGACTTTATTATTCTGCATGCTTAGGTGGGATAAAGAGCTTAAGCTAATTGGAGATCACAGGGCCAGTGATAGAATTCCCTTCCTTTCCATTACACTGAGTGAGCACCATCTGTTTATTCACTGCTGAAATAATGTGGCAACATCCCACTAGATGAAATGAAAATGAAAAATATATCCCTTGATGGATTAACATTGGTATAAAACAATAATAATAATGATTGATTGTTAGCTGTTCCAATAACAGTGGCTGCAAA
This sequence comes from Ploceus nigricollis, assembly GCA_013399945.1. Lineage (NCBI taxonomy): Eukaryota > Metazoa > Chordata > Aves > Passeriformes > Ploceidae > Ploceus > Ploceus nigricollis. The sequence goes on along the minus strand of VXBC01012570.1, from coordinate 95,304 downwards.
ATAAGCCTTTGTTACTCCTTGGATTCTTTGGCATGAAGGAGGAGGGGGTGGAGGGTGAAGTCTGTAGGATTTTTTAATATTAAAAAAGCCTCAAATACATATATAGATAGCCAATTGTGGATGTGACCTGAACTTGTTCACACTAATTAAGTAAGTTCTTTTCATTTGTGTGCCTGGAGTAACAGATCCTAAAGCATTGGAATTTCTGCATTTTTTTGCATAATGTATTGATTATTATTATTATTATACATTATCCTAAAAGCAAAATATTATCTACCTAAAGGATCTGAAATTCTTAAAATCAATATTTTGGTCATTTTTATATTCTTTTATTTCAAGTTTTATGAATTAATTTATACTGATTTTAAGCAGGTTTTATGCTTGTCTGATTCTTGTATCTCTTGCTTAAAGAAATTAAAAAGTAACAGTAATATCTGAAAAGAGTTTTTAAAGTTGTAAATAAAATTGGAAGTTGCATAGCTTTCAGAGAAAAAATATTATGAAAACTATGCTTAAAAATTTCATTGGCCTTTAACAATAGTTTATCTAAACAGTTTTGATATGCTTAGTTATATAAAATTGATAATGAAAAAAATTACATGGTTTATTAAAGGCCTACTTGTAAGACGATATTAAAGGAAGCATAATTGTCACTTGGAAACAAAAGATAAAGAATATAGCAACCCTATATTATAACTAGTTCCTATGGTGAATAAACACTGGGTTTAAAATTCTCTTCATCATATATGGCTCTTCTTTTTGATATGTATTAAACTCTTTCTGGTAAATTGGCAATGTGTCTGATCCACATGTGTGTAAATGAAATTGCAGCTTTCTAGAGCTTCATCAGTGTAGTTCCTATCATTCTGGCACTTCATAATATTTTCTGTAGATTAAAGAAAGCGTACCTATATTCCATCTAATTAAAAAAAGAGTTTTAGAACAAATTTAATATAACTAGATTTAATAGTAGGTAGCTGGTATGAGTTCATCTGAAAAGTCTTGAAAGGCATGGATACTTCATAATTGGGCCTACTAGTTAATTTTAATTTCTATTATTGTAAGAATAATTTCTCCTAATGTTGGGCTTGTTGCACCAAGTCAGTGCTGAGTGGCAGAAATATTCTCACACAGAGAATAACAGCAGCAGTTAGACAAGGAGTTCTGTATCTGTTAGGCAGGATCTCCCTGCAGCCATATTCAGAGCACAGTTGTTTGAAAGTCAGGTGGTCATACAGTCTGCATCTTGATCCTGTAAAGAGCTGTATTCCTCTTTGTATGCTGTAATTGTACTAGGATGTTTGGACTTGCACAGTGTATAAAATTAAGCCCACGTATAACTTCTTTTCAGAAGCAGAACTTTTGAAAAAGGGATGAGGAATGGGACACTTACATGGCTACCATTTCTACTAAATGGACAAAAGTATGTGAAAGGCATCTACCTCTAGTTAAAAGCAATGGAAGCTCCTGGACAGGATTTTTTCATAGATTGTCTGAGCAATAATCTCATCCCTTTTTCCAATACTTTTTTTGCCCCAGTTATTCTGGAAACAGTACTTTTCGTTCAGAATGCAAAAACATCGATTTAGCAAGATTGAGTCTCCATTACTGTAAAGAAATTCTGAGGACCTAAGGATGCTTTGAGACGGCATAGTATTACTAAGTTCTGTATTAAATTTTCAGTGCTTAAATTGTCCATTAAACAGCTCTTGAAAAAACCTAAATTGATGTGTGCTGAATTCTTTTTTTTTTAACTAACAAATATGTTTACACTGTTGCAGCTCAGAGAATCATTTAAGGATCTCAAAAAGAAATTCAACAACTTGAAGTTTAACTATATGAAGAAAACTGAAAAAGCTCGAAATATGAAAGTACTTAAAGTACAGATTCAGCAAGTTGATACATATGCAGAGAAGCTGCAGGTAACAGAAAATCCAGGCTTAGTAAAGGCTTCACCAGCTGAATTACTTGGCCTATGCCAAACATATCACAGGACATTGGCACATCACAGAATTTATTGTGCACTTCCCTCTTACTTTTCTCATTATATCCTCCCTGTCTATCATTGACTGAGACATTTTTCACTATTCTATTCCTGTTATTCTGCCATTTACTTCAGTGAAATGATGTTAACTCAATTTCTGACTTTGCTCCTTTAATCCACCCTTATTTTTCTGTTTAACCTTTTATTCTTCTTGCCTCTATTGTGTGACCTAGTCTTTCTTCTCTTTAAAGAAACCCAAAATAATCATGTCTTGCATCAAGCTACTCTCTTGTCTTTCTGATTTCATCATGTAAAAGATGAACTTTTTTCTTCAAAGCCTTTGGCTATATTTATTTCCTGGAGTTGATCATGTTCATTTGCACCTTAGAACCCTGTTAGCCTCACTTATTTTTTGTATTCACCAGAAACTGTTCCTTCAATGGCCTTTTTAATTGCAAGTCATGGATGACCATGTTTTATTACTGCAGATATTTGTTTATTTTTAACCTGAAAAAAGTTAGCTCAATTACACCTTTAATAAATATAATTTATATCAATTTTAATCAGCTTTGCAGAGGCCCTCCAGTTTCCTTTCATTTGTGAAAGAGCAGCTTGTAATTTTTAAAACATAGGATAAGAAGTATGTTTGTATGGTTTTCCCCTGCTTTTTAATATTAAATTTCTAAAAATAGAAGCATTTTGTTGCAGTATTTAACATTGCTATGTCTTTTAAACAGATTCTTAAAAAGAAGATGGATAATTTAGAGAAGAAAGTCATTGACCCTTTTGCAAATGAACCTAAGGCTAAAGTTCAAGCTCTCTTGGGCTCAATCAGTGACTTACAGAAACAGCTGAATGATTTTAATATGGTTGTGGAAGATTACAAGCAAAATCTGGATCTCATGGAGCATCTGCAGCAGATGATGAAAGAGGTACTAGCAAACCTGACATCCCCACTGTGGCTGTAATAACCATCCAGGACAGGGATAGATAAAAGTGCTTTAACTGCCTCAAGGTTAATCTGTACTTTCCAAAAGTAATAAATTGGTAATTTTTTTCTCCTTCTAAATTTGCGATGAAAGGGGGAAATAAATGTGCAGTGTGACCATATTCATGCAAGTGGGGTCCCCACCTCCATATGACCATATGACTTCCACAGTCATTCAGCATGTCTATGATCATATTTAGGAGCACATTTTCTCTAAGCAAGCTCTGAGACAACACAGAAAGTGCCACAAAGTCCTGTTTGGTGGCCATCAAATTATGAGAGGCAGGCTATCACAGTATCCACTGTGGTTTATGTAATGATGGAACTGAAATGTAAAACACTCAATTCCTTAATAGAAGAATATGGTTTTTTTAGTAAACTAAATATTTAAATAGATCTATAATTTTTTTTCTGAACTGCAGACTTTCTTGTTGGATACTTGCATAACTTTATTTTAATGTGTCTGAGGACTGTCTCATGCATTGTCGTTTTTACAAGAAAAAAAGTTTGTGACAGTATTGTAACAGTATTTTACTTGCTGTAAATATTTTTACTCTTGCTGTATTGTGTTGGTGCTCTTGCCATGGGGCAAGCTCATTCTGGCCATCACTTTATTTTTAGAAATTGTTCTTATTTCCAAAGGGATCTAAGTACCTGACAAATTCCCTTAATAATAAATCACAATACTGAAGTTTGTTTAAGAGATGTTTTCATTGTCCAGTGACCTGATCAGTGTGTTCTTACATATACCATTAGCAAAGCAATTTATTTATATTTGTTGAATATTTACATTTTCAAACACCCCACTTACTTAACAGAAATAAATTATTTCCTAAAGCTAAAATTTAAGACTGCTTTTTTTTTAACTCTGTGTAAAGTATCACCTTTTACTCAAAACTTTTCTTTCAGCAAATAGGCACAGTTTTAAATGCTGATTTCAACAGTGGTTAGAAATGGTGATTTTTAGTCACTTCCTGTAATGATGCAATACTGATGGTCCTGAGTGAACACCAGATTGTGTCCTGTTCTGAGTATTGTTAACTAAAGATGTTTATTATGGGTATGTTCTAAAGCCCATTCTTGTCACTAGTAAGATTCCTGGTGACTTTAGTGATTGCTGAGACCAAAAACCCTGTCTGCTAGAATGTTAAATTTAAAGAACCCTTATGCCCTTACGTAGCTATCACTGAGGCCATAACATGAAGTTTTTGAAATTAGCCAACTGGTATACAAGGTGGAAAGAACTCAGAGGTAAAAAATGTTTTTGCAGAACCATTAAATAATAACCTCACCATGCTTTTAAGATGAACGTGGGCCAAATATTTAATGAAAATTTAACAGCCATTAATGCTTGAAGCACCATTAGTAATGAACAAATGTTTTTCAGGTTAAATTTAAGTCAGAATATTTAAGACATACTGTATGCCACTGATTATGGAAAGTCTAAGAATAATCCAGTCTATTCTTCAACAGCTTGAACTGAAGACAGTAATTCATTACAATGCAATTTTTTATCCCTCAGTGTCAATTTTGGTTTGAAGATGTGAGCGCAACAGTGATTAGAGTTGGCAACTACTCTGCAGAATGCAAAACAAGAGAAGCAATAGAGACTCTCTATAAGCAATTCAATAAGTTTATTGAACCTGCAGTGCCTCAACAAGAAGAAAAAATTCAGCAGATTATGGACCTTGCTAGACAGTTATACGGTGAGGAGATATCTGGTAATACTGTACTGTGGGGACAAAATGCAGTAACTTGGAATGGAAGTAAGCAGATTCCTAGATCTGTTCATTTAAGATGAAAATTTGATGAATTTTAAAAAATAAATGTTGTTTTAAAGTATTAATTGGAAAAGGTGAAGGATTTCAGAACAAATATTTACAAAAACCAAAAATATGAAAGTACTCTTTCAGTCTGCTATTTACTTAGTTTTCTGTATACAGCCTGAGTTCACCTTGAAATCAAAATGTCCTTGCAATATTCATGAGCTTAGAGTTAAGATTTCATGGCTTAAGCTCTCTCATAACAGACAAGCCTTTGAAGCCAGAGGATATTATAATAATATACCTCAGTGCTGAATTAATTTTTACATTATAACTGTAAATAACTGGTAAGATTTGATTGTCGAATTTTTATGAGCAAATAATGTAGACTGCTACTTAGATACTGTATCTGCAATTGTATTGATTTGGAACATTGTTGAGCAAAAAAAATTGAAAGTCAAAAATTTTGTATTTTGCTTTTTTTTTCCTACTTGTAATTTTTATATACTTTTTAAAGTTAATTTTTCCAAAGATAACGTGACAATCCAAATGTGCAGGGATTTTGTGTAGCCTCTCAATTCAAGTAGTAAAGCTAAAAAAATTTCAGCAGTCAAACTGGGCTTTTAAATTCCTCTTAATTTAGTGGAAAGAATATTTAGAGAGCACAGATCATGTCTTTTTTCTTCTCTCTCCTTTTTTTTTTAGCCTTCTCAATATTTTAAACATTCCTATCTACAGGAAAGGAGATTGACAGAACAGATTTTTGATAACAGCTGATTAGGAAGACCAGGACAAAGAAGTTGCTCAGCGTCCTTTAAGTCATTACACGGGAAAACCCTTCTCCAGCCTTTGTTTTGTGTTTCTCATAACAGGGATCCAAGTGCCTCCTAGTTGTATAATGTAGCAACGAGTTTAGGGGACAATTTATGAGGTCAGCATCTTTTAAAGCAGTATTACTAACCAGAGAGAAGACCTGCAGAAACTATGAGAATTCATCTCAAGTAAGCTAGTACGAGCTGGGAAAGCACATTACTATGAATGACAGAATTCCTCCAGCAAAACAAAACACTGAAAAATGTGTTTATTGTAGTACCTTGGGGTAACAAATTACACGGATTGTTGCATGTCTGTTTGAGGCATTCTCTTCTACTTGCGTGTTGTTTTGCTTTTGTAGGTATTGAAGAAGGAAAGAAGTATGTAGAAAAAACTGTATTAAAGTATGAAGAAATCATGAATTCTGTTGATGGGTTGTGCAGATCTCTGAGAGAACTTAAGGAGATGAAGGTATGTTTTTTTAAACTGGAGAATGTATGCCATCTGTATCGATTCGTAGTGCTTGGTGTCTGAATCACTGCTTTTAGTGAGGATCATCTATGGTAGCATGAATTACTTCTTAATTGTTCACTTTTCTGTTACTTTAGGTAATGATTGTAATGAATCAATGAAATGCTACTTGTTTGGGCACTAAATATTTCTTCTGAGCTTCTTTTTCTTTGCTTCTTTCAGAACTGTTACTCCTTTCAAACTTTTAGGAGAAAATGTTAAATTCTATTTGAGTATCTTGCAAGTACTTTTTTTTCATACTTCTTCCTTTGATATTGTAATATAGGTAACTGCAGAGCTACAAAATGCCAACCAACCTCGCTTGGAAAAGACATCCTGAGAAACAAGTTTTGTTAAGGCCAAAGTAATTTGAGTTAGAAACGCCCTGCTCTTACAAAAATATTTAAGAGAACAGCATTTTTAGTTTCATGTTCTGATAAACTGCTGTAGGTGAATTTAAATGTAACATATTAACTGAGGAGGAATTATGGAAGCCTGGTGATGGGCTAGATAATTAAGACTGTCTACTCCACCCCCCTCCATTCTCAAAGTAATATTTGAAAAATCTTCTGCATGCGGCAGCAGCTGACAAGTTAATTCTTCTGTGAAGATGGGAAAATTAAGATGCTTAAATATCCTCCTTTTGTTTGTATCAGATGTTGTTTCACTTTTCTTTGATGGAATTATACTATAAAACTGACAAACACTGAAATTATCCGTTAATACATTTTAAAGCAGTAAGAGATGCTAAAAATATGAATGAATTCCAAAGGTCATTAGGTGAATGGGAATAAGGCTTTGTCTTGCCCTGTGACCATATAGAAACCTCAACATAAATACCCTTTCTCCTCAGCATTTGTGTATTTCATGAACACTATTATGTGCAGGACCTTAGTCCCAGGTTCTATCAGAAGAGGGCTTGAACCTTTCATCTTTTCTACAGCAATGTTTTATGATCTTTTCAGGACAAGCAGAATTTCAAACTAATTTTACTACCTTATTTTGACTAATTTCCATAAAATCATTGAATTTTTTTTACAATATAGTTCTGCAACTATTTTAAATGGAGAGAGTTGGTTTTTTACATTATGTGGTATTCTGAGACTTAAAAACTAATCTTTTAATTGAACGTTTCCAGAATATATCAATAGTCGATGTCTGTATCTTATGAAGAATAAATAATTCAGCAAACTGTCTACACAGACATGTGCCATCTGTATGGAATGCCATGACTATAAATTGAGTTTCACTTCCCGTTATTTTTAAGGCATGACAAATTAAGGGGAAATGCATAATCTTTCCTAATTGTACATGGCTGCTGAATGCCAGAAAACAGCCTGTGATTTTTTTCAAGAGCAAAATTAAAGACTAGTTTTTCTTCCTAAAAGAAAAAAAAAATAGACTGAAAAGATCACATGGAAATTTTCACTTCATTATTGCTAGAATGGCAAATTAATAATGCAGCACTTTCTTATAAGAAATTTGTTTAAGACTATAACTTTTGGCTGGGCAGCTAAAGATACGGAAGACACAAAACTGTAGCTTTAAAGCTTTTGGCTTTCTTTATCTTGTGTCACTATTAAGTTCTTTGAAATCTGTGTAAGTCTTCCATGACAATTTTGAAGGCTTTATCAAGTCTTCATAAAATACATTATGGTTGTCCAGATTTATGTTTCTATGTTTTATGCTTAGACCACATTCTTCCCTGTCCATCTTTTAAAAAAATTTTATTATAGACACTCACAAATGTTTCTTTCCTGCCTAGAACTGTTTTTCTGCAATCCTGATACCTTTTCTGAAATTGTTGTTTGTTCTCTTTTTTTCATATAACAGTGTTACTTAATCCTTTATTCCCCTTTACTGAGCCTGTGCATAAATTGGTTAATAGTCCTCAGATTCTTGATTAGCTGCTGGAATTCTTCAGTCTTATATACTGAAGAATTATAGTCTTCTATAGTTTCCCTGCCTCAGAAAAGATCCTGTCAGCTTCAAAAAATGTTGTCATTGCTTGTCCAAGAATGAATTAATTGGGTTTTGCTGCATTTTTTTTGCCATAAGCAATTTGCACCTGTGCTGATGACAGATTTTCACTTTGGTGTTTTTTCTGTTGTACAGAGCATCAATCAGTGTAGAGCTAACAATTCCTACCTTCTATTGTGTATAAACTTACTTAATTTTCTCTTCACATGGCAGAAAGTTGACTTTTCTGAAGAGTTGATAACTGTTAAAAAAGAAGAAAGAAATGGTCAAGAAGCATGTGAGACTGTTAAAGAAGTGGAGCAAAACCAGTGGGTTAGTTCAGTTAATTAATTTTTTCAATAACTAGAACTCTTTCTTAAAAGGCTCTGTGCATTGCTAGAAAGGTTCTTGTTTTTCCGTCTTAAAGCCTCCATTTGGATGGATGTTATCAGTGTAGTCTTGGTCAATTGTTTTTCAGTTATTTTCAGTTACCCCTTTCCCTTCTATCCAGTCCACATATTCTCCCCTATGAATTTTTATTTTTGAGCATTTTTTACATGCCTGTATATATCCTTTTCTTTTCTAAAAACTATTCCTTTTGTAACCTTTTACCATTTTCCTTTGGTCCTATTGCCACAATATTCTTAATGTAGAGGTCCTCTTTGTGACCATTCCTCCATCTTGAAAAAGAGAACTTCTTGAATTCTCTCCTTTAAAAATAAAACTTAAGGGAATTTAAGTAATAGTGGAGACTGCTGATAATATTCCCAGAGCCCGAGACTTATTATGATACAAGTTAGGAAAATATTTGATTTCTATATATTTGATTTGATTTATAAGTAATATTCTATGAGAGAAACATAGCTCAGAATTTGAACTAAATAATGGTGGAAATGACGATTATTTGCTGAATTATTGAAGTCTTAATCAGGAAAAAAGTGGGATTTTAAAACATTTTTCTTTCAGATGGCACCAGGTGAATTGCTTGCAAATTCAGAAAGCATTGGTGAGAAGAGAAGCAATACTCTGTCTCCTACAGGCACGAAACAAGTATGTGTTGTTCATATCAATTTACATTTAATCAGATTGATGGGCATCATTGTGTACTCTCAAGGGAATTCTATTCCTTAATTTGTTGTGTATCAAAAGTGAGGACTATTGTCTTACTGGTAAGCTTTGATTATATTCTCATTTACAGTATTACCAAAAACCTGACAAAACGAGCACATTGATTCAGTTTAAAAACAGTGTGAATAAGAGGAAACAGAGAAATAATGATGGAACACAACTGCAGCTGTCAGTAGTTCAGTAGGACATCACGTCAAATATAATTTGCTGTAATATTGGTATGACACTATAGAAGAAATAACAGAACTCACCATCAAATAATCATCTTTATCCTCATCTCAAAACAATTAAGTTGGATTTCAGTTGCCAGGATTCCCTGCATCAGAGATCATAAATAATCCACAGTAGGGATTGCATCCATGTTGAGGACAATTCACAAAACATAAGACAAGACTCAGTATGCATTTTGAAGGATAAAAATCCAAACAGACAAACATCTTTTATTCATGGATGTACAATAAAAGAATATGAAAGTTTCCAAATAATCAATGAATAAATGAAATCTTTGAAATACAGGCAAAGCAAAGCCAGATCTAGGTTTTATGAGATTAATTCCTTTAGCTTAAAGAATATTTTGAAGGCTTGGGATCTTGGACATAAATTTAAATAATTTTCTATGTAAAATAGTCTGATAAATTGGAGTGGGTTTAAGTCCTTATAAAGGTAGGATCCATTGGTAACAGATTTAGAGATCTAAAAATTCCATTTTGCAAATTGCTAACACAGACAAATACTGCAAGATATTAAGCAGTGACATTTTGTAGAAATTCAACTAATATCATTCCCTTCAGTTCAATACAAAATGTCCTGTAATCTTCTGATGAGCCAAAATGAAACCTAATTAATTTTCTCACCTCCATTCCAAGTCAGTGGGAGTTTCAGCATTGACTCAGAGCCCAGATTTCACTCAAAATTTTGTGACTGCTCCAAAGAGTGTTCCTCAGGAGAATCACTTCAGCAGATGTCCATAGCTCTATTTTGCTTAGCCACAGCTTTGTCAGTCCTCATCAGCCTGAGTCTCAGCTGCCAAGGAGAGAAGTCAAGGGTATGCGAAACAGCAAATATCATATGAAGATTGTGGCAGCTATGATGCCTCTACCCTTTTCATCACTCCATATTTCACTTAAAGAAGTAGCAGGTTCATCTCACTAGAGCTTCGAATAGTGGGCCAGCAATCTCTAATTTTGTCTGTACTTCTGCAAGCTGCTTTCCCAGTATTAATTTGCTTCAAATATAACCCCCTTAAAAGTGTGCTAGACCTTCTCATGGCACATTGATCCTCCTGCTTTTTTGGTCTCATGCTGCCAAAGCCTATCTGGCAGCTTGCTCACTCACAGCTCACCTGTCATTCTTTTCCACAGCATTTTCCCCAGTGTCTTCTTCCATTTCTACAGGGGTCAGAGTTCATCAGGGGATGCTTGTGGGCATTTTTATAGTAAAACTTGAACTTCATCTTACAACTGAATTGAATTGTTTAGTAAAATAGACACAGTAAAATCCCAACCTGCTTCCAGTCATTTTTTCATAGGTCTGGCATGAATCACGTTGCTTTGAAATAACAAAGGTAATAACTTGGGAAAGCATCTATATTAAAACTAACATGTCTAAAGAACCAGGGCACATATGAAGTTCTGTTGCTTCTGGGTGTTTTAAAAATTTTTGCACTAATTGTTGGATTGTATTTAGAGCAGTAAAGGAAAAAGAAAACCAAAACAAATACACCACCACACTCTTGTACTGGATACTGCCAAAGAGACCTGTTTTGGAAAGCAATGAAATTCAGTGTATCACCCAATTTATTTGAGTGGGCAGTTTATAGGTGATAGAAACACTGCAGAACTCAGAACTCAACAAAGAGAGAGTAGCTTAAGGAGACATTATGCACACCTTTGCACAAATGAAATCAATCAGAATATGTGATTGCATTCACACAAAAATCAAGAGGCAGAGAAGTAATTAACACAGTAGATGACTTTGATGCTTTGTGATTAAAATTAATGCACTTATGCCTCACCCAATTCTCTTTGAAACATGATGAGAGGGATTTTTTTTTCTGGATCTAAGTTAACATAAAAATAATTTTTACATTGCTTTTCTTTTAATATTTGGGAGGATCTTTTAACAGCTGGCAAAGTAAAAAAAAAAAAAAAAGGAAATATAAAATGGTCGGAAAATGTTATAGAGATATTGGCTTAATTATTTAACTCTTGACTGACAACTTTTTTCTCAAAGGAAGAAGTCTAGCAACTTGGCTGTTAATATATTTTTATTGCTGTGTAACTGTGTCCCCTTTAGATGTAATTAGGCCAACAACTCCTCCTCCTCCACCATCTTTCCCTTGCAAATGCTTATATAAACAGAAGGCTACAGGAAACCCACAGGTTGCCCTTTGTTTATGGAAAGGTACTTTGTGTTTTGTTGTTACTGTTATAATAAATGCTTATACAGAGTTGTAATAATATTTTCTAGGATCTATTTGAGCAGTTTGAAATTCCAATAAGGTGCTGCAACATTTTCTGACAAAGTGTCTTTTGCTCCATTTCTTTCTGTCTCTCAGAATGCATCAAGCTGAATTAGAAGAAATATTGTTGCTAGATTTTGCATGACAACGGCATGTATTTAATCATAACTCTGTTTTTCTTTTTCTTCTTTCCTTTCTCTTCTTCCCCCTCCTAGGTTGAGGAGAGGAAGATACTGGCTGATATTTCAGTTATTTGTCCAGCTGGTGAGGATCTTGTTTCACAGGATACAGAGCTGTCATCTTCAGCCAAAGAGGATAGTTTACAGACCGAATTCCTGGCGGAAGAAACACCCTCTGGAGATGAATATGAGTGTATATCACCTGATGATATATCTTTGCCACCGCTTTCTGAGACACCAGAATCCAACCTCTTACATTCTGAAACAGAGCTAGAAGAGCAGTTCTGTTGTAGTTCTCATAGTCTGCATGTCAGTTCCTATAGCTTGCAAATGCAGAAAAACACTAGAACGGTAAAACTGATGGAAGCACCTGACCTCTTAACAAATTCTGCTTTTGCTGCTGCTACAAATAATAGAATGGAAAGCCCATCAGATCACTTTCAAAAGTTTTGTATCTCTTTCCCAGATTCTGGTCCAAAAGTCAGAGCAGTATCTCCTTTGACTTGTAGCTCACAAGGAATATCTGAAACTAGCACTGCTTCCTGCCCTATAAAAGCCAAACCAGTAGATTGCATGATGAGTGAAACATGCAAAACACATTTACAACACCTTGAACTTCATAAAAGCATGGCAGAAATGCAAGAAAAATTGCATGCTTTGAATAACTGTACTAAACCCCAGGACAGGCTGCATGCTTTGCCTGATGCATTCTCAGGTTTCGTGTTTCAATCAGACGCCACCAGAAGCTGTCAGAGGCAGATGGTTACCCGAGAAGAGATTAAAAGTTCTTCAGAAAAGAACAGCATGGCCAGCCTAACTGGACAGGCGCCTAACTTCTCCCAGCTTCTGTCTAACAAAACCGTCATGGAAGGTTCTCCAGTAACTTTGGAAGTAGAAGTAACGGGATTCCCAGAGCCTACACTGACATGGTGGGTAGCTTGCAATGAGAAGTAGTAAATATACCTAGTAGCGAGCCACCACAAACCTCTTATAACCAAATCAGTTAATCTGTAGGCTAGAATAAATGGCTTGTATCCTTTCTACTCCACACTTCTGCATGATTTCCACCTTCAGAATCATTTTCAACAATTAACCAACTTGAAATAATCTCTCTGTACCAAATTTTAGGAATGAGAGTATCAAAGTACTGCAAACATATCCAGTGTTTTCAAGCAAAATCATCATACAATTTTCATATTCTGGAATATGGCATTCTACTTGTTCAATGCCTTCTTAAAATCATTGCACGCTTCAGATTTACTATAAATAAATTCACCTGCATTTTCCCAGGCTCTGGGCACTACATATGGACAGACACATAGATGTGCATGCACACTGAAATATTTATATAGTCACTATGTAGATGGGGACACATTTACACATATGTGAAAGTCAGGTATCAAAACTGAGGTTACATGTTAAAAAACCCCTCCTAAATATCTACGCAAAGAGAATCAGTTTTATATCGTATATTGGTGTGCATGGTCTATCTCTCTCTTAATTGCTCCGTGTCTATTTAGATTACTTTATTATTGGATTTGTGAGAAATACAGATGATGTAATATAAACATCTGAACTCCAAAACTTCCCTGCCAAAGGGAACAGGGACTGAAAGAGGGGCAGGATTTCAAGATTTTTTTCATAGTTTTATATGTTGTGGCATGTATTGGTCCAATTTTACCCCATTTGTCTTTTCTCCACTTATTCCATTAGTCTTTCAAAATGGAGGCCTTTCTTTTAATGTATTAAAATTATATATGCCTCTTACTGGAAAAAATTGATGTTAATATTATTATTACACATTTAAAGAATTAAACTGTATGTTTTTGTTAAACTGAAATTTTTTCAGTTGCACTGAGAAGAATACTGGACACTGCAACCTTGGTGCTATACTCTGTTAGTATCAATAAAGTTACCTTGTTTTAAATGCCAATATTGCACAGACTGAGGAGTATTATTGGTGAAACAAGATATTAATTTTATTGTAAGAAAACATAAATTTAGACCAAAAATATATGCACTATTGACAGATTGTCTTTCAAAAAGATAGCATTCAACTGGAATAATTTTGAAAATTAGAAATTCATGAAAACAGAAAAAAATATGTTTTTAATTAAAAAAATCACCAATAACATGTATTTTGTACTGGTGTAGAAATTTCTTTGGATATACATGTGGAAAAATATTTTCATGTTTGTGTTAGGTTAAATGTAGCCTATGCTGAAATATCATGAGGCAAGGAGAGCCAGAATTTTCTCTAATTTCCACTTTTAAATCAGGAGTCAATACCAATACACAGTGACAGATCCTCAAGTGTTAGAATATGGCACCAGTTTGCTGAAGGAACTCCTGATGCATTGTTCTGTCCGGTTTGATGATGTGAGCTAAGTAAATGTCAAGTGGGCTTGGATGGAGGAATCTTCTCGGTTGTCTTTTACGCAGAAGATACAAGTTTAGGGAGTTTGTTTGTTGATCCTTTAGAGCCTATTCATGAGTTGGATGTGGACTGACTCAAGACCTCATTAGCAAAAATGTCTCAGCGCAAAACCGAGGGCCCAGGCCCTCATGTTTCCGCTCTAATGCTGCAGGGAGAGAGTTGTAGCTTGTCTGTTGAAAACCATTTTCAGAACCAAATTTTCTACTGTTAAGAATGTATTAATGTTAAGAATGTATTATAATGTATACCTGTTTAACTGTTCATGCATATTGACAGACTAAGTTTAAAACTGAGAAATGAGAGTACAGCAGTTCTCTGTCTCTTGCTGTTACTGTAGTGTTACAGAGACTGTCTGAATTTGCAAAGTTCTGTGTGAAATGCAGTGATAAAACTCTGACTTGAAAACTGACTCTCTGCTTTAGGTACAAGAAGGGCCAGAAACTGACTGCAGATGAGCACTTAAAGCTTTTACAAAAGGAGACAAAGCATACTTTGTTCATTCAGAAGGTGTGCGATAAAGATGCTGGCCTCTATGTTGCTCGGGCTAAAAATTTGAACGGCACTATCTCCTCAAGTGCCATTCTTCACGTGCAAGGTAACAGGCCACTTATTGCAAGAATAGACTGGATAATGCTGTGTGTCATCTATATTAGTGTATCACTAATGTACTGGCTATTCACAAAATAAGTACAATATTGACTGCACCGGACTTAATTATCACATGTTGAATTTATTTTCTTACACTGCATTTTCACAATATGTACCAAACCACTTTTTATGGCAAAATGGATATATTGCTTGTTTCTTTATTGCCAGTATTCTGTGTTTATTCCACTTTCTCATAGTGATGCTGAGATAAAAACTTTACAAAGATTTTTCTAGAATCTGAGGCTGAGTTTTGCTTTCTATAAATGTCGGCATTCCAAAGCATTGGAAACAGTTTTAATGGTTGTAGGTTTTAAATGTCAGTATAGAGCCAGGTAGAATGTTCAGATCACTGTATATTTTGGGATATGTCTTCTCTTGGGATGGGGTGTGGAAGGTGTTGGGATTTTTTTTAAACATCGAATGTATTTTTTCCAGGCACGTGTTTGCTTGTATGCTTACAAAAAAAATATTTTTAGGACAAAGCTTCTTAGGAAAGGTATCATACCATTCATGATTGCACTAACATAGATCAGATTTAAATCTGTCTCAGCCCAGCATACAGTCCCCACAAAGGAAAGCTGCAGTAGTTCAATAGAGTTGTGATTGTGCTACAGAACTGACCCAGAAGCATCAGGATTTGTGTAAGTGGCATCTAGCACACAATAGAACCAATGTTTACAAAATGAAACATTCCAACATTCCACTCTGCTTCAATAGATGTTTGTGATACTTTCTCTGCCTTCTTACAAAGTTAAAGATAAAAATATTTCTAATAATCCTCTAAACTGTTAGTATACAAGAAAGTTAATAGTTTATGAAGTGAGCATTTGCACTCGTTTAAAATTTTTAATGCACTGATTTCAAACAGAATCAACCAAATTGGGGAAATATCCAAAAGTGTATCCAAATTAAAAAAAAAAAAAAAAAGAAAAGAAAAGTCAGTCAACCAGTCAAAATCTTTTAAATTCAAAAACTTCAAAACAGTAAATCCAAACCAATACTTTGTTCACCTACAGTTTGTATTTCCTTCTTGACAAGGACAACCACAAATATATATATTTTTATTAACGTTCTAATTTGTTTAACTATTACATAACAATGATGTAATTGTGCCAGTGGAAGACTCACTTTATAAATCCTCAAATATAATGTCATTCTTCAGCCTCCATATTTGTTGTATTTATGCAGTAAAAAGAGTTGACAAACAGCTACATGATTTCCCCTGCATCTTTTGATTACCAGCTTTTGTGTTACAATTGCACTGCTGTAGAAAATGTTTAAAGAGGAAATATTTACCTTCTCTTGCATAATTTGCTGGAATGAAGTAAACCTTTTGCTGTGTAGAAAGCTATGAGAAGAATATATATTGTAATTGCTGAGGGTCAGATATTTTGGCCTAGTGACTGCAATGTTTAAAAAATTCCTTTAACTTTGAAAAAGGAGAAGTTCTCATGATATAAACTCACAGCAATGAGAAGAAGCGGGAGGAGGAAGTGGTGAACAGATGGGGGAACACAGTAAGTTCTAACTAACTTGGTATTACCCTTAATGAACCACTTTCTAAGTTCAGTCATCTCCCAAAAATGTGGATTCATAAGAATTTTCTCAGGTATAAATTTCACCTGTTTTCCTGCAGTGTATTTTCCATTTCACAATAAAGGTAATTTAGATCTTAATAAATCATTGTAGAAGTATATAATACCTTTGTTCGTTTGTTTGTTAAAAATTTCCTCTGAGAATTTGACCGTTTCTGTGAATTTTGGGTAAACGAAAGTTGATTTTGTGAGTGTGGTATTGCATCTACTTTCAATCAGGAATAGCTTTAAATGCACAGTTTTTAATGGGTGGATATCAGCCACAATTTTAATTGCTGCAAGAAACAAGATTTCAAAAAGAGTGATTAGAGATACTGAATTCACAGCAGGACTCTGAAAATCTCATGGTTTTAATGTTCTGCTTTATAAACAAAGACATAATCAACACTGGTTACTGCTGTGCTGGCAGTCTGGATTTAAATACTCTTTATTTAAGGACTCAAATGAGTCCTTAAAAAAATTACTGGAAAATTCCAACTGTGTTCTGTTTAGATAACCTAAAAAAAAGGAAAAAAAAAAAAAAAGGAGTGACAGTGATGTAGTCTCATGATGCACTAGTATTTCTTTGAAGGAAAAAACCACTCATTCTGTTGCAGCAATAATCTTAACATAATGCTTCCCACTCTCATTGGATTTTTTAATAGTTTATACTATGCATACTTTACATCTTCCTTCTTTTAACCATACTGTAGAGCAGGGAATACATCTGGGTGTTTTGTATAGTTCTGGTTCTTTCTTGGTTCACAACGCTGACTTCCCCTCATTGCAATCAGTTTTGAGCCAATAGTTATTTCAAGATCCCAAAATGTTTACACCTTCCCAATGGCTCCCTTACAGAGAAGATTTAAGCCTCAGACCCACCATCCTTAGAAGAAAGGCATTAGGCATATAACTAATCTACACTCCCTTCCTTCTTCCCCATATAAAGACACCCTTTAAGAAAATGGTGAAAGATATTGCCTGACTACAAGACATGGAGTTGTGTGAAGGGGTGTTTACACAAGGTACCTAAATTTGGAGGGGGAAAGGAATTAATTATTTTAATTTTTCAAGAGAAGCAGCCTGTCTGAGGTCACAGGTTTGAATCAGTAGGCAGAAGGAGGATGAGTCATTACTCAGATTGGATCAGATGTGGCTGGAGCTGCAAAGGAGAAGGTGAGTTCCTCTCAAATGACTGGTAAGGTATGCTTACTTCTGCACCTTTCTCTGGAGACTTTTCTAGGGTAAAGGAGTAATTTTTGTGTGTGTATTATCATCCGTGGTCTAGAGGAACTGTGTCTTGAAAAATTACTGCCAAGACTTTAAAGAGGTTGCACATGGTATTCAAGGAGACTGGAGTTCTGGGGTTATGAATATTTCAGATCAATTGAGACCTGCTTAATATTCCTGATGAAGGAATCCTTCTGTTTTTGTTAGGTGCTTGACTGAGACAAAATCTCAAAACAATAAAATGCGCTGTTGATTTAGAGTAATGCTGAGCAAATCCAAAGCCTCTAAGCAGCATGGTGGGAATCTGCCTAGCCTAAATTCATCAAGAAGACAGGGGAAGTTCATAAAATTGCTAATTTCACATTTCAAGACACCAGAGACTGGAAATTACATGCTTAGAGTAAATAGATTGAGAATAACTGTGAAGCAATTTAATTTAAAAACTGGCTGTTAAAACGAATTTGGCTTGACCTGTACACCTGTGTGTGGGAGAGACTTCAGGCAGGGGTAAAGGCTGTGTAGCAGACAGATGAAGGTGAACTTTTCTCCTGCAGTTTTTGCATTGCTCCAGGTTGATGATTTTTCCATGCTTATTCACCAGTTTGCAGCATAACTCTACTGGTTCCTACAGATAACTCATGGAATATTTAATAGTTGACAAAATTATTGTCTGAAGCTGTAAGAGTGGTATTTCAGTACCACTGGCTGCCTGATTATTTTTTCCTACAATGGAGGAATGGATCTGTTCTTTCTAGCCTTTGTGGATCTGGACATCATGGGATGTCCAGCCAAGAAATAATTTGCAATTAACAAATTGTCTTCTGAGTTTTTGTTATGATATCATGGGAAAACCATTGGTGAAATAGAACCATCCATTCTATTTTGAAGGTTGCTGTCAAATGATAAAATCTTCTTTTAGAGCAGACTTTGTTGAGGTTAAGCCTGTGCCTGAAAGAGTTGTAGGAACTGTCACCTCATGGTTTTATTTGCACATAGTTTTCCCTTTGCTCTCAAGAAACTGAACCTTTCAGTTTTTGTGTTTTGCTGCCTTACTGATATAAAGTAAAGATGTGGTCTGATCATTATTACAGTCACAATTCCACTCAGAATTTTTTTTTCTTTTTTTTTTTTTAATGAATGGTAAAAGTCATTCTGGTATGAGATGCAACATGACTACACAAGGTAATACAAACTGCACAAGTAATGGAATCCAGCCAAAATTATCCCAAGGAGCGGCTGAAGCCCACTTAATGTTTTCCACTGAAGTACAAGCTAATCATGTTCTATTTGTGACGTACTGCTAACTGCCTGCAAAGAGCAGGCAGGGGTGTAAACTTGGTTCTCTTGCTTGAAGTGAAGATGGAGATCTCAAATTTCTGGGCTTCAGGTGCATGCAATGCAATGGGGGTGGCAACTTGCACATGCTAACCTTCAACAGCTAAGAACTGAGCTGTTTGAGCTGCTCTAGCTGGCTAATGCAGAGGTCACACAAGGTTAGCAGAAATAAGGGAGAGCAAAACTTAACATTCTTCTGCTTTGCATTGGTGCCTCAGTCCTGCAGTACCTAGGAGGAATAGAAAAGCAGCTAAGCTTGAAAGCTTATTGCAACTAAGAGCTCACCTAAGAAGTGAATTTATTAATACAGTAGTCAAAATGTCTGCTTCAAGATGCCAGCAGGCCCACACTTGGCAAAAACAACCTTTGGCTCAATATATTTGGGTTTAGAAGTTGATGGTCACCTGTGTGAGATAAGGTGATTTTTGTTTCATAATAGGATAAAGAAAAAATTTTCATCCTTAAACAGTGGAGTAATGGTGACATAGCAGTTCCAAGCTCTGTCATTTAACATATATTTCAGTACCTTTCTTTTTCAGAGAAGGCCAGTGATAACTTTTGCCAAATATTTTGGAAATGTGATACAATTTATATTAAAGAGGAAGAAGGACACATTCTTTATGTGATAGAGATGCAAAAAGATAATTTTTATTGTAGGATTATTGTCTTTGTGCGTTCTTCTTGTGTTAACATCTTCCACTTTATATTCCCTGTGTCAAGAATACTTAGTCAATTCTGAGCTTGTCTTCTCTTTTTACTGTAACCTTGTAGGTGGAGTATAAGTGGAACCTCAGGTGGTAATACAATGATTCAATAAATCCAGCTTTACAGTTCATTAAGTTACAAGTCACAGAAAGCAATGTTTTTATTCAGTACACACTGATGCTGATGATCAAAATTTCTTCAATTTTGATGGGTTAATTTGTATTGATCAGTCTTGTAGTGGTTCAGGTGTCATCTGACCTTCCACGGTTGGTATGAGGCTAGCACAAAATCAATCTCATGTGCTTTGGGTATTGCAATAGAAAAGCAATTACTTACCCATCCTTCATCTGAACCAAATTTGTACTGGATGATGTGGTAGCACATGGTTTCAATGTTAATGATGGCCAAAATAATGATGTGGTCAAAGTTGTGGAGAGGCATCATTCTGCCCTTCATATTAGCTGCAAATATCAATTTTCTTAATATTTTCAATAACTTTTTTTAAAACTTAAATAATAGGGGAGGGGAAGTGAAGAAAGTGTGATGTACAAGAATGCACTAAATTATAAAATTTGCTCTCATGACTTTGTCACTTTAAATTTGTGTGGAATGATTAATCTTCCACCTTCACTGAAAAAATAATTCACACAGACTTGCCTAATATCTTACCAAATAACATGATTCTTTACCACTTCCATGGAACTAATACCACCATGAAATTCTTGGGTGCTTAATATCCATGGTTTTTAACAAATGTTATGTTAGATAGATAAACAATATATGCCAATTGTCTTGCAAACAAGCTATTCTGAGTTCCAGGCATCAGTAAAAGCTCTCTTTGTCTTTCAATGTGATAAACTTTACCAGAACAGATTATTTTCTTCAGTTGCTTTAGCTGTGTCTTTTAAAACACAGTGAATATTGATTTGATAATTTTTTTCAGTACAAGGGAAACAGCCAAACTTCATACAAAAGTTTGGACATAGAACTCTGCAAGAAGGAGAAGATTTAATCCTGCATTGCACTATACATGGAAAGCCCAAACCACATGTCTGCTGGACAAAGGATGACATCCAAGTGGTATCTGGAGATATCAGTGTATGTTTTAATGTTCTTGAAATTTTTCTTGGGAGAAAGGTAATTTATATTGCTTTAAGGTACTAATTGCCCCCTATGTGCATTCTCTTGTTTTACAGATTGAGAAATTAGGAGATACCTATTACCTTTTAAAAAGAAATGTAGTCCTTGCTGATACTGGGAAATATATCTGTGTTGCCAGCAATGAAATTGGAAAGGCACACTGTTCTGCTTTCGTGACGGTGATAGGTGATTCGTCCTGCCAGCTGCATGCTTTTTGGCACCCTCTTGCCTTATTACATGAGCAACTAATGTACATATTTTGTTTCAGAGAAAAATAAACCCCCCAACACTCCCAGTGTAACTCAGGCTAAACCAGAATGTGAAGATGGATACTTTTCAGAAGAAGTGAATGTCACCACAACGGAGCCAGTACAAGCCCAGGACACACTATGTGAGAGAGAAGAAAGGCCAGTGGCTAAATGTACTCCAGTAAGGTAACTTGCATCTTACTCCACGCTGCAACTTGTACTACTGCAACAGCTGTAAGGACCTGAATTTACAAAGCACACATCAAACACTCTTCCTAATCTATGAATTTCAGGGCAACATATGCTATGTGCATAATATGTGACTCCCTTTTTCACTTAATTCTTTATCCAAAGATATGTAATTTTTAGGTCAAAAAACTAGTAATACATTAGAAATTTGAGCCTGTGCAAGGTATTTATATTTAGTGAAATATTTTTTTGAAATCTAGTCATCTTAATCTAGATATTAATGTAAGATTGAAGAGTTTAAAACACAAAGTATTACAGAAGTGCAAATTGATTAAACTACGTGAAGTTTCATGAACAGAATATATAAGTGAGGTTTTCTACTAGGCAAGTCTTATTCTGAAGAATAAGTAGCAATCCTAATAAGACAAGAACTGTTGTTGTTCACTAATTGATTAAAGATAACAATGCTTCCCACTGTGCAATTTCAGATTAAATAAATGAGATACATGAAGTCACTAATCCCTGTGACTTTCAGCACAGGATGAAATCTCGCCTCACAAATTTAGGTTCTGATAAAAAAAGAGCATTTTTGTCTTTAAATTTCTGAGGTTTATCTATCTAGATGTAGCACAACATGTAAACATAAAGGATAGGTTTTGCATGTGTTGATTCAAAAGCTTTGTCCTTTTCCTTGTGAGCTGCCTGCACACTTTGCTTCATGGCCAGCTGACGAAGCACTGATCCCACATATTTTGTCCAGGGTTTTTTCCATATTACTGTGCTATGCCAGGTATTCCTAAGTAAAAAATGACATGCAAGATCTTCATAATTTTACATAAGTCACACAGAGAATTCAGTATGATTAAAACATGTAGACTGTACGGAAAGGTTAGGTTTATCCTAATTTCTTCTCTTATCTTCTGTTGTTTATAGATAGTGTCTTCTGGTCAGTAAGATGAGATTTAGAATATTTTATGTTCTCTCTGTAATCACAGTTTATTTGATCTCTAATCTTTTATTTTCACTAGACCACAAAGAACTGTCTATGCCACCATTAAAAATATGGGCAATATTAACTGACCTTTTTCAAACAGGTTTAAAGAGAAACTCTGGTTTTAAGGAGTGCATCTTGAACTTGAGAGGCCATAAGAGATTAACTTCAATTTGAGATATGATCCCATTCTTGTGCCTGATGCAGTGGAACAGAAGATGGACTGAACTGCAAGATGCCTGATTCCTGACATGTTTGTGGTGTTTGCTGTGTCCATTAGTAGCTATTGGCCATGGGTGAGGAACAGATGAATTTTGGGTGCTATTCAATATATATCTAAATTTTAATTTTGCTTCTTTGCAAATAAATCATTATTAAAATTCACCTGTGCACAGCATTTATTAGACAGTGATTTATAATATCTTTTGGGTTTGCTCTGTATTGTTGGACAAATCTAACAGAAGGTTATGATGCAGAAAAGAAATATTCTCCTTCAAAATTGCAGATCTTCTTGGTGATTCACTAGTACCCACTATTGTATTCTTCTACAAATTCCATCAGTGGTATTAATTCCATCAGTAGGTCTTCCCACTAGGTAATATAGAGAATTAGGATTTAAAACAAAACTATCTTACAACTACAGAATCCTTCAGTTTATTAAATAGAGTGTTAACTGTCATATTTCTAACAGCTTTGAGACATTTTTTGGAGGTCAGCCACCAAAAGGAGAGGTTACTTATATTAGCAAAGCTTGTCTAATGCTTGCTTAGTAGCAGGAAAGTCTCTCTTAAGTCAGCATCATGGAGAAGTCTTCCACTGCAACGCTTCTGCTTTCAGGACTAGATTAGTGTGACAATACAGTCCATTTCCAGTTGGTGCCTGCCATTGCAGTTCAAAGGAGTGGACTATGAAGTGATACTAGTGCTAGCTTCAAAGCACATTTTTAGTTTAGCCAAGGACTCTTCAATAATAGAATTCCTTAAGAACCACTGTGTTTATTCAGGGTATTAAAAAAGCCCTGAACTGGAACTGAATATTTTGGATTGTAGGCCAGTCATTAGCATTGTCTCCACCTCTTGCATTCAGAGTTTAGGTGCTTAGGTGTGTTTTCCAATTTATTGCAAAGCTTCTTGTAGAGAAAGACAAGGACTTTGTAGTGTCATCCACTAGTAGCATTGAAAAAGGTAGTTGAGAAAAAGCTCCATTTTGGATGGCTGTTTGGCTGCCACAACAGTAAACAAAACAGTTGCCCTTGCAAATAACAGTTTTTGAGCTTGATCTGTCTGACTCAGATTTTCAAAGTCTTACCTTTGAAAATTTTGTGAAATGATTCACACTTCTAGGACTTCTGCTTCATTGCGCTCTTGGCTCGGCCAACACCACAGATACACACAGATTCCACATGTACTGTGCAATTCCATGTTGTCCAGCATTCTGTCATTCTGTACATGCACATCGATTAGACCTACTCTGGTTTTGCATACCACTGCAATGCACTCACACTTCTCACAGGGAGCTGATAGGGTTTAAGCAGTGCAGCATTTTTGTGCTTCATCCAAGTAGATGTCATCTGTGCAAAACTGGCACCAAAATAGCATATTTAAGAATTGCTTTAATCGTAATATTAACACAGTAGATATTTTTCTCCACCAAGATGCAGTTTGGATAGCAGAAACTTAAATTTATCTTCAAGTTAAAGTACAGGCAGAGAGAGGAAATGAGCTGGAAAAAAAATATCATGTACATGTCTTCACCTGATCACATAAATCACTTGCTTGACGTTATGGAAAAGTCAGTGGCATCCTGCCCGCAGAAGAGTCACAAGGCTATGTATATGTGCACATAAATATAGTAGCTGCAGACTGAGGTACTTGCTCTGCATATTTACCCTGTATCTCTCACACATTTTTCCAAAATGGAATGAAGACAAGTGTCGAACATCTTATGGATCCTATGCAATTACCTTTCCCAACTAAGCCCCTCGTTTGCATGTGTTATTTAGATTTAGAGATGTCATAGAAAATACTGTGTTTCTAACTGTGCACACATTCAGAGGACTGAAAAAATACATCTCAGATGTCCATCCCCTTCTTCCCCCCAAATTATAAACTCCCTAAAATTAATGTTCTTATCTCAGCTGGAACCTTTTAGTATGACATATATGATTTCCTATATAGAAATTCATTCTGTAAAAATGCAAGTGTAGAATTCAATGCCTGCTGATCTTGGATGCTCATCAAATTTAAAGTATTGGGCTCTTTTTGCTTTTCCTCGATTGTTAGTCTATGAAAAAAAAAATGATATTTGAAGGTTTTTCCTCTTGATTCACAAAACATAACTCAGGAAAAAAAAAGTTTCAATGTTTCTTTAAATAATACATGGGGCAAAACAGAAATCTGTGTATCTATTCTTCCTTATGGTTTTATTACAAAATAGTAGAAAGTAGAAAATAAAGATCTATCAGCTTTCTTTGGCCAATGAGTAACACAGCTATTGCTTCAAGTGTTCCCAGAGAATGGATCCATTATGAAAAATGGTAAGTGTGTTTGTTTCTTTTCATTTTACAAATCATAGATGTCCACAGATTTGTTAAAAGGTTTCCAAAATTGATGAAATATATGTATATAGCATCTATTAAATGCTAAGGACTGTCTCAATATTAGATAAAACTTGTTCCCAGTAAAATGATGTTAATTACTGTTTTGTGGAAGGAAATGGAACACTTAATCAGTATGTTCTTTACTCTGGGTGAAGGTTTTGTTAGTAAGGCCTGCTCTCGAAAGTGAAGTGCTGAGAAGGCAAAGGTTTTTCTTTCTTCCTTGTTCCATGTACGTAAATGTATGAGAATGATACATAAAGAAATAATATACAAGGAAAACTTGTCAAAAGTGACATCTATAAATCTCCTTAGGTATTTCGAAGGAGATGATATAAATTACTCCTATCAACATGAAGTTAGTGAATAGGAACTGTGATAATGTGCAGTTTCCAGTAAGTTGTTCCCATATGAAACAGATAAAGTAAGTTCAAAACTCACTTAGTGCCTTAGTTCTGTTTTCTACGTTGGAAGCAACTGAAAGTGCCTTCTTCTGAAACAATTTTTTGCAAGCAGGTTTTAGTTTGCATTGAAAAAGGTTGATGTATCTTGCATATTCAATTAGAGTGGCTCAGACAAGAATCATAAGCACCTGAAAAGGCAGCAGCCTTTCAAAAGCCAGTTGCAGCAGACAAACATGGATATTCTTCTCCATACAATTCAATTAACAGCCTGTATTTAAGGTTTTAAATTTTTTTTCACAAAGTACTCTTTGTAGCATTAGCAGGGAAAGAGAAGTTGATAAGGGTGATGGAAATGTGATTTGATTTGAAGTCAGGATTTAGTGGTTTAACAGTTTAGAATTTTTTAGTTATTTCTAAGCTTAAAGAAAGTGGGTGGGGGAAGGGAAAGTAATTTTTTTCTAAAGTATACTTGGAAAACTGGAAATTAAACAAGAATATAATATATCAATATATTTTGAGTTCTGTTTTGTTGGTTCTATAAGGATGTAGGACAGCAAGTTCTATTTCATGACTCTCTTGGTTTGCATAGTTGATCGGAGGAGGGAGTAAAATGAAAATAGTAAATGAAAGGAGCTCTAATAGTTATTGTATGGGAATGAATGGAAGTGAGAAGTAAGGGAGGCAGCAAAAATGGAAGGAGGGAAGGGAATGGGAAAGGTACTTGGTTTTTTTACACAGTTTGCAAATTGGCATTTGTAGACTAAGGGACCAGGAAAGAAAGCAAGATTTATGTTACATTGGGTGTGCAGCTACTGCAGAGTACATTGGTAGTGCAACACTAGTAGTGTTTGACAAATAATGAACAACAGTAAAGATCGTGAATTTTTTTAAAAGCATTAGGAAATTCCTCTCAAAAAAGCAGGGTAAAAACTTGCTTAGGTGGCACTTTGAAATTTTAAGTGTTCAAGAAAGAATGAATTTTGTCTTTAAACTCTGACTAGAGTCTTCAGCTTTCAAGGCATCTTCATGTGGGCCTTATTAAAGCAGCTCCATGGATCAAGTCATTAGGATTGTTATAATTAATCAAAGTGATTCACACAGAGATTGCAGGTGTCCACACCACAATGTTGCACTGTGTTAAATATCACCTGCTACTCCTTAAATATGTTGTGGCCTACAATGTACTACATGTACTAAACACTGGCAATATAGAATTTATACTTCAAGCAGTAGCAGACTGAAGCAGATGTTGAAATTGTCATAACTATCCTCAATTTAAATGTCTTCCTGACAAAAAAGTCTTTCTCATTATCTGGATCTGATTTTTGTTTGATGCTGGAGCAAAGAAATAATGTCATTTTTTACCAGCAGTGTCTTAGCTACACAATAAGACTGAAGTCATCCTTCCAATTTTTCTTGTGGGTACACTATGTGACACTAAACATGTAGAAATCATGGGATATCAATGTGACAGAAGGCATGCAGGGTAAGTAATTCATATTTCCTTGAAGACGAGATAAATATTCCACTGTTCTGAAATTTCATTTCTGTATTTAAAGCAAAAAATTGAGAAGATATAAACTTTTGTTGGAATGGAAACAGATGATTAGAAGCAAATGCAAAAGTTAAAAAAACAGAAGGAACTTATTTTTTAAAATACAACATATTTGTATTTGAAAGCAGGAAATTTTTTCCCTTGTAACTATTATTTTTATCACTCATTGTTGACTTGATGGAAATAGAAACATATGAAGTTCTGACCATCTCAAAACTTCAAAAGTGACAAGTTTTATATTTCTGTCATTTAAAAATGATCATATGTTCACAAACTTTTTAATTTTTTATTTGATTTAGACATGATCATTAAGCTGGCTGCATTTTTAAAGTTTGGAAATACTAGCCTGTGTTTTTCTTCAAGTTTGAATTTTTACTATTTATACTATTTACTATTACTATTTACTATTTATTAAACTACTGTTTAACTACAGAGAAAAACAATTGTTTGCTAATTTAGCAGGCCTCTGTATAGAAATAGACATTTTATACCCTTTACAGAAGTTTCCTGGGTCATTTTTAATACATTTTTTAATACTAGCTCGCTTGAGCTCCCCCTCATTGCATTGAGTTGCATTTGCTGTCATACTAAGTCTTGTACAGAGTGATTAGGCTCTCTGAAATCCATTTGCAAGAAGAAATTAAAAATTAGCTGTAATACTCTGACTTTCAGCCACTGTGAGAGTTCAGGTAGTACCAGTGTAGAGACTGTTCCTCCAGATTGTGTTGCTGTTGGTACTGCTGCATGCCAAAAGTAGCCATGAAGTTGCCACCTTATGGGATGGATAAATTGACTTTCAGTTCAAATTTCTGAAGTTATTTTATGAGATCGCAGCAATACGTAATTTCTTATTTCTTTCAGATCTGCAAACTATAACATTAGGACTCCCTTGCAGGAATCATAGCAGTGAAACTCTCCCTCTCTCTCCTTGGCATTTTCTGCCTCTCTTGCTGGAGGTTTCCTTCAGGTTGTTTCCAAACACAAGTGCAGCTGATAGCACAAAACTCCAATCTGTGATTACTTATCTGGGTGTTCCCAGGGAGGTCCTTTTCGATGTGGAACTTCGTAACCGCAGACTGAAGTCCTCATTTTACCAAACCAGCTAAGCACATGCTTGATTTTAAGCAAGCAATTTCAAGTAGTCTTATGTACCAGCTATGTGCTTAATGAGTTTGCTAGATAGGCAGGAAAAGAAACAGGCAGATGAGATGGTGTGGTAAAACACCTCCCATTCCAGCCATAAACAAGAGTAGTCTTCTAACTCTGATGTCTGTTCCAGAAGCAGCCTCTCTAAAGGCACAATTGGCTGCGTAGTGGCAAAGCTGGGCTACTGAAGTTCACAAACCAATATGCTGTTCCACAGTCTGCACGAGGCCTACACAGGTCTAGAAAAAAGCTGTTAGACTTAAAATCTTCTTTCTTAAAAATGACAGTATTTGTCTGTGTTAATTTACCTTCACAAAATTTGTGTTTCTGCACATTTTATGCTACTGTTTGTTATGCTTAACTGCTTTGAACATCCAACAGAAAAATTGTGAAGTAAACAAAAACAACCCTAGAGAACCAAATATATATATTATCAAACACAATTTTAGAATCCAAAGTTATGGGAAAAAATAGTTTAAATGGTGTATTCCAATAGTGTGCAGCCACTTGTCTGAGCTCAGCTAACTTATTTAGTCTGGTGATTGACATATGCATTTGGTGTGGCTTCTTGGATATTTTATAATGAAAGAAAGTAAGACTGAATCTCACTTGTCCATATGCTCTGCTACAATGCTTTTTATTGTTTTCTTTGTCTTGTGATTATGAATTAGAAAATTTGCAATGTAAACTGCACTTGGTAAACTAAACTGAATTATAAAGCAAAAGCTTTGGAACAGCTGAGGTTTCCTCAGTGAATCCCTTTTGTGCCTCCAAAATCAGCATTGTCAATCAAAACCAAGAGGTGGTGTATGGTTACAGAGAGTGAATCCCCTCTCACAAGAAACTTTCTTTCAGGAAACCAATCAGAACTGGCACTGACATGATGAGGCAGACGTGTCAGCAGAGCTGGGGTATATAAAGCGAAACAACTATGTTAGCACTTCTGAGCAGTCGTGCATTCCCCGCCTCGCCTCGGGTGTAGGGATTGCAAAAAAACAAAACTACACTGTCAAGACTGTGTAGTTTTGTTTTTATGATTAGAGGCTCTTCAATTCTCATGCTGGGATTGTCTAAAAAAATCTTACTCTGGATAAGGACGTCGTTCAAGAAGATTTCGTTGGGCTTAGCCCACTCTTGCAGGCACTTTGAGAGATCAGGTTAGTAGCATGTTTCTGCTGGTGTAATAAGTGTTTTATCAGTCATTAATAATTCTGATACAATCTATTATTTATAAGTTTTCTCGCAGGGGGTTGTAGATTTCAGGGTATAGACATGAAACACTTAAATTCTCTGTGAAGGTTATAGCCTTAATTTCTGGAGTAAGGTTTGATAACTCTCAGCAAAAAGGCTTTTTTCCAGTGTATTTTATTGCTAAAGACCACATAAGATTTTAAAAGTGCATGGAAACATGTACTTAACTTTAAAACTCCTTTCTGTTGGGAGTGTTCAAGGTTATGCTGCTGAGAGATAAACTGAGAAGCTCCAAGAATAGCTCTGATAAAATGCACATGGTATCAGCTAAGTGCTGATGACTTTTTAAGGAAAACAACTGCTAAGGTATCAGTTACACGGCAGCTCTGGAACACTTGTCTGCTGTCATTCATGGCTGCGAAGGTTATTTCTGGAACATGACATTTTAGATGCATACTTTCAATTCTAATTATACAAGAAGCCTTATAAGATCAGATCTTCATCACCAGAATTTGCTTGGACAATGAAATATAGAAACTTTGTGGGATCTCAATGGAAATTCTTCTTAATTAAATTATTTCTGATCTCTTCTGGAAACTGCATATATATATGAGCTTTCATAATGTTTAATTATATTGTAAAATTATTCCCATTTATTTTAGCTGAGCTTCAAAACATAGTCATAACTGAACCTGAAAATCCCAATTCAATATCCAGTTCTGCCCTTATGCTCCTATTGCATGGATGCGTCAGGCCCTGATTTCTATGAAGGAACCCATGTAATGAAGAATTTTCACCCCCGTGAGAGGTAGAATAAATTTGACTCATAGTGAAAGAAACTTCACTTTCTCATTTTTAATTTAAGCTTGGGACTGTCACAAAATCAGGCACAAGAGCAAAAGCAAATGGAAGTAAATATGTGAGTAAGTTTGCCTTGAAATATTGTGAGATTAACCCCTGTTTGTTGATACCAGATATATTCTGAGTGAAATTTTTTAATGAGAAAAAATGTAACTTTAATGGATGTATGATAATATTAAGAAGATAATAGATAATAGCTACCTTTTTAAAAGCTGCACAATTCAACATCAGTTAATAAATAGGTCATGCAAATATAAAATATCAACACACAAGCTTTTCTAGTGGCAGTGTGTTATTTCAAATAGGATCTTGTCGCATAGCAAGAGAAAGCAAACTTTCTTTCAGATTTAACATGGCTTTGCTGTTGTTCAAGCCATCAGTGTCAGTGGCTACTTTATATCCTAGCTCACATTTCGAAGGTGGCTTGTCTTCCCATATTCAAAATTCCACTGAGATACTCTCTAAGAAAGAGGAGAATTTTATCTGCACCTTTAATGCCAATATGCTTCTGTAAATTGAAATTATTCACTGCTTACAGAATGCTTTTAAAAGAGAGTCTTTTGGCATTTTTGTCATTATTCAATGCAATAATTAATAATGCAACATTTATTAATATTATTATTTATTATTAATAATTTATTAATAACGCATTATTTGCATTACTAAGCTAAATACATTGTAGACTTCCACACTTCTTTCAACTGCTTCTTAGTGACCTAGTTGTCTTGCCATTGCAGAATGCAAATATTTTGCACTAGCAAAATACTTTTAAAAATTTTACAGGGTAATTTTTTCCTGTCAGATAGAACAAGTTAGTAGACAAAGAGAGGCAGCCTGAATGACCTGTGGAAGGTCACACAGTGAGTCAAGCAGAATTTTGTCTCCTGCTGCATACTTGCAATGCTAAAGCACAGCTCCACAAAATATAATGGTTTCCCATCCAATTCAGCCAAGCATGTTCCAAGAGTAATTTGCTATACAAATTTGTCAAAATCCATAATCTTTTAATTTCACCAGGTCATTCTGATTTAAAACTGAGAAGAGTAAATTCTTCAGAGAATAGTTACATATATTCTTAAAATCTTGCAAGAAGTGTGTGGATATGATAACATTTTCACCATTGATATCTAATTATGGGGTTTTTTTGCTTGCAGAGTGCCTGTAAAGATGACGACGAAAGCACCAACATTTACACAGCCGTTACAAAGTGTTGTGGCACTGGAGGGTAGTGCCGCAACCTTTGAGGCTCATATTAGTGGTAAGGTTTTGATTCATGCTTCCAAGATTTGTTGTTGTTTAGCACTAATTTCTTTTCTAATGTTTATGCTATGACAAATGATGACACTTCTCATAGATCATAATCTGGTATGAATAGGTAAAAATGAGTGCTGAAATAAGGATATATACATACAGTGCTGAACAGCTCCTCTAAATGTATATGCATAAAAATACATACTGTGCCAACAAGGAAACTTCACGTGGCTGCAGAAAGAATAATCTCATTTGGATGATGACTGGGCAGAATTAGAAGTCAGGATGCAAAAAGCAGGGTTTATGCTAGCTCTTCCAAGACCCTTTGTTAGGCTTTATTCTAGCTAAGCTGTATTTCTGCTTCCCCTGCCCCTAAATTTACCTAATTCCAGAGTTCTAGGTGGGGGATTAAAAGCACAAAATCTAGGCCCAACTAGCCACTGAAGAGGGCAGAAAACCCTAGTATGCTAAAAAATAGATGTGTATGGTGATCATGATGGTAGCACAAGGCTGGATTAATATAATTTAAGTTGCCCGTGCAATTTAAAGGATATTTGATTTCTCCAGTCTACATACTACTCAAACACCCTATCTTGGGCAAAACACCAAGCAAACCCCTGAGATAGCTTTACCAGAGACCCAACACCCTGTTCTATGAGACCCAACACCCTGTTCTAAGTGTCTCTGACCTCGGCAGTGACTAAGGAGAAATGACACGTGTTCCTGCTGGTGGAATTATATTGTCTTACAGGCATTAGCAATGTGATGATCCACATACCATAAAGCGCTACTCAGATGCTCTGTGACAGGTGCAAACACATGATCTGTGCAACTATAAAGATCTCTGACATCTATGGTCCATGTATTTCATCCCTTGGTCCCTTTGCATAACACTGGCTCACACAAGGTGTTTGTTCATGTTCTGCAGTCTCCACCTGTGACATTTTTTCATGCCATGTTCTATTATTTGGCCCTTATTCTTCAGTTAATCGCCCTGTTTTTCTCTTCTTGCCTCTACACTGTAAATTTTCTGTGAAATTTTTTTCAGCTTTTACCATGCTTATTATTATTATGAATACCTAAAAATATAATCAGAAAAAGAATGCTAGTAGTATTATTCAATGTGTGATTTTGGCTAATTTCATTTGTGTGCTATTATGGAGTACTTGGGAGGGGAACTTGATTTCTTACTAAGTGAAGATATAGCAGTATTTCTAATAGCATATGCCATATCTGTACGTTCGTCTCAAATATCTTGTGAGTCAACCTCTTGTTAGGTTTTTTTCACATTGTGAGATTCTGGTATATCCTTCCTGCCCTAAAAACGTCCTCCGGGTTTGAAAGATCTGACAGTGGCTTGGCATTTCGTTTTCTACAGCATAAAAAACAGGAAAGGTTTTTACTATAACTAATTGCACAAATAAAAGACTACACAGCTTTAACCTGCTGTAATGTCTACCCTTTGTATCTGTCATGAATTATTGCGTGTTTAAAAATCAGAATTTTTCTCTATCTCTAATATGACTGGTCTATTATATACAGGTCAAGTATTAACATAGAGCTATAGTTCAAATGTGAAGAGCTCAGTTAATCTAAGAGTATCAAAAAGAGCTTAGGAACCACCTGAGATATAATTTTGCTGTGTGTAAACTAGAACAAATGACCTGTGCTGCTGTATTAGAATGTGAATTAAGTGTCACATTACAAAGGGATGGTATCAGATGAATATACCCAGCATGTAACAGAAAGCACAGAACACACAAACCCTGTTATTAAAAGCAGCAAATGTTAGAGCACCCAGGACACTGTCATAGGGGGAGTCCTATGGGGTCACCAGTGCCTGAGTCATGAGACAAGAAAGTCAGAAGTGATGCTGGCATTAGAACTGTGCCAAGCTCATGTCTCCACAGTACTGATCAAATTTGAATTTTTTCATAAAGTATTAACTTTTGCACTGCTTACCTTTCTTGAACTGGTATTTTCAGGTATTACCCAGTGCAAGACAGCCTTTACACAGAGCTTGTTTTTGAAAGCAGCACACAGATCATACACAAGTTGGCAGTCCTTCTCACATCATTGTCAGGAGAATCTTATTGAATTCAATTACTTAAGTGGTGAATTTGAGGCACTTATTTTTTTCTTATTTTTGGTATTAAAGTTCAAAAAACCATAAGGACAGTTTTAAAATTAAAAACTATTGTCCTAATCAGTAACAGTCAAATCATAGTGTATTTGGGACATGTAGAAGTAAAACCATATTCCATATAGACCAGGAACCTATATCTATAATTTAAGTTAGATCATACCTAGCTCTGTGACCTGGGACTAGCAGAGTGCTAGTAAATTTGTGGAGTTGAGTTTTTAGTATAAACTTGGGCTCAGATTTCTAAAATGGCTTCTAGCTTTGGATCCCTTGTACATATCAGTTTGAAACATCAAAATAGACTCCATTTTAAAAGTGCAGGCCTTTTTCAACCTGCCACAGAAACTCCCATTTTTGCTAATCATCATATAATACCACTGTGAGAAAATAGAAATTTTGACAATGTTTCAAGAAATTCACTACTGAGGATATGTTTTGGGGGGTTGCCTAGCTTAAAACATTTTAAAACTAATTTTCACAAATATTGAAGACACATAGTTCTTAATGAAATCACTGGGGTCTGCTGCATACTCTAAGTTTATGATGATAATGCCCAAGTTGCCCTACACCAATAGCAGAAAATTGAATTATACTCTCCCATCAGGACTGTTTGATAACTTCCATCTGTGAAATTAACAATGCTTAAATGTACTTTTACCCTTTTGATT
The DNA here is from genome assembly GCA_013399945.1 of Ploceus nigricollis. NCBI lineage: Eukaryota > Metazoa > Chordata > Aves > Passeriformes > Ploceidae > Ploceus > Ploceus nigricollis. The sequence continues at coordinate 61,207 of VXBC01012570.1, read as the reverse complement.
TCTAATCCTCCCTAAAACTGTCCACATTTTCTTTCTCTGTGTGTTCCTGTTTTACATTTCTCTAAATATCAGTGCTTTACTGTGAATAAGATTTTAAAATTTCCTAACCAAGTCTGATGGGACTGCAATGAACCAGTGAAAGCCTCAATCTACCTACCAGCTTCTCTTTCACTTTAGTCTCATACAGTCATTTTCCTTGCACATCAAAATCCCTAATAATTTATTCAGTTTATAGGAAGGATACTCTAGAAAGGAAGCAGAATTCTGTGCACTCGGGGTTTTCCAAACCACAGACATTAGAACTGGGAAAATGAATTCATCTGTAAATGCAGTCTCAGATCTCATTCCTTAGCCCCCATGCAGTGCAACTGGTGATTTGGGTTGACTGGAGATATACATTAAGTGAACTTGGGTGGATTTTAATTTTGAAGAAATGATGTTCCAGAACTACAAAACAGACTTTGAGCTGGAACCATCTCCTTAAATTAGCTGTTTTCTTTATGTGGTTCATATAAGAATTTTACTTGTTCATTGAATGGATTTATGTTGCTCAGTAAAATTGGCTGAGTAGAACACTGAGAAGAGAATTTCTGCAGGCAATCTAAAATCACCATTTAAAACCAAAAATCAGCTGTCATTAAAACTGAAATTTTTCTGACCCAAAGACTCTTGCTCATGATCCTGACAAAAAATAATAATATATTTGAACAACAGTTGATTCCAGATGACTGCTGTTGATCAAAATCAAAAAATTCCAAAAGAAAGAAATTAAAACCCCCAAAACTTTGCTAGCATTTGTTTTTAATGTCTACAGTATCCACTCTTTCTGTTACTTCATTTTCTAAAGCCATAGTAGTGTTAGAACATATGCTTCATTTGGTTGGAAGTACTGATCTTTACATTATCTCCAGACTATTGGACTGGATAAATATGCTAGCAATAAGCAGTCTTACTTAGATACTAGCAAATACATTTTAAAAATACCTCACATGAATTAATTCATCCTCCTCATGGTTTTGATGAACTTCTATTTCTTAGTAAGATTGCTAAACACTACCGTTTTCTCATTATTCAAGTGATTTACTAAACACAGGAGCCAGTGCAGCTGCCCTATTGCTCTGTGCATTTTAGAGACCTTTCTAAAACCTAATTCCTTTGCCACTGTGGCACTGGACATATATCTGCACCTATGGCATTACGCTCCAGCGCAACTGTGTATACATGGTAATTTTTTATGTCTGGCATTTCATAATGTCTTGATCTCCATTTGTCTTCCTTTTTCTGTAGGTTTCCCAGTTCCTGAGGTGAACTGGTTTCGGGATGGCCAGGTTCTCTCTGCTGCAACTCTGCCCGGTGTGCAGATCTCGTTTAGTGATGGCCGCGCTAGACTGGTGATCCCCACCGTGACAGAAGCCAACAGCGGGAGATACACTGTGCAAGCCACCAATGGATCTGGGCAAGCGACTAGTACTGCTGAGCTGCTTGTCACAGGTACACAGCAGCTAAAGAAAGGCACCTCTCTCTGCCTGCTACCAGTGTGAGGGAGATTTTCACATAATGAAACAGTTCAGATTTCAAGTACATGATCAGCAAAAAATAGCAAACCATATTCGTTTTCCTAAAGCAGTCTAGAACTCAGCATGTGTTCTCACCAGTACTGTCTAACAGTGTCCTTTACATTTTAACTGTATAAAGTTTAATCTTGATCTCACAAACTCTTGTTCATGATTACAAGCTTCTGGCTCAGCCCTTATACATGTAGCTCCTTATGGTCTGTCAGGCTGGCTACATTGAAATTGCCCATAAAAGAAAGGATGAAGTTCTGCAGGATGGAGCCATTAATGATATCTAATGGTATCAATGATATTTAACAGAATAAGTCACATAAAGGGCCATACCAAGAGACTGAGCTTAATGCCTATGGTTACAAGCAATGTATCTGTAATTCTAGAAACATTTGCAATCATAGGTATAATCAAAAATAATATTTTGAATGTTTCAGAAGGTACTATCATCTGTGTGTAGCATGTGAATAAGAACAGACCTCACACACTTCTAGAAATGAAAGTATCTAGTACTTGCCATTCTTTTTAACAGACACTATTGTTTTTCTATTTACTTCTTCAATAAAAATGCAGCTGCAACAGCACCACCAAACTTCTCACAACGACTACAGAGCATGACTGCAAGACAGGGAAGTCAAGTTCGACTTGACGTGAGAGTGACTGGAATCCCTACACCTGTGGTGAAGTTCTATCGGGATGGAGTAGAAATTAAAAGTTCCCCCGATTTTAAAATTTTACAAGAAGGAGACCTTTACAGCTTAATAATTGCAGAAGCATATCCTGAAGACTCCGGCACCTATTCCGTAAATGCCACAAATAGTGTGGGACGTGCTACTTCAACAGCTGAATTGCTAATTCAAGGTAACAGAGCTGAAGTTGCAGGCCGTAAAAATCAGAGCATTAATGGTAGCGGTGCAATATGCACCATTTCATTGCAGTTATATCAACAAGTTAATTTATAATGTCTTTCTCAAGAGTTATTAACTTGCTGTGAAAAAAAGCAGTGTCTTTGATGAAATTTGCCAAAGATTTTTGTCTGAGATTTAAAAAATCCTTTTCTCCAGAATGAGTCTTCTTTAAGGAGAGGATATAGTTGATGGAAAAAGTGTGGGATACCTTGAGTTGTTCTCATTTTGGTCTGTAAATCTCTCAAAATTTTATTTGTAAGTTGACTTTGATAGAATAGGTATAGATATAGAATAGATATAGAATAGACTAGATATAGTATAGACTACATAGCTGTACACTGTCTTGCGAAGGAGGCTGGTAAGGATGAAGACAGTTCTTAGAGAATTGTGGCAGGGAAACATGCTACCCAGAGCAGTCTTGCTTGGGTTTCATCTTAGTCGGGTTTAGAGACTCTGTAATCATTTTAGATCCAGGACTGAAATGAAGAATATGCAATGAATGTGGTTATTTTTGCTTTGTTTCAGATTTTTTCTAATGACCTGGTAATGCAGTAATATTGTTTCAACTGTTTTCACAATTATCTGTCTGTAGATATTGAAGGCAAAACAGATGGATGTTTAATTATTTTTCTGTTGTGTATGTAAATTTTTATATAATTGGAGTTGACCATTCATTTCTTTCTCTGTTTATTGATTGTTGCCATATGCAATTCTTCTGACCGCGTTTTCTTTCAAAAGGCGAGGAAGAAGCCGTTCCTGCTAAAAAGACAAAGACAATTGTTTCGACTGCTCAGATTTCACAAACAAGACAAGCCAGAATTGAAAAGGTATAATTTTCAAAAACAAAGCAGGTATGGCTAAAATGTGGAGGATTACTTCTACAGTTCCTCACCCCAGTTTTCCTTTTCTTGTTTTTTGTTGTAGAAGACTGAAGCCCACTTTGATGCCAGATCACTTACAAGTGTTGAAATGATTATAGAAGGTGCAACCACCCAACAGCTCCCACACAAGGCACCTCCACGAATGCCTCCTAGACCTACATCAAAATCACCAACCCCGACAACTGCTGCAAAAGCACAAATGGCACGCCAGCAGTCACCATCGCCTGTTAGACAATCACCATCACCTGTAAGACATGTCAGAGCACCAACACCTTCACCAGTAAGGTAAAATTACTATTCTTTTGGGCAATATTTCTTTTGGAATCACTTTTACATATAGAAGTAATGCTGTAGAATGAGAGAACAGAATAAAATGAAAGAATGCACTGACTTATTAATGACTGGGTTTTTTTCTGATGGTGAGCTGTAACATGCTATATTTGCCACTGCTATATAAGTGTGGGTTGCCTATGTAGACTTCTATCCCCTATTGTAGAAAATCCCATTTGATTGCTCTACATAGAGCCAAAGTAGCACTCACAGCTCAATTTCATGATGAAACGGAAAAAAACAGTTGGATCTTGATTATTTTAAATGAACAGAGAAAAGAGCAATGACACTGATGAGTGCCAAACAGAATGAAAGGATATGTAAAAAAATATTGAGCTCGTGTTCCATGTATGTGCTGGTAATAACTACAGAAATAATATTTTGAAGGTAGGCAAGCTAAATGTGGTTATGGGAAAATGAAGTTAATCTCTGCTGTGTAGAAGGTCTAGAGAGGGAAAGTGAGTGATTTGAAGAGCAAGGCTCGTGGTCTGGGAGACCCCATGAGGTCTATGCTGAGGGGCAGGTAAAGCAAAGAGTCTTTTGAAAGACCTTCAGTTTCTGTATCCTGAAGTACCAGCATCATGGAAGGAATGTCTCCAAGCTGAATGCTCAGAAGAGCCTCATTTAAGTTGCCAGAGCTGGGTGTGCTGGCGAATTTTGTATTTGGGACATGTAGAAGTAAGGACAGGAATAAGTAAATCAATAGCAACTAGCAGTAACTAACAAACTGCATAAATGAAAAAGGAATTCAATAGCGACATCTAGAGCACATATAGAACTAGAAATGTGCCCTCCCTTGCTAGTCAGATCCTTTTTTAGACATACAACACGTTAGAAAAAAACTAAATAAAAAAATTAACATGCTGCTGCTGCCCCCTACTGCTGCTGTTTGTTACCGTTCTCTGGGAAATACAGCACAAAAAATTCCACTCGAAGAAATTATAAGTTAAAAAGCCTGTTTAAGAATTTTGGAAAATGCTTTAAAACTGTCTGCTAGGAATAGGACTGAATCTTTGGAATATCAGCATTTAGAAACTAGCACATTCCAAGTGGATATAAATGACTGTGTCTGAGATCTGTAAATGTAAGTGTGGGGAAAAATATTAGGCACTGATAAGAAATTTGCCTGGATTATGGGTACATATATGGGTGACACATGAAAATAAGATGTAGTACAGGAGTACATCCAGTTGTTTTGCTAGGTGGTTGTCACATGGCATTTTTCTAAAGATTAGTTACAATTATGATTTTGTCTCTCTACAGAGACTGGACCATGAATGTATTATGTAGTATTTACAGCCTGTGAGCCTTCTGTATTTTTCCTATTAGAAGAATTGGGATAGAGCAAATGCAAAATAATTTTCATATTTCAAATATATTTGGTTGACTGAAATTTCTTTTGCCACTTGTTCTTATTTCTTTTTGGAAACTAAGCTACTACAAAAACATGTTAAAGTTATGAGAATGACAACAGTTAGGCATAATGTTAAAAAAACAAGTTAGTGTAATTTACAAGTAGAACCTCTCAAAAACCTTTCTTAAAGTGAAACTACACATTACTGGAGATACCCTATATGGGGAGTGAGTTCAAGTTAAGGCTGAAGTTGTTTATACAGTTATCACTCTGTGGCAGTAGGTTAATGATATTGACACTCTATTTTTTTTTAATAGGTCAGTTTCTCCTGCTGGGAGAATCTCCACCTCACCTATTAGACCAGTGAAATCTCCATCTCCAATCCGTAAACCACATGTAGTGACAACAGCTGGGGCTGATGTCCTTCCTCCTTGGAAGCAGGAAGGATATGCTGGAACCATGGAAGCCCAGATGAAGGAAACAAGAGTATCTACAAGCACTACCCAAGTCACTGAAGAAAGATGGGAAGGGAGATACGGGGTCCAAGAACAAGTTACTGTTACTGGCACTGCTGCTGGCGAGGTGTCCACTGGCACCAGAGAGGTAAAGTCTGTTTCTGGAAAAAATATTGGGTTTGGTTTGTGTGGGGTCTCACCACTACTGGATAGATCTGCTAAATGGAATCTGAGAGGCTGTGTGTAAAACCTTGTGTGCATCTGCTATTGAGAGAGTTCTGCTGCAGTTGTGGAAATGCTTCTTTGCAACATTCTGTCTCTGTACTTGTTTTGTGCTTCTTCTGAACGTATGCAAAATATGAAAAAATGTCTTTTGATGTGACTAATATAGGTGAGAAAGGACAGTGAAAAAACAGCAGCTATTGCTACAGTTGTTGCTGCTGTGGATCAAGCCATGGTGAGAGAACCAGCTCCAGGTGTTGCAGAGCAAACTGCTAAAAGGACAGCAATGACTGCAGTCCACGTTCAGCCTGTTCATGAGCAGGTAGAAATAGAGCACAGACATTCTATAATTTCCCTTTATCCCTCATCCAACATGCAAATAAGGCATGATTTACTATGAGGAATTAACAAGATATTACCCAGTGCACTGCAAAAGCATGCATACTCATCTAGAACACCTAAAAGGAATGCTCAGGTTCACTTACACCAGCTCATTCCATCATAACAGGATTGAACTAATTACTCTTTTTAGGTTCAAGGATGCTTTCTCTGAAAGTGATCCTCTAGTCTCTCTTCTCCTTTATTCTCTAACACTATTCTTAGAATGATAAATTTTTTTTCTCTAATATCTCATTTGTAATTTCCCCACTAGAAATAACATAATTCTCCCTTAGTATTTTTCCTTTATTTGAATTCCTCTCTTATTTTTCCTTCTCCTCTTATTTTGATGATCAATCTTTTAAACTGAATTCTAAGGCTTTGGGTTTTTTTTGTTTGTTGCTACAAAAATCAGATTAAAAAGGAGGCAATGGTAGTGGTTACCAGTGATAAAGCCACAAAACAAACAGTGATATCGAGAACTAGAGAAGGAATTGTAACTTCACAAGAACAAAGACACATCTCTCCTGAAAAGGTGAATATAGATTGTACCTGAGATTTTTTATGCCCTACCTTGTTCAAAAATCTGATATAGCATATAAAAGACAAACCTATGAAGAAGAAAAATGAGACACTGTTATTATTTGTCCCTTTTATATATGTTCAGTCTTCCAGTTTACAGTGCTATCATTTTCCTGTATCTTCTCTATGATTACTCTTTCCTTTTTTATTTCACTTCCATTATTTATACCTAAGAATGTGATAGACAAAGTTGTAAAACATTAACCTAGACAAACCTCTCTTTTTTCGTATACCATATAGCAATTTACTAGATAGTATTCTTGATCATTTAAAGAATTGACATGTAGAAACCAGCTCTTAAATTTTGTTGGGGGCCGGGTGTGTGTGTGGGGGGATGTTCTCATACTGTCTCTAAGCTTGCCATTTGTAGCCTGCTTTGTCTGTTGGCAGCACAGGGGGTCAGAAAAAAAGGAGGAAAAGCTCATTCTGCATGGAAATCAATTTTGAAAATCCAAATGAGTGATTTGAATTCAGATTATTTTAACATGTATTTTATCAGAAAAATGTGATTTAATGGAGCTTTTATAGCCAATGTTATATTTGCATTATAGTAGAAATGTGTGAGGAAGAAAGTGTAACCTCTCTTTAAAGCACTGAGAAACAGAAATCCACCTGGGCATTAATCTGAACTTAGCATTTGAATGCTAAGTCAAATTCTTGTCAAATGAAAGTTTCGTAAAACTTATTTTTAATATCCTACACTTTCTCAAAGTGATTTTAACATAGGACAGTTTTTCTCTGGGCTAATTTTTTTAGTACTGCCTTCAGTAGCAAACCAAGCATTTGTGCAATGTTTTATTACTTTTATGTTACATGTTTTGTACAAAGTCTGTTTATGTTTTCATTGTTGTTTCCAGACTAGATTATTTCAAAATACAGAGTGTGACATCTTTGCTCAATTTAATTTCTTTGCTCTTTTCCAAATATATTGAAAATCACATACCTAATATTTTAAAATAAAAATTAAAATTCCTTATTTGTAAATGGCCAGGTGAGAAAAGAACCAGAGAAAACTCCAGTACCGACAGTAATAATTGCCACAGACAAAGCCAAAGAACAAGAAAGAATAACAAGAGCTAGAGAAGAAATATCTACCAGACATGAACAAGTGCACATTGCTCATGAACAGGTAAATAAATGTTACAATATTTAGTTCACTGAGGTTTATAAAATCTGTTAAATAACTTTCCTGTCCTTCTTTACAAAGAGAGGATTACTAAACAAAAACTTTGTGAAACAAGGTATTCCAGACCACAATCTCTGCAGGTCCAGTGCTACTGACCTCATAGCAGCTCTGTCTGCAGAGGAGTGAGCTGCCCTTCTTACCGATCCTTCGAGCATTAAGGCTTTTATTGCCACAGTACACAGAATTTCATCTGATGCTTAATGACAAATTTCTCTCTGAAGGTAGATTTCCTAATATAAATTGTAAAGGTTATTTTTCATGGTATGATATGTAGTATGGAGCTTGATTTAAAGAAGTTCATATTTGTGTGAGGATTGAATACATCTGTTAGACCATATTGTGGAACCACTCAACTGATGGGTTTAGCTATTAAGTCAATAATACTAATTTCTATGCAAACAGTTTCTACAAAACATAATGATATATTACACACTAGGAAGTAAAAAGTTTCTTCTCTCATTCAAATAAAAATTCATGCAATCTATTAGTGACTTTGCATGAACCTCTCTCAGCATATAAAACAGGCTATAACTTGAGTACAAAGGTATTACTCCAATTCTGAAGTCATGTTTCTTTCTTCTTGATATATGTTTAGAAACATTACCCTGCTTTCCAAAAAAGTTCTGTAATCATGACAACACGCATAATCAATTACTATTATTTTTCTTTACCATAAAAAATAGATAAGAAGGGAAGATATGAAACCTTCAGTACCTAAGGTAGTAATTACTACTGATAAACCTAAAGCACCGGTCATAATATCGAAAAGTAAAGAAAGAGTTGCCACCCAACAAGAACAAGTGAGCATAACACGTGAAAAGGTGAATAGCATTGTTTTAGCCATATTTGGGTTTTATCCTTTCTTCTTTGCAAACCTCCTGTTTTCCTCAAAAAATACTAACTATACATTTCCATCTCATTTTTTCTAAGATTATTCCACTTACAAACTTTTAGACCTACTGCTAATTAGACTAAATTATTTCATCTTGATCTTCCTCTCTTTTTTTCATTAATAGGATGCTCATAATTATCTTCTGACTGATGTTTGGAGTGGACTGACTGACTCCTGAAATGCATTTTAACTTTTTTTTTTTAATCATTACTTTTATTTAAATAGGTGCGAGGGTATAACAATACTTATCACTATACACATAACACAGAGATGTGTGCAGTGCACAAAGATCTAACCCTTCAATTCTCCTTCCCTGTTCCCATTTCAAAATGTTTTTTCGTTGTTCAAATATCTTTCAAGACTGAATGTAATTGAAACTTTTATTTCTGCTATAAATACTAGATTAAAAAGCAAGCTGAGAAAACTACTGCAGTTCCAAAAACAGTTGCCACTGCTAAAACCAAAGCACAAGTCAAAGTGTCCAGAACCGGAGAAGAAATTACAGCCAATGCACTGTTACAATTTGGTTTATCTGCAAAACTTACATTTGAAGACCTACTTTGGTACAACCAAATGCCCTCAAATTACCCATTCAGTGGGATCATTTTCAAGTAAAAGAGGCAGTAGGATTAAGTTTCTAATGCTGAAGAGGTTTATATGCCACTCTGCTAGGAAATGTCACACTTTAGGCTATAGTCTGATTTCTCTGTGACAATCTCCTCTCTATCAGTGGCTTTTAAGCAACATTTACTTATTCTGACTCTGCAATCTTTTTTTCTACTTGATGATTCCTTGTAACCTCATGGTTGTCAGATGAAACAACTTCTCTTTATTGAGGTATGAATTGTTCTTTGTACAAAACAAACTTTAACATCCATTCAGGTCTGTCCAGTTTGTTACTTATGACCATCACACATTGTTGGCACTGCTTTGCTCCAGTAGGATTCCCACAGTAGGAAATATCTACAATACAGTCAGGAACTCTTACATGTGGAAAAATAGCATAGTTGACAACAGCTGTTATTTGAAATCTATCTACCTAGAGTGTAGTACATTCATAAAATACTTTTATAAAACATAAGTAAATGAGAGAAGCATATAAAACTCACTCAGAGGAGTCAGACTACTAGGTGAGTTCAGTTCCTTGTTGTATGATGTAAATTTAGGGCCAAATTCAAGCCACTATAAAAAAATTATTTGGAAACCAACAGTAGTACTGAATAAGAGATCCCTGTTACCTAAACACTACGTTAATAAGAAAACAAAATCTCTGTAAAGGATCACATTTTGGCCTCACTAAGTAATTTTATTTTAAGCTGGTAATGGTTTCAAAATCAGTATGAAATTATCCTTTTGGGGTTTTTTTCCCATTTACAAGGCATACATATTATATGCTCCATTGCTACATCCAGATCAGTTATGACAGTAATAACAACCAGTAGTAGTAGTCACTATTATCTACTGCTGGCTGATTGGGCAGAATTTTCGACCCTAATAACAAAGTTGACAGTATTTATGAGTTATTAGAAACAAATATAAGTCCTGATACAAAAGCATTATTTCCAAATTATCAGACATCTCAGTCTCCCTTCTTTTGTAAAATCCTTTAAAATAGATCAGTACTGAATTAACAGATATACCTGATGTAAAAATTTTTATATGCCCGTTTCTTAATAAATACATTCACAACAGATGCTAGATGCATTTTTTGCATCCACAAGAGTTATATGGAGCTGATGAGCATACTTTAAAACTATGTGCACATTTACATACCTGCATACTCTTAGACAAGTGGACACAAATGTGGCTGTAAAGTACTAAAATTAGGCTTGCAGACAAATATTAATATGCATAAAACACAGAAGCACAAATATATTCTGAATGTGCAGAGATAGCACTTAGGGAATATATTTGCATTTGAATTTACTGATTCATAAGTGTATTTACAGGTGCATACTTTTGATCTTTTCATCAAGACTTTTGCATAACCATACAACCTCTCTTTGGAATATATTCAACATTATAACTCTTTGTCATATATACAAGTTTTCAATACAATTATGAATATGTGTATAAATTCTGCTGATGTTATTTGCAGACTCAAGCTGGAAAAAAGGCTGAAGCTGTAGCTACAGTCGTTGCAGCAGTTGATCAGGCACGTGTTCGATCACCCTGGCAACCAGAACAAGCAGATGAAGCTTATGTAAAGGAGAAAACTTTGGAATATGGTTATAAAGAGCACATTGTAACAGACCGTAGTTCTGAGGCCCCAGCAGAACGTCATGTTGTCACCAAAGAAGTCAAAACAGTCTATGTTCCTCCTGAGAAACATATCTCAACTCCCGAAAAGCAGGAAGTTCATATATCAAAAGAGGCTCGACTCTTTTTTTTACATTACATTATTTTCCAGAAACTAATGTCCCAGTGAAATCTGTTTCAGTTTATAGAACAGCATCACTTTCAACAACTTTTTTCATTTCTTTGTGTAGATAAAAAGAACTACAGAACTTGAGAAAACAATTCATGTTGAACCGCCACGGCCTCGCACAGCAAGTCCTCACTTCACGGTCTCCAGAGTTGCTGTTCCTAAACCAGACCATACGTACGAGGTAAGCTGAAGTTGCATCCAAGAGGAGCAGCATGCTCATTTTCAATAGCCATAGGTCATCCATTCAATTTGGATTTTCCCTCCACACTCCAGTATGGTGCTTCCCCAAGAGGAAGAGTTGTGTGCTCCTTGCAGTTATTTTTGTTGGCTTGTTTGACTAATAAAGAACACTGCTGTAAACAGACAAATGAATTGCTAAAATGCAATTTGTTGCTATCATTTCTTATTTAAATAATCTTATAAACTGTTTGAGAATGCTGCTTCAGTACTTAATGACATACAGTGAAATTGTAGATATTTGTCATGCAAGTTATATTTTTTAAAGAGCAGAAGTATCCCTCTTTAATCTTATTATATGCATCAATTCACTCACACACTGCTTTTTTCTTCCTTGCTAATTAATACATGCTAAGCTAATTTTTTAAATAGAAAAAATCCAGACTGACTGCATAATATGATACCATCAATTTTTAAAGTTATTCTTCCATTTTTCTGTTGGACTCCTTTACATAGTATTAAAATTTTCCAGTTATTAATTTTCTCATTCAAGCATACTTTTTTCCTTCATCTGGAATTTAAAAATTATTTTCCCCCAAATATGATTAAACACTGTTATAAATATTTTTATTAAATATTTTGATGTATTTTTTTAAAGCTTTTCCACATATAAAAAGATTTTGAAATCTCTTCAGTTATTTTAATAATTGGAAATTATATCATTAGTAGTATTCTTTATTGCAGCATTAGACAGACTAAACGGAAATCTAAGGCTTCAAGTGAAGAAATAGAGAGAACATGTCTTGTGCTGTGCATAAGAGCTTCTTGACCATTTAAAGATCAAATTCTATTTGGAAAAGAAAATATTGAAATGTTAGATCAAAAATAATACAGGGATATTATATCTCTGGCATTCTACTACTGCAATCTAAAACTACTACTCTTTTTTACATATAGCTTTTGCAGTGTCAAAACCAAGTAACTAAGGAAGCAACTGCTGCATATGCAGTCTGCTCAAGAAATGCACTCTCTCCTTTGAAAATAAGACAACAAAGCTGTAACTCTTTTTCTTCTGCTCCCTAGGTTTCAATAGCTGGAACTGCCATGGCTACTCTGGAGAAAGAGTTATCAGCTACTTCTGCCGCGCAAAAGATCACCAAGCCTGTGAAACCACCTCAGCTAAAGCCTCAAGAAGTCAGGACAAAAGCAGAGCCAGCTGCCCCTCCACAGTTCCCCTTTGGAGAGGCTGCAGAGACGTATAAGAGTCACTATGATGTTGAGACTAAAAAGGAGACAAGCATTAAAAGTGAAGCAGTGCGGACAGAACACTTGATGTTGCATAAAGAAGGTGAAGCAAAGGTATGTTTTTAAGCAAATTTCCGTCACTTTGACTGACTTTCATCTTAAAAATATGGAATAGCCTCATTTTTTTGCTGTCTTGTTATCAGAATTTTCCACTTCTAAAGCATTCTGCTGCCTTTTATTTTTTATTTGTTTTACACAAATCCTTGTTAGGACCTAATATTTACTTATGACATGCAGAGTTCACATTACCTGATTTATTTTCTTTTTAAAATTATATGTTGTTCATTATTGTCCTCTAAACAACCTAGGTGACAGAAACTGCCAGAGTTCCTGTACCTGCAGAAATCCCTGCTACGCCACCCACCTTAGTCTCAGTAAGTAATTTATACGTAGTGTAGGGGAGTTACACTAGATTTTCCCCCACTCTGTTTTCTGATTTTTATCACTTAATATTTAACCATTAAAAATGGGCTTTATCTAATCATTTTAACTTTGCATTAGATTTACTCAGCCATATAATTTATCTCTGATACAAAGTCTTCTTGATTTTTTTATGGTAGTGATTCTTCACATTTATGTTGCATAGTAGGCTGATCTGCCTGCATAAATACGAACCTACCTTTTCATGTTGTTAATAACAGCAATGTTCAGAGAACCTAAAAGCCAGTTTCAAATACTTCCCTTTGGAAAATGCCTTTTTTTCCTGCATAGATTGCTTCACAGAGCAGTGTTTTGAACTAGACATTAAATTTTCCATCCAAATAGGTTTTAGCTATTTGAGTACCTGTTTAGTTTTGAAAATGTATACTGACTGTGATACTTATTTTTTGTCATACAGGGCCTCAAAAATAAGACTGTGACTGAAGGTGAGTCTGTCACTCTGGAGTGCCAAATATCTGGTCATCCTCAGCCTACAGTGATGTGGTACAGGGAAGACTACAAAATTGAGAGCTCAATGGACTTCCAGATCACTTTCAAAGCAGGACTTGCTCGCCTTGTGATTCGTGAAGCCTTTGCAGAGGACAGTGGAAGATTTACCTGCACTGCCACCAATAAGGCTGGGAGTGTCAGCACTTCCTGCCACTTACATGTGAAAGGCAAGTATATTTATAGAATCATAGAATTGTTAAAGTTGGAAAAGACCGTTGAGAGCATTTATTTCAATCATTAGCCCAAAACTGCCAAGTCCACTGCTAAACCATATCCCTAGGTGCCACATCTACATGTCTTTTAAATACCTCCAGGGTAGAGAAGGAATTTAAAAGTCGGCCCCACATGACTTATGGGCAACCTGTTCCAATGTTTGATAACCCTCAACAGACTTTTTGGTGAAAGGTTTCCTTATATTCAAACTAGACCTCCCTTGGTGCAACTCAAGGACAGTCCCTCTTGTCAAAGTAGGAAGTTAATAATTTTGTTAACTGTATATTGCTTGTAAGGTATCTTGGACATTTAAAACATATGGCTTGAGTTGTGTTCTGGGGTTATTAGGTAAAAGGGATGTAAGAATATGAGGAAAAGGCCGATAACTACATACTCTTTTCATGTCAACTGAACTCATTGCTTAAGGCCTATTAAGGTATTTTAAAATCCACTTTATCAAATTCGCCTTTTAGTTACTGAAGAAACTGAGACTCGAGAAACCATTTCTGAGAAGGCTGTTACAGAAGAGAAACGGTAAAGTTACTTTTCTAAACAGACTGCTCCTATTGCAGTCATTATGTTCTTGCATTCTGTTTTATGAGAGCTTCAGACATCAGCTCACTTACCTGCACTGAAATCTTATTTCAGCTATGTGGAGACAAAGGACATTGTAATGGAAGATGTCTCTGCTGCAGCAGAGGAAGTATCGGGAGAACCCATACCTCCTTTCTTCATAAGAAAACCCATGGTACATAAATTAATTGAAGGTGGGAGCATTATTTTTGAATGCCAAGTAGGGGGCAACCCAAAGCCACACGTCTACTGGAAAAAAGGCGGAGTTCCTCTCACGACTGGCTACAGGTACTTTGAATACAATGCCCAAAGTCCATCTTAACATAATTTTTATGCATATTTAATTGGTAATGTCATAATTTGATTCCCTCAGTTATGCTCAGCCAAATAACATCCTGATTTCTGTGAAATAAATTATTTTTTAATGTAGAAGTTATAGGCTCATGTCTTAATGTGTAATTTTAAAAGGTCATTAAGTTCTAAAATATAAATATTCAAAAGACTATAAAATAAGATATAAACAAATCAGGAAGAAGTCTCGTATTTGTTTTATTCTGTCTGTGCAATGTTTGCATTCTCTCTACGTAAGTCTTGTCTGTAGAAAGCAACATACTTTCTGGCTGAGAAAAAATATTACATTTGTAGCATTCTTGAAATTATATGATGACCCATACTAGGACAAACTGTGTGCACACAGAATATACCATTATATTGTGTCTGACAACTAGACCTCTGATATTTCAGTACTGGTGTTTGGATCCTATTTATTTAGTGATAACAAAAAGACCAGTACTCTAGTTTCAGCATGATTATTTTTCATATGCTACTCAGTATGCTCATTCATTCAGTGAGAATTGCCTGTAAAAGTTTCTCTTTTTGTGCCTTGCACAAGTTAGGAGTGTGTCTAACTGTAACTAAAAGCAAATTAACTAAAAATTCTGTCCAGAATTATAGAGACTTTTTACCTTTATGTTTTCTATAGATACAAAGTGAGTTACAAAAAAGAAACCGGGGAATGCAAACTTGAAATTTCCATGACTTTTGCCGACGATGCCGGAGAATACACCATTGTTGTTCGTAACAATCTTGGAGAAGCTTCTGCAACGGTCTCCTTACTAGAAGAAGGTACATTTTAGATTAAGGAAATGGGAAAAATATTTCTTAAAATTAACTTCCAAATGGCAAAAAATATTTTCAGTTGTGCTGCAAATTCTTCGCAGCTTAGTTTTTTCAGTTCAAGAAACATAAAAGGAGGTCTAGTGGCTCTGTTTCTGCAAGACAAAATTTCTAACATCAGGCCCTTGAAGGACTTTATTCTTCGCTAGAATGTGTAGCTACAGGAACCTTCCTCTGTAGACATGCCATGTTCATGACAAGATAAGACATTCAGAGAGGGATGTGGGAAAAGAAGGTTAATCAATTAATAGGTTGTTATCTTAAAGGAAAATAAGCTAGTTTAATTTTTTTATTTCTCCTGTAGAAATGTACAAAAATTTTCAGGAGACAGAGTCATGGTGAAGAAATTATAAAATAATCTCTGCAGATGCTTCCACTTTGAAAACTAGGACACCTAAACAGTACAGGAACACTTCTACCAGTTATAAAACTCATCTTAATGCATTAGTCTTTGCATTATGTTGCTGTTTGTATTTATTGGCTAAACAGATAGAAAATCTGCTTGAATCACCAAAATCAGTAAAATAAGTTTGTACTTGTTTTCTCCATTCAGTCCAGTGAAAACCAAAAAATTTATCAAAATTAATCTGTTCTCAATTCTTAGCTGATTATGAAGCCTACATAAAATCGCAACAAGAAATGATGTACCAAACTCAAATGACTGCATACGTACAGGAACCTAAAGTGGCTGAGGTAGCCCCACCCATTTCCTATGGTGACTTTGAAAAAGAGTATGAGAAAGAACAAGCTCTAATTAGGAAGAAAATGGCAAAAGATACAGTGATGGTCAGAACTTTTGTAGAAGATGAGGTATGTCTATCCCTCCATACTAATTTTGGGTACTGACATTTTACCGTACAAATAATTTATTTGCAAGGTCATTATTTGACAGAGAAAACTGAACTAATGGTCTTGCTTTTCTATACAGGAATTCCATATTTCTTCTTTTGAAGAAAGACTTATCAAGGAAATTGAACTCAGAATTATTAAGACTACCTTACATGAACTTCTCGAAGAAGATGGAGAGGAGATGATGGTTGATATTTCTGAATCTGAAGCTGTAGAAGCAGGATTCGATTTAAGATTAAAGAACTACAGAACTTTTGAAGGGACAGGAGTTACCTTCCATTGCAAGACATCTGGATATCCATTGCCAAAGGTACCCCAAATCTGTATAACTCTTTTTTTTTTTGTAAATAATTTGATGCTCTACTTGGAAAAAATCCCTTAATATCTCATTGTCAGACATTCTACATTCTGCATAGGAAATAGTGACTTTCTAAAGAAATCCAGTCTTCTGCTTTGATATCAAGCTGAATTTTCCTTTTGTCCCTTAATAGAATAGAGTTAGGTTGGTTAGCTAGTTCAGAGGTAGGTTGGATTTACCAATTAAGTTGGTCTTGATTCTGAGTATCTCTGAGGTAGCCCAGACTAGTGGGGAACACAGTAGCAGTGCAGTCGAGGTTACTTTGCTCTTCATCAAAATGGGCTTTATATCTCTTTCTAGCTCCAAAACTTGTCTTTCAGGTTGCTATGTAAACATCTAGTCTCATCTATTTCAAGTAAAAATGTCAACGTTTAACACATATATGTGGGCTGTGATGTTTTCCAGCTGAAAAATAGCAAGTTGTAATGTCTTGTATTTACTAGGCATTACTGGATCTTTGCCTTTAGGAGAGCTCACATAGCAGTCTACTGTTTCTTTCCATGCAGGTGGCATGGTACAAGGATGGCAAACGTATAAGACATGGGGAGCGCTACCACATGGAACTTCTGCAAGACGGCAGCGCCACTCTGCGTTTACCTGTTGTTTTACCTGAAGATGAAGGAATTTATACTGTCTTTGCCAGTAATATGAAAGGAAATGCCATTTGCTCAGCAAAACTCTATGTTGAGCCAGTTGCACCTACAGCAACTCCAGGCCATATGCCAGGACCCGAAGTTATGAGAAGATATAGGTAGGTACACAATAATATAATTTTATGAGACTTCAATCTGATGTGATAGTCCAAAAGCTTATTACATAGCAGTTTAATAAGCTTAAGCTATTGGAGTTTACACACCTCCAGAAAAGTTCTAAATGCTGTTTTCATGACTCATATAGATTTATGTGCTAACTTTTTGTCTGGTTTTCCCTTTTAATAAGCAATGCAGTTCCCAGAGTACAATAATTCATATGCATTTCCAGCCACAGTATCAGATTTACAAGCTCAATAACCATATTTACTTGTTAAAGTACTCACATTTTTGAAAAAAATATCTTCTGCACTTGGAGTTTTAGTGTGGTGTGCAAGTATTTTTTCCTGCCCTTGAAATACTGTATTTCTATGACAGAAAAATTAAGCATTGTCGTGTCCTGTGTTCAGTCTCCATACACATACAAACCCATGCACAAACGTACACAGGATTGCACTATCCTATTTTGATCTGTGCACTATCCAAAACCCAAAAACTTCCTAACACTACTCACCTCTAAAACTCCTGTCAAAAACCTAAAGAAAATTGACTACAAATAAAAAATTTTTTCCCAATTTCTCGCATAGATAAATTGGCCAAACTCTTTAAAACAAATTATGAGAAAGGCAAAGGTTGAAATCTGTTTATCATGTCATCCACTGCTATATGACATTGCTATACACATCCGTCTTATCTCTTCCCTCCAGGTCTATCTCTCCACGGTCTCCAAGCCGGTCTCCTGCCCGCAGCTCTCCTTCTCGTTCTCCTGCCCGGAGATTAGAAGAAACTGATGAAGGGCAACTAGAGAGATTATATAAGCCGGTTTTTGTGCTGAAACCGACATCATTTAAATGTTCACAGGGGCAGACAGCAAGATTTGACTTAAAAGTTGTTGGCAGACCTATGCCAGAGACATACTGGTTCCATAATGGTACATCAGCCTCATTTTCATCAAGAAATAATCTTTTAAAAAGTTTTTTATGTCTCATTGAAACTGTCTTGATTGCAACTGTTTTCTTTTCATCTGTATCTGCAGGCCAACAAGTGATTAATGACTACACCCATAAAATAGTGATTAAAGAAGATGGTACCCAGTCATTGATCATTGTTCCTGCAATGCCTGAAGACTCTGGAGAATGGGCTGTCATTGCTCAGAACAGGGCAGGCAAAGCTTCAGTCTCAATGACACTGACTGTAGAAGGTATCTTCTGTATTTTCTATTATATTCTGTATATCATGTTATTTTTAGCAGTCTGATGAGTGTTTCTTATTTAAAACCATGGCTTTTTCATTTCTTCTTGTGATAACTTACATTTGCTCTTCCAGCTAAGGAAGACCTAGTCAGACCACACTTTGTGGAAAGGTTGAGAAACGTCAGCGTGAAGGAGGGCTCTAGGCTGGAGATGGCAGTGAAAGCTACTGGTAACCCTAATCCTGACATTGTATGGCTCAAGAACAGTGACATCATTGTGCCTCATAAATACCCCAAAATAAAGTAAGGATTTTTATTATATTTAAATCTATTGAAATTTAAATTTTATTTACATTTTTTAAAATTTTGTTTAAAATACTTTATATAAGTTAAGTAGTAAATAACCACCAGCCTGCAAAATGCTTCCTGCAGTTTCACAGAAGGGATTCACTAGGGGCTTTTGCATTGCAGCAAGGATTTCAGATATAAAATATCTTGTATGATTCACTCAATATTTTTCCAGCCTGTGTTTTCATATAGTTTCTAAAAGCCATCACAGAGATTTACTGAACTTTTCTCGGTCTCTGATTTTGAAGACCTCCGCAGGCAAAACTACCACAGAATTTAAGACTGGTTTTTATTATTCTTCTCTGTTTGATTCTTAGGCACAGCACTCCCAAACATGAATAAACATAAAATGTCTATTACCTCCAGAGATTTGCCTTTGGAGGCTTTGAACTAATTTGGAAGAAGGGCAAAAATGAATGACAAAGAAGGGAAAAATAGCTAATATTTTTTTTATATATTTCAGGATTGAGGGAACCAAAGGGGCAGCTGCCCTTAAAATTGAATCTACTGCCAGGCAAGATGCTGCATGGTATACAGCTACTGCTATCAATAAAGCTGGACGGGACACTACCCGCTGCAAAGTAAATGTTGAAGTTGAACACACAGAACCCGAACCAGAAAGGAAATTAATAATTCCAAAAGGAACTTACAAAGCTAAGGAGATTGCAGCACCGGAGTTAGAACCTCTCCATCTGCGTTATGGTCAAGAGCAATGGGAGGAAGGAGATCTCTATGACAAAGAAAAGCAACAGAAACCATTTTTTAAGAAGAAGCTCACATCTTTAAGGCTCAAACAATTTGGACCAGCACACTTTGAATGCAGACTTACACCAATTGGCGACCCAACCATGGTGGTGGAGTGGTTGCATGATGGCAAACCCTTGGAAGCAGCTAACAGACTCCGCATGATCAACGAGTTTGGGTACTGTAGCCTGGACTATGGGGTAGCCTATTCCAGAGACAGTGGAGTGATTACTTGCAGAGCAACTAACAAATATGGTACAGACCATACATCTGCTACTCTGATTGTGAAGGATGAGAAAAGTCTTGTGGAAGAATCCCAGTTGCCAGAAGGCAAAAGGGGACTCCAGCGAATTGAGGAGTTAGAAAGAATGGCCCATGAGGGTGCTCTACCTGCTGTTGCACTGGACCAAAAGGAAAAACAAAAACCAGAAATCGTTTTGGTTCCTGAACCTGCAAGAGTCCTTGAAGGTGAAACAGCACGATTCCGCTGCCGTGTGACTGGCTATCCTATGCCCAAGGTCAACTGGTACCTCAATGGACAGCTCATCCGTAAAAGCAAAAGGTTTAGACTCCGTTATGATGGAATCTACTACCTGGATATTGTGGACTGCAAATCATATGACACAGGAGAGGTGAGAGTCACTGCAGAGAATCCAGAAGGCTTTATTGAACATAAGGTGAAACTTGAGATCCAACAGAGGGAAGACTTCAGATCTGTTCTTCGTCGTGCTCCTGAACCCAAACATGAGCCTGTAGTTACAGAACCTGGGAAACTTCTGTTTGAGGTACAGAAGGTAGACAAACCTGCAGAGGCAACAACCAAAGAAGTGGTGAAGCTGAAAAGGGCTGAAAGAATCACTCACGAAAAGCTTTCAGAGGAATCTGAAGAGCTGCGTAGTAAATTCAAGCGCAGGACAGAAGAGGGCTACTATGAAGCCATTACAGCTGTGGAACTTAAATCTCGCAAAAAAGATGAATCATATGAAGAAATGCTAAAAAAGACAAAAGAAGAACTTCTTCACTGGACCAAAGAGATCCCAGAGGAAGAGAAGAAAGCACTTCCTCCTGAAGGCAAAATCACCATTCCAACATTCAAACCAGAGAAGGTGGAGCTTAGTCCAAGCATGGAGGCTCCCAAGATACTTGAGCGAATTCAAAGCCAGACTGTAGCCCAAGGAACAGACGTACACTTCCGTGTGAGAGTGGTGGGAAAACCTGATCCTGAATGCCAGTGGTTCAAAAATGGTGTTCAGATTGAAAGGACTGATCGTGTGTACTGGTACTGGCCTGAAGATAATGTTTGCGAATTAGTTATCAGAGATGTGACTTCTGATGATTCTGCCAGCATCATGGTGAAAGCAGTCAATATAGCTGGTGAAACTTCTAGCCATGCTTTCCTGTTAGTACAAGGTAATTTCAATTCTTTTACTCATCCTACTGCTTATCACAGTGTGTTAAGTCTGTTTGGTCAGTGCACTGTTGATTGTTATATATTGTTTTGCAGCCAAGCAGTTAATCAGCTTCACCCAGAAGTTACAAGATGTTGTTGCTAAAGCAAGAGACTCCATGGCAACATTTGAATGCGAAACATCAGAGCCCTTTGTCAAAGTGAAATGGTTTAAGGATGGAATTGAGATTCATTCTGGAGACAAGTACAGGATGCACTCAGACAGAAAGGCTCACTTTCTTTCCGTATTAACAATTGATATGTCTGATGCTGATGACTACAGCTGTGCACTGGTTGAAGATGAATCCGTAAAAACCACTGCAAAGCTTACTGTTGAAGGTAAGAAGCACACAACTCAGTACCATACTGTTAAAGTGAAATCAGCTTCAGAAAGAAATAAAACTATTTAAACAGACATCTAACACCCTTAGAGATATGGAGCTGCTTTCATACTTTTGGAATCCAGTATGAAAGTTTAGAGATGTATTTATGTAAAATGGTTACATTATATACCTATATATATTCCCTTAGGCTCATTTAATAACATTTTTTTTTCTTCAGAATAATCTAATCAAGTTTGTTTACAAATATAATTATTTGCCTTTAGGTGCTGCAGTTGAATTTATTAAAGAACTTGAGGATGTTGAAGTGCCAGAATCCTTCTCAGCTGAACTTGAATGTGAGGTTTTCCCAGAAGATGTGGAGGGGAAATGGTATCATGGTGATGTTGAACTCGCTTCTAGTCTTAAATATGTGATTGCATCCCGCCGTGGTCGCCAGATCCTCACTATCAAAGATATTAATAAAGATGATCAAGGAGAATATAGTTATATTGTTGATGGAAAAAGGACTCAATGCAAACTGAAGATGAAGCGTAAGCATTTCTTACATTGTCGATATACTATTGTTTTTCTATTTTATAGCGTGTATTATAGCTGTATCATTGTATCCCATAATGCTTTAATGTTCAATATTCTGCCTCTTATAAGTATTGATTAACTTCATTTAATTCCACAGCTCGTCCCATGGCAATTCTTCAAGGACTTACCGATCAAAAAGTCTGTGAGGGAGATATCGTGCAACTTGAAGTCAAAGTCTCCCTAGAAAATGCAGAAGGTGTCTGGATGAAAGATGGCCAAGAAATTCAGTCAAGTGACCGTATTCACATTGTGTTGGATAAACAATCACATATGTTGCTCATAGAAGATGCCACAAAGGAAGATAGTGGAACTTACTCTTTTAGTATTCCTGATCTTGAGCTGTCAACCACTGGACAGATCACAGTGTACAGTAAGTCACTATGATGATTTTGAAGGTGTGTTTGATTTTTGGCTCCTTTAGGATTACTTTTTAAATACATAGTTTTTCTCACAATGAATATTTTTGTAACTTGGCAGGTGTGGAAATAGTGGTGCCTCTAGAAGATCTTCATGTAATTGAAGGAACAAAAGCCATCCTCGAATGCAAAGTTTCAGCACCTGATGTGTCCTCCTCAAAATGGTACCTAAATGATAATCAAATAAAGCCTGATGAACGTGTGCAAGCTGTATGTAAAGGCGCTAAACAGAGGCTAGTGCTCACCAGAACCCATGCATCAGATGCAGGACGCTATAAACTAATGGTTGGCAAAGTGGAAACAAGCTGCAATGTCACAGTTGAAGGTTGGTGTTTCTTAAGATGCACAGTTCTTTGTGAAATTATTTCTTTGAAAATAAAACTAGTAGAAACAACTAATAAATTTATACTTTTTTTTACAGAAATTGAGATTATTAGAGGTCTTCATGACATCACCTGCACTGAAACACAGAATGTCTCCTTTGAGGTCGAGCTCTCCCATTCAGGGATTGATGTAATTTGGCATTTCAAAGGCCAACCCATAAAGGCTGGTCCTAAATATAAAATTGAAGCACGTGGCAAAATATATAAATTGACAGTGGTGAAGATGATGAAAGATGATGAAGGAGAATATGTCTTTTATGCTGGAGAGAAGAAAACATCTGGGAAGCTTATAGTAGCAGGTTAGTAGGGTTAAAGTCCAAGGTTTTTATTTCACTGTGATTTAGAAAGTAGCCAATGGACTTGTAGCAATAGTGCTGTTCCAGTGGGAGTTTGTCTTTAATTTATGCTTTTTTTATGTTCTCCTTGCCTTTCCCCTTATCTTTTGTGATTAGTATAATTTGAATACTCAGATCTGTTAAGTGTTAATATATTTTGCCAGATCAGAAGCACAGTATGAAATGCTGTATTATGTTTTTGATATAATTAATGTAAAAAGAGGAGGTTTTGTCCTGTGTGTTCTCAGTATACCTGTGCCGATAACAAAATAAAAGAGAATAACTAGGATAGAAATAAGAAACATATTTTTGTGATGTTCAGGTCATATTCTATTCCTGATTTTTCACAGAGCTTAGAATGACTGAGCATTTCTATGCTGCAAATTAGGGCAAAGAACTCCAGCATCTACTTTTGGTTTCTGTATGGGGGAAAGCCGAACAGCAATACAACAAAAGAACATGCTTTTTCTTCCCAACAGGCGGTGCCATTTCAAAGCCTCTCAGTGACCTGACTGTGGCTGAGTCCCAGACAGCTGTTTTTGAATGTGAGGTGGCAAATCCTGAATCAGAGGGCCAGTGGCTACAAAATGGTAGACCATTAGCTACGACAGATCAGTACCGTGCTGAATCCGATGGTGTAAAAAGAAGGCTTGTTATCCCTGCAACAAAACTGGAGGATATGGGTGAATACAGCTATGAAATAGCAAGCTCAAAGACATCTGCCAAACTGAAGGTCGAAGGTCAGTATTTTTTGTAACTGATGTCTTTGAGACTTATTCCAGCATCACTTACTCTGTTTTGGACCAGGCCTTAAGACACACACAAAATAAAATAAATTAAAAAAAAACCCAAACAAACAAAACCCTGAGCCTATCTAACAATGGCAAAAACTAAACAAGCAAATCCCCAACCAACCAACAAAACAGAAAACCCCAAACCAAAAACCCCAGAAACCCAACACTTCTCATGCATACTATGACTAAAGCTTCCATGCTGTGTTCATAGCACACCACTTTGCTGGACACTGTATAAATTACTATATGCATAAAATGA
Source organism: Ploceus nigricollis (assembly GCA_013399945.1). NCBI lineage: Eukaryota > Metazoa > Chordata > Aves > Passeriformes > Ploceidae > Ploceus > Ploceus nigricollis. The sequence continues at coordinate 36,858 of VXBC01012570.1, read as the reverse complement.
AGCACCATTATTCAGTTTTATTAAAATTATTGTATTTACTATAGGCTTTAATTTTGATCTATTTTGTCAAGTATTTTTTTTCTATATTCTTCTTTTTTTTTTCTAGCTGTTAAGATAAAGAAAACACTAAAGAACTTGACTGTGACAGAATCACAGGAGGCAGTTTTCAGTGTAGAACTGACCCACCCTGATGTGAAAGGAGCTCTATGGATTAAAAATGGTGTTGAACTTCAATCAAGTGACAAATACGAAATTACAGTGAAAGGAACTGTTCACACACTGAGAATCAAACACTGTGTTGTCACTGATGAGTCTGTTTACAGCTTTAAACTTGGAAAAATAGGAGCAAATGCCAGACTTCATGTGGAAAGTAAGCCATTCTGGTTTCAATATTTGCTGTAATGTGTGTTTTGAATTCATATCATACACAGTGCTGAATATTGCTAACTTTTTTCCTCAAGCTGTCAAGATCATCAAAAAGCCAAAGGATGTGACTGCTTTGGAAAATGCTGTTGTCTCATTTGAACTGAGTGTTTCCCATGATACTGTACCAGTCCGGTGGTTCCATAAAAATATTGAGCTTAAACAAAGTGACAAATACAAGATGATCTCTCAAAGGAAAGTTCACAAGCTTATGCTGCATAACATATCTCCCGATGATGCTGGGGAATACACAGCTCTTGTTGGGCAAATTGAGTGCAAAGCGAAACTGTTTGTGGAAAGTAAGTATTGTAAGAAAGTAGTTATATGAATTGTTGTACCAACCCTGAGCAAGTTGACCTGACTCTTCATAGCCTGTTACCCTTGGTTTTTTGCAGTCTTCCAAACATGCAAACTTTTAGAAAATTTACTATTTTTTTCCTCCTCCTTTTAGGCATTCACATCACAAAGACCATGAAAAATATTGAGATCCCTGAGACCAAAACTGCCTCTTTTGAATGTGAAGTTTCTCACTTCAATGTGCCAGCTGTCTGGTTGAAAAACGGTGTGGAGATTGAAATGAGTGAAAAGTTCAAAATAGTTGTCCAAGGGAAACTCCATCAGCTCAATATAATGAACACAAGCAGTGAAGACTCTGCAGAATACACTTTTGTCTGTGGAAATGATAGAGTCAGCGCAACCCTGACTGTAAAACGTATGTAAAAATTTAATTAACCAGAATATTTTACAGTTACCAGTAAAAAGTTTGTGTTAACACATGGACTTAATGAAATTTTGACAAAACCAGCAGACTGTACAGGTGTTTTTTAACACTAAATATCCTCAATAGCATTCTTTAAAGAGATATAGAACTGGTGAACTTGAAAGTCAGATCCTGTGTTCTTCTCTTTAGGCAAACATGCCTAAACGCCAGGTCATCGTAAGAGACCAAATTTGGATTCTATGTCATTCAATAGTTGTGGGACATTTAATTGTAATACTGACTCTGAACACAAAATGTACCTTTTAGTATTTCCAAAATCATCTTAAAGAACTTGAAGCATCTCTAATCTGGTTAACATGCATTTAAAATAAAGTAAAACAGAATGGAAAAAAGCAAACCATGTCCATTCCTTTCCTTTTAGCCATCCTAATTACCTCCATGCTAAAAGACATCAATGCTGAAGAGAAAGATACAATAACATTTGAAGTTACTGTTAATTATGAAGGCATCTCATATAAATGGTTAAAGAATGGAGTAGAAATAAAATCAACTGATAAATGCCAGATACGAACAAAGAAGCTTACACACTCCCTCTCCATAAGGAATGTGCATTTTGGTGATGCAGCAGAATATACTTTTGTTGCTGGAAAAGCAGCTTCATCAGCCACTTTATATGTGGAAGGTATTTGTTCTCTTGATTTGTATGTTTAGTGATTTCTTGGGCTTAAATAACATCACAGTACTCATTCTACTTTTTTCTGCTCTAGCTCGTCACATTGAGTTTAGGAAGCATATTAAAGACATCAAAGTGGTGGAGAAGAAGAGGGCTATTTTTGAATGTGAAGTTTCAGAACCTGACATTCAGGTCCAGTGGATGAAAGATGGGCAAGAACTCCAGATTGGTGATAGGTAAATTATTGCTTCTACACTATATTATTTTTTGGTGTGTGTTTTCCCCCAGAAAATACCTAACTCACTTTCTTTCCTGATGTTCTCAGGATGAAAATTCAGAGAGAGAAATATGTCCATCGTCTCATCATTGCTTCCACAAAGATGTCTGATGCTGGTCAGTACACTGTAGTAGCAGGTGGAAACACATCCAGTGCCAATTTGATAGTGGAAGGTCGTGACATTCGTATCAGAAGTGCCCAGAAAGATATTCAGGTAAGGCCTATACAGATGAATAAATATCTCATAGCTTTGTCACTCAAAGAATAATGCAAGGGAAGAGCAACAATACCTAACCAGAAAGAGTCATAGCACAAAAATCTGTAATCATAAGGTCAGAACCTTCACCTAAGAAATTGGAAGGTGAGACCAGAGGAAAAACCAATATTACTTCTATTATTTATTCTTTTTCAAAGGTCATTGAGAGACAAAGAGCTGAAATTGAATTTGAAGTCAATGAAGATGACATTGAACCACAGTGGTACAAGGATGGTATTGAGATCAACTTCCAATATGAGGAAAGATACAAGTATGTGGTGGAAAGGAGAGTTCATCGAATGAGCATCTTTGAAACCACTTACTCTGATGCTGGGGAATATACTTTTGTTGCAGGACGGAATAGGAGTTCTGTTATTCTTTATGTGAATGGTATGTGGCCCCACAACCAATGTTTTGACTGTATTTATTACTCAGTGGTTTTCTGTTTTTTATATGGCTTTTCTGGAATTCTAGCTTTTCAAAGAAAAAAAATTTCAAAGAGATCATTTGGAAGACTACCAAATTCCTCATATACATAGATGTTTCTTGCCCTGTTGAAGTAGCTGGCTAGTGGATGAAAATACCATAGCAGTTCTTTTCCCATGGCATTTACTCAGACCAGAAAATTCTTGAGTCTAAATAAAACTACTTTGCTCATATGGACAGCCATGCCTTTCCAGAGTGATCAGCCTAAGAATTCTTGGACACGTTTTGCCAGAAACACTTACACCAACACAGCTAATTATGTTAAGGCACTTGTTGCTAAATCATTCCCCCTGTATCAAGGACAAGGGCAGATTTTTATGGACACAAAAGATTAGAATTAATAATAGTTTGTTTTATTTTCTTAATTCTTTGCAAATAGTTTTCAATCACTAATAATATCAATAATGAGATTTCTCTCTCTTTCCTTCTTTCTCCTATCTCTCTTTGCCACCTCGCTTTCCCCCAATTTTCAGCTCCAGAGCCACCCCAGATTATTCGGGAGCTAGAGCCAACTACTGTGGAGTCTGGCAAACCTGCTCGCTTTTGTGCTATTGTATCAGGCAAACCCCAGCCCAAAATTTCCTGGTACAAAGATGATCAACAGCTTTCTCCAGGTTTCAAGTGCAAATTTCTTCATGATGCACAAGAATATACTCTATTGCTGATTGAAACTTTCCCTGAAGATGAAGCAGTGTACACCTGTGAAGCAAAAAATGACTATGGAGTAGCTACAACTTCAGCTTCGCTTTCAGTCGAAAGTGAGTCTCCCATGCTCTTAACAACATTTGTGAAACTAAATGTTCATTCTTCATCTTTAAAAATCACTTTTTTCTCTTTTTCTTTAGTCCCAGAAGTTGTCTCTCCAGAGCTAGAAATGCCAGTGTATCCACCTGCTGTCATAATACCACTACGTGATACTGTTACATCTGAGGGACATTCTGCTCGTTTTCAGTGCAGAGTTACTGGAACAGGTGGGTTTAATGGCATCCTATACATCTTTCCATCACTCAAAATTTTTCATCTTGAACTCAGAAAAAAATTTAGCAATATATGTGCTCGGATCAGTCTTCCCCTAGAAGTACACATATTTGATACACACACATAGCCAAGTGTTACTGACAAGTTTCAGTTAAGCACATCAAAGCATGGAAGTTTTAAACAATCATAAACATATTAAGTGTTTCTAAAAAGATCTGTTCTCATAATTTCCCATAGTTTATCTTTGGAAACTTCTTAGCATTTTAAATGCTAACTGATGTTGGAAAACTCTGTCACAGTGAGTAAGACGCAGAGTTTCATGGGAGAAAAGCAGTACTGCGTCAAATGAACGTGAAAACTTGAAGACACACACTGCCACTGCCATGTCTTCAACTACACTAACTGACAGAAACTGTGACCCAACCTTTCTCCAAATATTTCTAAGTATCATTCTGCAAACACTAAACTGCTGTTACTTTCTTTATCCTACCATAAAAAGTGTTTGCTAATTTTCCTTTTAAGTGTAGATTTTACTTAAATAAGTTTTTTGATTTAGATACATAGAATGTCACTCTGCCATTAAAATATCTTTTTCCTTAGCACACAGTCAAATAAAGCTACTTTTCTCCACTTAGCAAATGGCCTTGAGTATGACTACTAGTAAAATATTCACATAGTAAACTGCGGAGTAAGATCCAGTTCACAACCCAAAGAATTTAAAATTATTCCAAGACAAACAAAATTTAAAAATAATCTTATGTGACAGCTCTATAAAAATTAATATAAATTGGTTATACACATGTATGTGCAAATATATATAGTTTGCATTACCATCCCTTGAAATAAAACTCCAGGGTTTTTTTTAAAAAAAAAGCTTTAGAACAAATCTGATTCTCCTTCAGAAAATATATGTTGGAAATACTGGCCCACCCTTTGTGCAATGCATGCTAGTGTAATTTTTTTAATAGAACTGTATTTATGTGAATGTGGAAGCTGCATTTACAGCACAGAACATAAGGATCCTTTCATCTAGATCACCCATTGTAGAATCATTTAGGTGGGAAAAGACCTCAAAGATCATCAAGTCCAGCTGTTAACCCAGAACTGCCAAGTCCAGAAATAAACCATATCCCTAACTGCCAAATCTACATGGCTTTTAAATACCTCCAGGGACTGTGACTCTACCACTTCACTGGGCAGCCTGTTCCAATGCTTGACAACCCTTGCAATGAAGAAATTTTTCCTACTGAAAATCTCATTTATTGAATACTCTATCCAAGTGCATTTGCATACTTCTTACTTGTGTTATGAAAACCTTTTCTATTAGGTTAGGTAACACATGATTGCAAGTACAGTTGTTTAATGGTACTCATTGTGCAACTGGCTATTGAAAACACTCTTCTGACAACAGTAATAGCACACTATTTGAGGAACAACATATGATGCATGATGTAGCACAGTGACAGATGGAGAGAAAAAGCTAAAATCTACTTCAATTCACTCCTATGTCTACAAGAATCTATACAAGTAATACATTTTATATAGGAATATATAAATCTTTCTTGAGAAATATTACAAGTAATATTTGCAACAAAAAAAGGGAAGGTGCTGTGCTTGGCAGAAGAATGTTCTGTTTCAATTTCTTAACCTGACTAGCTCAAGCTAGATATATATATATATATTTTTATAGCCTGTTTAATCATGAAACTGTAGCAAAATCACATTTTAAAAAATATACTTTCTCTGACTTTAGCCGTACCAAAATAGTTTTAAATTTTTACACTAACAGAGTTAAGGAAGAATGACTTTTACTCAATAATATATCGGCACCAGAATCAGTTTTCACATACAAATATTTCCAGTGCACAAATCAAAACCTAAAGCAACAATTAGATCACTTCCCACGCATCATACTTTACCAGAATAATACAAGACACATTTAAATTTAGAAGTCTGAGTTTAAGATTTTTGAAAGATATAAATATAAAAATAGTGTTTACTTGCTATTATAATATCATAACTTAGACATTTTTGTTTTCTATCTTTTGCCTGAGCAGATCTGAAAGTGTCTTGGTACAGCAAAGAGAAGGAGATCAAGCCATCACGGTTTTTTAGAATGACTCAGTTTGAAGACACTTACCAGCTGGAGATTGCTGAAGCTTATCCAGAGGATGAAGGGATCTATACCTTTGTGGCGAGCAATTCTGTAGGCCAAGTGACCAGCACTGCTACCTTGAAGTTAGAAGGTACACTGTGCCATTAAAGAAGTTGTCTTGTTCAGGTCATGTTCCAATAATCATCTTAATATACACTGATACTGATGTGTGAATTGTTGTCTGTCATGTCTTTTAACTCAATTAATTTCTGCCATTTACAATGTCCACAGCATACATTTATGTCTCCAAAATATATGTCATGAACAGAAAAAGATATTTCAAGATTTTTTTCATGTTCCAGCCCCCTTTTCATTTACTCCAGTCTTAGAATCTGTCATGCACCAAAGATTGTAAAAACTTTCTTTCTAATGGATTTTTTTTGCTTACACATTCTTTGATTTGCCTTGTGAAGACAATCTAGTAGCTTTTGTACAGAATAAATTACTTTCAAAGTTTTGAAAAACATCTCAAATAGAGGTATGTAACAGGTACTCAGGTAACTGAAAAGAAATAGTTTACATTCATATGAATTAATAAAACATTGATCAAAATTTTAGAGCAGAAATACTGTTTGGAGAATTTGCTGTTCCATATTGTTCTTGATATTATTTAGCCATAAATATTTTGTTTTCTTTTTGCAATAGATTTTATAAATGATGAATGAAGATAATTCATGCTGTTAAGTTGCGAGTTAGAAAAAAAACTTGAATGAGAGAGAAAATTCATTGTAGTGTAGGGTAAGAAATTAAAAATTGGCATGCTTCTTTTCAGGATTTAAAAATGTTGAAGAAGTTACATCAGAGTCCCCTTGGCATGTTTCTTCATCTGTTTCACTTAAGGAGGCATCTGTTGGCCAAAGGCCCACCTTTATCCAGCCTATTTCAAGCTGCAGGGTATGCAGCGGGGAATCAGTCAGATTTCAAGCTAGAGTCTCTGGCAGGCCCAAACCAAAAATCCAGTGGTTTCATAATCAACAGCTCATGTTGCCAAAAAAAGACTTAGTTTTCCACTTTGATGAGTCTACAGGCACAGCTATACTGATAATAGTAGATGCTTTCTTAGAGCATGCTGGCCAATACTCTTGCAAGGCAAGAAATAGTGCTGGAGAAACAACTTGTACAGCTACACTTACAGTGACTGCAGAAGGTAAAGCCCCATTTTTACTTCAAAGGGATTCAATTTGTTGCATACCACACTTTTATGCTCTTACTAATTTTTTCCTTGTTTCACACCTTTTCTTTCTCACCTAACTTTAATAGTACCCTCAGTAACCCAGCCACTCTCATTTCTTGTCTTTAAGCTGTAACATTTGGAAATTTTCAAGTTTGTATCTCAATATAAGTCAAAGAACAGAAATGCTTTAATGAAGGCATCCAGGGTTTTAAAACAAGTGATTTAGTGATCTTTATTGCAGTGACTGAGGTATTTTGCACTATTCTGTAGAAAAAAAAAAAAAAGATAAAAAAAGAAAATACCTCCTTTAAAAGTGCCACAAGTTTACAATACTAAAATGGACCACTTTAGTGAAAGAAGAGACATGCACCAACTGAGTATCAACTGCATGACTAGCTTAGGCATCACTTGTCATTCATACATGTGAATGGATAACTTCTGTGTCAACAGAGTAGTACGTCTGGCATGCTGTGTTTTCAAATGAAGATCATTCATTTTCATCCTCCATGCGGTTTGATTTTGTTCAGAGCACGGTCCAGTAAAGTTCTTTAGATACTAATGTTGTTGTTTTTGTTACTTGATTACACAGTGCAAGCCCTAGATAGGCAAAGTTCTGGGAAAGATGTAAAAGAGTCTATCCGGTCACAGTCTGTATCAGAACTTCATGTTTCTCCTCTCACAAAGAAGAACATTGAAACTTATCAAAAAGAATTTAAATCAGTGCAACAACCATCACAGGAATTGCGTGTACAGGTTTTTGAAAGTGTATCAGAAAGTTTGACCATGAAGGCTACATCAATTGAAGAAATTAAAGCCGTGCACACATCAGTCCATTCTCAAACATCTCAGAGCACCAAGATCTCTATGATGACCTCTCAGGAGAAGAAGGATGTCCCTCCAAAGATTCTCTTGCATCTCAGAGACCTAACTGTGAAATGTGGTGACACTGCTCAGTTCATATGTGCCTTAGAAAATGAATTCTATGAGTTTCTTTGGGCCCATGAAGGTAAAAAGATAGAATTGTCTGAAAAATTGAAGATATCACAAAACGGAAATGTTCTTCTGCTTACAATCCTAAATGCCCAGCTGTCAGATCAAGGACTGTACAGTTGTACTGTGTACAATGATTATGGAGGGACAACAACTTCTGCAATACTAACAGTCAAAGGTGGTTATCTGACTTTTAACATTATCACTTACTTTTTGCAGCTTCATTATAACTGCCTAGAGCTCACTCACATTACCTTTATTAGCAGTATTTAATTGAGAAAGCTCTAGTAATAATGCTCTGGGGTTTTTCCTCCACATTTACAGCTCTATTCGTTAGTGACATATGCAGTACTGGGAAGTTGGTACTGTAACTTTGTGCCTCTTCCCATAAAGTCACAGATGTCTCAGGCTTTTTATTCCTCATATCCTTCATGACATGCAGTGAGATGTAAAGCAAAACAGGCTTGTAGGAATTTTTTATATTTTGTTAATTTCTGAAGCAGGAGTTTAAGGAAGAAAAGAATGTCAGATGCAATTTTGAATTAGATACCTGGTCATTTCTAACTCCAGCATGTTTCCAACAAATCCAAGATTCCAATTCCAAACTTAGCGATATAAGTTAATGTATTTGAAAGAATTAATGGGTGCAAGTATTGTATTACTGCAATAATGAACTGTCTTCTACCTTTCACTCTTCCTAATATATAATTATTTACTTTTTGCTTAAACTCCTTCTACCTCTTCCAGACATCCATGTATTAAAATGTTAGTAGTATTACCACTAGTGAAGACCCAAAAATGTGTTATCACCACAGGTGATAGTATTTCTGATGAGTTCAAAGGAATCAAGGCCAGAAAACTAAGACGAATAATGAAAAAGGCATTGACCCTGTTGATCTGGCTCTTAATTACTGAAACTTCTTTCTTAACTTTAGAGCTGCCAAAAGCACTTTACATAATCTTCTGCTGCTACTTTCCAAATTAAGGCTCTAAATTAGAAGCAAAGATGTGCTTTTTTTTAGTCACTGTGGATCAAGAATTGGTCCCATGAAAGACCCACAGGCTTAACTGGTACCTAGAATTAACCTAACAGGAATAGAGCTCTTAAATGTGCAATCACTCATGTTTAATAGCACTGTTTTAGCACTAATATACGGCATATTCTATCAATACTAATTACTGGGTTTTCCCCCCATAAGCATAAGGATTTTTTTTATTCCTGCAAAACATCTGACCTAATCCTTTTCCTAACTTTATTCTTACCTAGCAAAAGAAGCACAAGCCAAAGCAGTAACAAAAATTACTCTTGAATCAGATTCTAAAACCTTTAAAGCAGCCAAAGATTGTCAGTTTAAAGCATCTGAAGTTAAGCAAGAATCTTCAAAGAAAACCTCGAGCTTGTTTATATCTACATCCCAAAGACCACATGAAACTGAGAAGCAAAGAAACAGAGTATACTATCCTGATGTTGTGCCATGTGAAGACATCACAGAAACTGATGCCAAAGCACCAGATTTTCTCGAATCTCTGCCTTCAGAAACCACTGTAAAAGAAGGAGATGATGTGTTTCTCTTTTGCATAATGAAAGGTGTGCCTACACCTTGCGTAGTCTGGCTGTGCAATCAGCTAATAGTTGAGGAGTCTGCACTGTGTTCCATAAAACATGATGGGCCACTGTGCAGTTTAAGATTGTTGAAAGTTGGTCAGGACCACGAGGGTATATACAAGTGCAGAATAGTTAACCCTGCAGGACAAGCCGAGTGCAGCACCCATCTGAAAGTGACAGGTTGGCAACTGCATGTTCCTTCCAAGTATCAATTCCTCATGCATAGCATCATAACTGCATTCCACTATATTCATTCCCTAGGAGATGATAAAGAACAAGAAGTATCTCATTAGTCTGGATTGTTGAATGTTTTCTTCAGGGATTTACGGCATGATAAAGGCATGTTGTTTTAGAAACTTTCCCCCACCCTGCAAAAAGAAAGCAAATCTTACAGAAAAATGTACATTGCAAACAACTTTGAAAATATTTGATTACTTTATTCTCAAAATTTATGAAGTGTTTGAATTGTTTGGCATGCATTTATGTGTGTGTGTACATGTGGATTTATGTCTTTGCAAAAGAGATTGGACGTTTTTACTATATAAAGTGTTGATTGGCACATTTAACAACTATAGCTCAAAAATCTTTGTCTTTTTTATTCTAGCTCCTGAAAAAATTGTTCATGAGAAGCTAGAGGAAGAGGTTGAAATGGAAGTGAAAGGTACAATAACCAATGAGAATAATTATTACCAGTAATTAGTAATGTTGTGAAAAGGTTTTATCAGCTTTCATGAAGTGTCTGATGGGGAAAGACACACAGCATATTGGAACATGTTGCATGTTTGTTTTGATATGCAAAGGGTTACCTGCATTATAAGGTTATTTAAGTTTTAAAATATGTTTAAAACTTCAAATCTATAATTGTGCAGCCATATTTTTAACTTTTACTTCATGCTTTGCAGCTGTTCACAGAGCTCTTATATGTTCTATTTCCTTTTGAATGCATGGAATAGTTTACTTCAGAAGGAAGTTATACAAATCTTAATTGTATTACTTTTAAACAAGTTAGCAGCCTAACATTAATTGGTTCAATGGACACTATTGGATGGATAGATGAAGTATACTAGAGAGCATTTGTTGTTTAGGTTATGTGAAAGCTACACATTCCCATTGATTCCTCACACTTTTTTTTACATACATTAATTCATCACTATACATCTCTTACCCTGGCTTGCAGATAGCATACGTGGTTCATGTTGCTTGCTTTTTCCCCCCGTGCATAACACTGTGAAGTTAGTGGCTGTATTAGTTCGAATAAACGCCTTCTCATTTCATGTTACTTACTTTTTAAAAAATATATTTCAAACTATTTTTTTCAATTGTTTGAACATATCTACAAACAGAAGGGTCAGAAAGGGCGTTTATTCTACTGTCTGCAAGTCAGGTAAGATTTTCTTCTTTGCCACCCAAAGACACACAGCTTTTCCAGGCAACAAAACATATACGCAGAAGAACATGTTATTTTGAAATTCTTTTTTTGCTTGTTCAAGAAGAAATTTCCAGTTTGAAGAAAGAACAGACAACGAACGATTTTCGTGTCAATCTTTAAAACAGAGCAAGGCGTTGCGTTTATTCGAACAAATATGGTGAGTGAATTACTTTCTTTTCCTGGGTGTGTGATGAAATCTGTTGCATGCCCATTTTTTATTTCAATATATTGCTACTTTTTTACAACCAGGTGGTAGGCAGAGCGTGACGTTGTAACCCAGTCTCCTTCTCTTGCAGATCAGCACAGCGTGGACTTCGAGGGACATGGCACAGCGGCAGTGCTGGCTTGCCCCCAGAACCGTAAACCCATCTTCACACAGGGACTGAAGTGTAGGTCTGTCTTGGAGGGGGACCCTGCTTTCTTCCGGTGCAAGCTGGTGGCATGCCCAGCACCCCACATGGCCTGGTTCCACAACAACCGGCCCGTCCTCCAGGACTGCCGCAAGGTGATTCGCACCGAGAGCACGGAGCACTCGCACTGCGCCAGCCTGGAGCTGCGGGATGTGCGGGAGCACGACGCTGGCAGCTACAGGGTATTTGCCATTAACAGTGAGGGCTCCGCCGAGTCCACCGCCTCCCTGCTGGTGGCGCGCAGAGGGGAGCGGCGGGGCCCGGCTCCGGCCGGGAATGCCGAGTGGATGCGGCAGAGCTGGGGGTGCCTGCTGCAGCAGCGGCGGGAGGAGCGGCTGCGGGTGGTGCTCCGCTGCACGGGCTCCCCCTTTGACAAGGGCCAGGAGGCTGAGCCCGGGGACCTCCCACCAGCCCGGGGCATGGTACGAACCATCTGTTTCCAGAGCCTGCCGCCGGGGGGGCCGTGCCGCCCAGGGCTGGCGCACAGTAGGGAGCACAGGGGCACGGTGGCTAATGCTGAGGAGCTGCTGGATGAGGAGATCCGTTGCAAGTTGCAGAAGCTGCGGGAAGCAAAGAGGGCAGCATTGAAAAAGAAGCAGGAATTCCTCATGTCCACGCCCCAGGAGGCACCTCCTGGGAAGCCCAGCCCACTTAAGGTGGCTGCCAAAATGGTTGGCTCGAAGCCCCTCACAGTGCAGGTAGTGAAGCAATACTCCAGGTCCAAGAACGTGGGGGAGAGATGGCAGGTGCAAGGTGGGCTCCTGGAGCCCTGCCCACCCCTCTTTGTACAGGAGATCAAGCCCCAGGAAACCGTCGAGGGACAAAGATGCGCTTTCTCCTGCCTCTTCCATGGCCGCCCACAGCCCACCGTCACTTGGTACAACAACGACAAGCCTGTGGGGCGCATCCAGGGCACTGCTGTTCACACCACGGGGTGCTGCTCCACGCTGACCTTCCCATCTGTGCTCCCACAGCATGGTGGCACTGTCACCTGTGTGATCTTCAACCCACTGGGCACAGTCAGCACCTCAGCTGGACTCCATGTGAGGCAGCGAATGCCAGCCTATAAGTACACAAAGAAGGAAAAGGAGGAGATGAAAGTGGAGGAGAAGAAAGATGAGGAGAAGGTGAAGGAGGAAAAAAGGGAGAAAGAGAAGAAGGAAGAGGAGAAAATTAAGGAGGAGGAGGAAGAAGTTGGTCTGGCCTTTGCAGGAGAGAAAGGACTGCCAAGTGCAGTTCCAGACTCAGACTTGCTTTCGTTGCCTGTGGAAATCAAAATCACTGCCCCCACTCCAACGCCAGAGCAAGACACAGAGATGAGGGAGATCCCACGACTCTCTCCAGAGCGGGCTGCTTCTACCATAAAGCACAAATTTAAGTTTTCATTTGATACGGGAAATGAACCACCCCAAATTGTGACAGAAGCCCCAGCACATATTCATTGCCATGAAGGAGAGGAAGTGGTGTTGGAGTGTGCTGTGTCTGGGCAGCCCCCACCGGTTGTGAGCTGGTCCTTGAATGGCCAGAGCCTCTCTGCCAGTGAGAGACTGAGGTTTGAAGAGGGCAAGAACGGCACGTACTGCTTACGCCTTCAAGAGGTCTCTGTCACAGACGCTGGGCGATATTGTTGTGTGGCCACAAACGTGGCTGGAACAGCACAGACTGCCTCTGAGCTGACAGTGCAGCCCAGGGCACCCAAGCTGTATAGCAAGGGTGAAGGCACTGAGGAACTGCCTGCCGTGGACCATGTTCTGCACCTCCAAGGCCTCAGCATACTTGGTAAAGATGAAGAGGAACAAATTGTATGCCCCAAGGAGGAGGAAACCCACTTACCCTGGTCCCTGAGGTTGTCTCCACCTCCTGGTGAGCAGTTGGAAGATTGTGAGGAAACACCTCACATCAGGGAAAGTGAGATGGAGGAAACAATGGTGCTGGATATCACAGAAGTTTATGCAAGGCAAGAAATGGGCATTACAGAAGAAAGGGTGAGTTATACAGATGGTATTTCTGAGATGAGGCAGAACAGGGGAAAAGCTGTCTCTGAGGAATATAGCTCTGGAATTGATACCACTGAATTGCACCCTACTATATCCAGAGAAGGATGTGAATTGGTGGCCAAGGACTCAGGTCACTTTTCTGAGGAGCTGGAGCCTGAAGGAGGCAAGGTGCTACCACATACAGATACTCTGTCCTGGGACATCTTGAAGTCACCATTTATGGAAGTGCAAGGGCAAACACATGCCCCTGAGCAGTCTGTTCTGGAAGGGGAGTGCAAGGATTTATCACTTATGGAAGTGCAAGGGCAAATACATGCCCCTGAGCAATCTGCTCTGGCAGGGGAGTGTAAGGGTTTATCATTTATGGAAGCGCAAGAACAAATACATGGCCCTGAACAGTCTGCTCTGGCAGGGAAGGGTAAGAATTTCTCATTTATGGAAGTGCCAGAACAAATACATGCCCCTGAGCAGTCTGCTCTGGTAGAGAAGGGGAAGGATTTCTCATTTATGGAAGTGCCAGAACAAATACTTGCCCCTGAGCAGTCTGCTCTGGCAAAAGAAGGTAAGGATTTCTCATTTATGGAAGTGCAAGAACAAACACATGCCTTTGAGCAGTCTGCTCTGGCAGGGGAGTGTAAGGACTCATCATCTATGGAAGTGCAAGGGCAAGCACGTGCCCCTGAGCAGTCTGCTTTGGCAAGAGAGTGTAAGGTTTCACAGTTTTTCATTCCTATATCACCTGTGGTGCAAGAGGGAAGTGATGTCTGCACAGAGTGTGATGCCCCTGCCGGAGAGGCAGTGATTCCTGATGTGCCTCTTGTGGAAGAGCCAAGTGTGCCCCACCTGCAGGACTACATTGCAAGCACCTCCACAAAGGAGGAGTTTGGCTTTTATGAATTCTATACAGGAGAGCAGCAGGAGAAACAGGACAAGGAGCGAGAGAGATCAGTTGGTATTGAACAGGACATTAAAGCTGATGATAATCTTTTTAAAGAAGTGATTGATGATGGTGATGCCACACACTGGAAAATACAAAGTGACAGGCAAATGCTGCAAGAAATGGAGTCTGATGCACGCAGCCCTTCTTTGAATCTAATGTCCGCTCCTCCTGGCATAGAAAACTCAGGTCAGGTTTTTACTGAGGAAGCTGAAGTTCGTCTGGAAGAAGTGCATTTCAGAGAGCAGCTGTTGCCCTCTGAGCCTGACACTGAGATCATATTTGATCTGAAGAAGTTTGCAGAGCCTTTCCCAGCTGCAGAGACTGTGCACACAGAACAGGCACAAACCCCCACAGCACTGGAAAGTGTGGAGGTCATCGCTGGGATCATCTCCCCAGTGCACCAATGTGATGTGCTTGAAGGAGAGATGTCTCTGAGTGAGGAGCTGCGTCAGAGCTACAGGATGCAGCAGGAGGAGGTTGATGCCCAGGAAGAGGAAGAGCCAAGAGAAATCACAACAGCTGATTTGCAAACTCCTAATGGGGACCTTGGCAGTGTCACGATATCTGCCGAAGAGGGATATTCTGCTGAAGAAGTTCAGGAGTCAAAGATGAGTGTCTGTGGAGAGGACTCATTTCAGGAAAAAATTAATGAATTTCTAGTGGAGCCCACACCAGATTTCCAAAGAGGAGTTCAGGAAACATATGTGTGGGAGAGTGGGGAACGACTGGAGACCATAGACTCCCAGAGTGACAGCTTCATTATGGACTTGAAAAAAGCTGCACATGAAAAGAAACCCCAGGCTGGGCATCAGACTGAGGAAGATGGTGGTTCTGGGACAGAAAAGTTCTTTGAACCAGGAAGGAGCAACTTCACCTGTGAGATAGTAAGCACAGATTCCCCTGAGGAGATGCTCAGAGACATCCAGCAGGAAACAAAGACAACCAAGGGCTTCTCTTTGGGGAAACTCATACTTGGGTTAGTAATGGAAGATCCTGTGGCACAGAAGGAGCAAAGGAAGGAGTCTTGGAACAAAAAGAGGACTCCCACTGAGGAAGCCTCTGAGAATAGCCTGGATGGAGAAGAAATGTGGGAGGATACTTCTGCAGGTCCAGAGCCCAGTGCTGTTCCAGTCTCAGAGCTGGAGTCTGATTTGTCCCTGGCCAATTATTTAAGATCCACTGGGATATATGAAACTCCAACTCTCAAAGGCACAGTTCAGAAGGAGCAACAAGAAACTATAACTTCACTGGAAGTGGAGGAGGTTACTTTCAGCACCGTTTATGATTATTACAACAACCATCAGGAATTTGCCCGGCCCTTCTCTCCTGAGTCAGAAATGTCTATAGAGCTGGAGAGTGGGAGCAGAGAGGAGTCACCTGATTCAGACCGCTTCTACACACCTCCCTCCTCTGTGGAAATCTTTGAAACTGCTTCATCAGCCTCCTACCACACGCCGCTCAGCACACCCGAGCGCTACTCCACACCGTCCGAGGGCTCGGTGTACAGCATGGCCCCTGAGCACTACTCCACACCTTTCGAGAGTTCAAAATGCAACACACCCTCAGAGCAGTATTTCACACCCTTTGAGGGACCCTACTCTGCATCAGGGGACAGCACGCCACCAGAACGCTACCGGACACCCACTGGGGAGTATATGGATGCCCTGACCATGCTCCCACTCTGTGAGAGGAGGCATCAGCCTCCAGACCAGCCCCAGTCAAATGGGTTTATGACCCCCTGTGAAGCCCTGGAGCCATCAGGCAGGGACATGCCACCAGCATTCCTCAAGGCATTGAGCGGGAGGAGGTTGTACGAGGGCGCCACGCTGATGTTTGTGGCTGAGGTGGTGGGTGTGCCCAAGCCAGGAGTGAAGTGGTATCATAATAAGTCTCTGTTGGAGGTGGATGAGAGAGTCCAAATAGAGAAGGATGGGGACAAATATGTTCTGGAAATCACTAATGTCCAGAAAGCTGATGAAGGACAATATCTGTGCCATGCAGTGAACATCGTTGGGGAAGCTAAAAGTATTGCAGAGGTGGAAATTTTGCCTGAAGATGGACGGTCACTGGCACTGCCACCCCCTGTCACACACCAGCATGTTATACACTTTGACATGGAGCAAAACACATCTTCAAGGTCTCCCTCACCACAGGAAATCCTTCTGGAAGTGGAGCTGGATGAAAATGAAGTGAAAGAGTTTGAGAAGCAGGTCAAAATCATAACCAGTCCTGAGTTTAGCCCAGACAAGAAGAGCATGGTGGTTTCCCTAGATGTACTTCCACTTGCCTTGTTAGAACAAGCCGCAGGCTTGGCAGCAGGGGAGAATGAGGATGTGAAAATTGATTTCCAGGTAACTGAAATGCCTCCACGCTTTGCTGTGCCAGTTACAGATATCAAGGTGACAGAAGGGTTGGATGCAGTTTTTGAGTGTGTTGTAACGGGTACTCCTGTCCCGGCAGTTCAGTGGTTCAGAGGTGACACGTGTGTGAGACCTGGCACAGGGAAGTATGTTGTGAGTCAGAAGGAGGGACTTCACAGTCTGAAGGTCAAAACTGTAGGACCTTCTGATAGTGGCTTGTATCGCTGTCAGGCAATTAATAGGCTGGGAGAAGCAACGTGCAAAGGCTCCCTTGTGGTCATGGCTCAGCAGGCAGCAAATGCAGTGAGCAGTGAGACAGTCACAGGCTGTGAACCACACAGGTCCCAGAAGTGCGACTTGCTTTTGAGTACGACCGTGAACCCAGGTGACCAGTCAGAAATAGAGCTGGAATTTGAGTTTGAGCCACACAGAGATGACTCAGAAAAAGCAATCCAACTGCTCGCAGTGACTCAACAAGAGCAGGAAGTGGAAGGGGAGAAGCATGTCAACATTAGTTTTGATGTGTTTGCAGAGCCATCCGAAGAGGAACGGGTTGAGTTTAGGGCAGAGGACTCAGAGAGCTGCAGCTTTGAGTTCCAGGTCACAGAAGCTCCTCCCAGATTTGTGAGGCTTATTTCTGACTACAGTACATTTGTAGGTGCCTCAGCTTGCTTCCAGTGTCTTGTGACTGGTTCCCCCTGTCCCACTGTCCGCTGGTACAAGGATGGGGTGTTGTTGGAAGGGGATAGGTACTGTGCACAGGAAGAGCAGAACGGCTTGCACAGTCTTACCATTGAAAACCTGATGCAAAGTGACAGTGGGCAGTACAAATGTATAGCTACTAACAGGGCAGGAACTGCCGAGACTTGTGCTGTGTTAACATTATACTAAATTTCCATAATTTATTTCAGAGTCTGTCTTGAAATATTAAGTGTTTTTATGATGTTGTTCACTGCAGGTAAAAATGCAGCACATTTTAGGGGCATTGTTTTCATCTCTTTAAGGATGAAAACCACTCTGTGGGCATATTTGTGTTTCACTTAGATTTGCCTTCTTTGGAGAATTTAAGTGAGATTTAATCCATGCATAGATTTTGTGCACACTTTCTGCACTGAGGGATATTTCAGGCTCCTTCTATGCTCCTTGCATAAATATCTTGTAAAGATATTTTAATTGACACTCATTTGCGTAGGACTAATTTTTTTTGTATAATGTACATATACCTGTGTGTCTGTAACAGTGCAATCACTATTGTTTTATATAGGCTAGAAATCACCTGAAAATGTAGACACCACCTTTTTCTTGTGACCTAAAGCTGTGGAACACTAACTTATGCTTGCTGTTTAGTTTGGGTATTGTTCTGTTAAAGAACTCCTTAAATTGGTATTCCCCCTTCTCATAATGTTGTGTCAGAACATGATTCAAATCCTGTTTATGGTTTCTATCACTGCAAAATTCTTACATCAATGGGCTTCTTTCATGGAATTAAATGCCTTTTTTAAGTCAATGAAATTATGCTGTTGCAAAGAAAAGCAGAGCAATGGGAAGAAAAGTGAAAATTTTGCATTAGTAGAGACTGGACAGGATTTGCTTCTCTATTACCAAGTAATAAACATGAAAGCATATTTTGTACTGTATTTTTAGGAGTTAAAGGGAAAGGAGAAAGGGAGCATAATAATAACAAATCAATTATGTTACTGTAAATTCATTAAAATAATTTTGGTTGTCCCTGTATTCCAGTGTCATTCATAAAAAATGCATAGTAGTAAAAAAGTACGATATTTTTATGCAGGATTCTTGTTTCACATTATAAGTACATCTCTACATATTCCTTTTTTCTTTCTCTCTTTTTTTTTCATTATTAAGAACAGTTAAGTGTGCTATGTATCGAGATGACCAGAAATAAGAGGAATATATTCAGTTGTTATGTGTGGCATTTTCTCAGCACAGGAGATTTTTACATTAATATTCTCAATGTGAATATATATTTTTATATTTAAAGTAATACTAATATTTAGGAGGAATCAGCAGTAGCTGACATAATTAAATCAGAATTAAATCTGTCTTACATAAACAATGATAAATTGATTAAGAAAATGTGTTAAATGGAGGAAAGTTATTAATTAATGTTTCTCAGAAACTAAATTACTTTCTAATGCACATACCAGCTTTCCAGTCACCTATATGTCAAGATAAGATCTTGAGTTCAAGATCCCTAAGCAAAAATTAGTTTTACTTTGTTTACCTGTTAATGAGATTCTTCCAGTTATTTACAAATTGCTGTCAGTTGCCTTGCAAACAGCTTTAAGCAGAGTGGTGACTTTCAGCGTAAAAACTACTCCTGTAGTATGTTTTATCATGTTCATACCATTTCTTATTTCTGAGTTTGATGTGTCCTCACAGTGAGATCACCATGTCTCAAAAAATCTGTTATCTTCTAAGACTATCCCATCACTTATCTGGGATAGTAATTTTTGTTCAAAATATTCACCTTGCCCAATCGTGTTGCCTGATATAAATTTAAAGTCAGGAGTGGCAAGTTCTAATGACCCAGTACCCAGGCAAAATGACTGAAGTGTTTAGGCTAATGCAAATCTGTTACTTCAGTGTCTTCTCAGTCATAACCCCTTGATAAATATTTAAGATTTGTATGTTAAAAGGCAGAGCTAATTGTGCTTAGCTGTGTAAGCACAGGTAGTGGTGGTAGGAAAGAGAAACATGACTGTCTGACCCAATATTGTGCTGGGAAAGAATTAGTCCATTATGTGTCCTTAATCCATTCCTTGTGTAGATGTGTAGCACTGACTGATTCATTAAACAGCAGAGGTCCTTAGGGAGGTTGGCATGAATTGTCTGATGTTCTATGTCAGCTGTGATGTGGGGGGTCTTTTTAGTTCCAAAGTCAAAGAGGTCAGAGGCCCTTTGATTAGGTCCTGCGCAGTTGTGAAGTGTCTTTATTTTGCATGTAAATCTGAATATTTTTAGCAGAAGGAGGCCCATAACTTGGTTTTGGAGCCATAAGCCACACAGGTCCAAGCTCATATTCACATCTGAAATATATGGCCAAGCATCTTTATCTCTACCCATGTAGTGGTGTTTGTAGTTTATGTAAATTTATAAGTCTTGGTTTAAGTTTTGTACATTAGCCAGGAGCACCTGGTTCACCTAAGCTACAATTATTAAATCTGGAGTAATCCTAGGTTTGAATGAACTTAGTCTGGGACAACTGGTATAGCTTGACTATCTCTTTTCAAAATTTTGTGGTTTTCATAGGAATCAAAAAGCTCACAATTTTATTTTCAGATTTAATGTTGTCTTTATTTCTATAAAACAAGTATTTTAAAAAAAGAATTAAATATGTCTATCTGTCATCAATGTATATTGAATGTTAACATGTATGGTTAATTTGTGAAATAAATATGAAATTATTTAACTCCATCGCTTCTTGTACTTTATTTATTTTACAAACATATCTGAAATATGAAGAAGTATCTGTATAGTTCTTCTCTCATAAATATCCAGGAACACACAAAAGTGCATTAATTTTTGTCACACTCCTGTGTATAATGCATTCTCCTGTGCTAAAATGGGTTTCACTCTGCAATTTTTATATTTTTTATTTTTTTATTTTATTGGCCCAATTCTGCCATCCATTCTCAAATTTATTTGCACAATTTATTACTGTTTTAACAAGGTTGGTAAGTAACACTGAAGGACTGCTATAATTTTTTTTACTTCAGCATTTCTTCTCTGCAGTTAATCATTGCATGCACTGTGCTGTGTCATTTGTACTATGGTATTTATGGCAAGACTAATAATTACTAAAACCAATGAGAAAGAATTGGGTGACAGAGTTTGTTCTTTTTTATATTTGTTGTTGGAGTGCAGCAAAAATTCTTATCTCTCAATGAGTTTTAAAATTGAAGACACTGTAATTGAGAAGTTTCTTAGTTACAGTGCCTAGAGACATTACAGTGTCTAGAGACATTAATTCACTCACACTTTTATTCTTTTTTTTAAACTCTTATATCTGTCAAATACTCTGGGCCTTTACTGAGGAAACTTGACTTAGTGAGGACAGCAGTATTTGATTTCCAAAGGTTTTCCTTGCATTGTGCTTTTCGTGAATTTTTCCATTCCTGGAAATTCCATATTTCACTGATATTTCTATTGTCAAACATCTGCAGAGATGTTCCTGCCTCTATTTCCTCTCATTTTAAACTACTATTGGAACTAAAGTTGTCTAATGCATTTATCTATAAATTCAAAAAGGCAAGAAAACAAAAAATCTTAAAAGTCTGTCCTCTTTTTCTCTGACATTGTGTGAGTTTTAATATGCCACATCTTGACAAGGAGGAGTTCAAAAGCAGAGATTTAAATCAATTCCATTAAATCAAGGGTTTAAACTTGTGATGTTTGTAATAACGATGCTGTAAACTTAAGGGTCTAATGACAAAACTAGGACAAAGCTGTTAAGGTAGAGGTAATCTTTTGGTGTGCCAGACAAAAGATAGAGTTTAAGGAGACGAACTATACATCAGAAGAGAGGTTAGTGTGCTGAAAAGATTGTGGGTTTGTTGGTGGTTTGGGGGGGGGGAGTGGAATTCAATCCTAATTGTGCCATTCTGCTTTTTTTTGTTGGAGTTTTGAATTATATCAGGGTCTTAGCACTGTTCTGCAGTACTTGTTTGCGTAGGTGTACATACAAATATGTATGACACATACCACTTTAATTATATCTGTGAAATGCATCAATGTTGCTTGATTGTTACTTGCACAGTGCACCCTGGAGGGATATGCCTAACCCATACTGTGATGTCAGGTTTAAAGACACACCCATCCTGATCAAGATAGGAAATTCTTAAGAACCTGACAACACAGCATGTCTTGCTCATTTTGGGAAGTGTGACAGCAAGGAGACAACACAGACCTCCTGTTCATATCTAGCTGCTGTATAGTATGGAGAAAGCCTCCAGCTATAGAAAAATAGATGGCCTAACACTGTGTATTGCTATCTATGAGTGTTCTCATAAATATTCTAGTAAAACTAAACAATTTTTTTCCATACAGACATCACTAGGTCTCATATTACCTCTTCTGAGGAAGGAAGAAATGAAGGCTACAGCAGTGGCCTTCAGTTGCCTGATAGAGAGAAAACACTTGAATTTGAGCCTGGAAAACCAGTTTATTTCAGCAAAGCAGGGATGAAAATTGAGGAAGAGGGCAAAGCCCCTGTTTTCCTTAAACGGGTCTCAGACGTTGAGGTCTGGCAGGGAGATGTAGCTAGGCTGTCTGTTACTGTTACTGGCAGCCCCACACCCAAAATCCAGTGGTTTTTCAACAGTACGAAGCTAACACCAAGCATGGACCGTAAATTAGTATTTGCTGGCAATGACCACAGCCTCATCCTCCCATATGCAGGTGTGCAGGATGAGGGTGAGTATCTGTGCGTGGCCAGCAATGTACACGGCGAGACCAGCTGCAGCGCCCAGCTCCACGTGCGCCAGAGGAAGCCGGGATTCCCCCGCTTTGCCAGGGAGCCGGGCAGCGTGCAGTGTGCGCCGGGCTGCACGGCAGTCTTTGAGTACGCCGTGCTGGGGAAGCCGTGCCCCGACGTGCTGTGGTCCAAGGGGAGCGAGCGGCTCTTCTCTGATGCGCGTCGCTCCATTGCTCAGCACCCTGACGGCTCGGGCTCTCTGACAGTGTGGGACTGCGTGGAGGAGGACTCCGGGCTCTACACGTGCAGGGCCGTGAGTGCCCTGGGTGAGGCCACCTGCTCTGCTGAGCTCCTTGTACTGCCCGAGGAGCACGCTGTGTGCAGGCAGAGCCCAGCCTTGCAGCGCGCTGCGATGGCAGAGGAGCAAAGCCCTCTTTTCTACGAGGCTGGTGAGCTTCCTGCAATGGAAGAAGTGTTCAGTCTTGAGCCCATGAGGGAGCCTTCAACCCTCCTTCAGCTCCAGATGAGCCAGGCAGTGTACATGCTGCCCAGGGAGGACGTCTTGCCTGGCCTGCCACCAACCTGTCTGGCAGCGCAGAGTGTTGAAGAGATGCTCACCCAGGCGGTCACAATACAAGAGAGCACTGGGCTTCTGGCAGAGTCTCTGGAAACTCTCCCTGCAGGCCCCCAGGGTGTGGTGCCTGCAGCAGTGATGGAGACACAACTGCCAGGCTGCCTTGGGACTGTAGCTGCACAGATACTCATGCCCAAAGAGAAAATCATCCCCAAGGCAGCAGAGCAACTGGCTGCTCTGAAGACAGAGGCTTCCCAAACCCTTCTACAGGTGTCAAGCACCACTGAGAGCCATGCCATGGATGGTGACCAAATCCAGATCCTTGAGGGCTTTCAGATAGCACAAAGTGAGCTGAAGACTGAACCAAGATTTCTCTCTGAATTGGCCTTTACTGGGGGCCAAGCTGTCCCCCTGGAGAGCATTTCTTTCCTGGAAACAGCAAAGGAAGATTTTGCTGCAAGAATACATGAGGGACAGGTTGTGAGATTTCCCTTGCTGCTGGAAGAAAACCAGTCCATGGAGGAAGAACATGTTGATCTTTCCAAGCCACTTAAGCAGTGGCAGAGGGCAGAGGGACAATCCCATGAAACAGTGTACTCTCGTGAGCTCCAGCCAAGCCAAGACCTCAACAAAGACAGTGAGCTCACTGCACTGGTTCCCAAGAGCTGCAGCTTAGACATAAAGTCTCAAATCAGAAATGCGCTGAAAGCTGCAGTGGTAAGTGAGAAAAACCTCTTGTTTTCAGAGTGGTTGGCTGATAAGGAAGATGTTAAAATACAGGCAATAAACATCATCAAGGAGAATACACATACCTTGTGCACATATGTTGTGACTATAGGAGGATGCAGTCCCATAGAAATCCAAGTCTCCTTGGGAGAAGTCAACATTAAGACAGCTGACCAGAAATCAGTCTTGAAGGAAGTTTTCTATTCCTTTCTTTGTGAAGATGAATGTTCTCTGACTGGTGAAAAATCCAAAGCATTGCCATTCTCTGCCAGTCCACTTCTCTCAGGAAAATCCTATGATGAAATCTTTGAGCTGGAGCCCCAGCAGGCTGAGAGGACTATGGAGGTAGAAATACCACTGGAACACCCTTTGTCTGCACAAGTAATCAACACTGTGGCTGAGCATGGTCTAATCAAGGATGTGAGTGCAGCTGTAGCCACTGCTGATGTAGCCTCTGCAGATGTTCTTACAGAGACACCCACAGAGATACTGAAAAGAAAAGAGAAAAGGAAAGAAGCATGTGAGGAAGAGGGCAGAGAGGGTCTGGAAACTAGAGCTGGAAAGAAAGAGGATGAGCTGGGCAAAGAAGGTTATCCCATCATACACAGCAAACTGGTTGATACTGTTGTGGAGGAAGAGGAGAGTGTCAGGCTGGTGTCTGTCATAACAAATGCCAGAGAAGTGAACTGGTACTTTGAGGGTAAACTGGTCTCTTCAGGCAACAAATTCAAGTGTTTGCAAGATCAGGACATGTACACGCTAGTAATAAGCAAAGTGTGCGGGGAGATTCACCAAGGAGAGTACACCTGTGAGGCGCTGAATCAAGGTGGAAAAAGAGCAACAGCAGCAAAACTCACAGTTGTTAAAAGAGGTTGGATTATGGGGATAAAATAATCTTTTTAATGCACAGCTCTACTAATGAACTATGTGTATCTGTGGACAGAGATACAATATTAATACCATGATGCCACTAATCAGAGGGCCCCCTTTCTCTCTGGATTGATAGTCTCCTTTTACCACATTGCAAGACCTCTCACTTCCATTACCCCAGTCTTTGGTCAGGAACTTTTTTGTTTCATTGCACTAGCATGGTCAGGACAAAGCTGTATCTCAATCCCAACCATTTCTCCTATTCTTGCCTGAGAAGTGGACCTGCTCTTCCCATTTTTCTCACTGCTGCACCCTCTCTCACTCCTTAGAGTCATTTCACTTCTCACTATAATTTCACTATAATAGTTCACACTATAATTTCTCACAACTCCAGGATAGATTACTATATATTTATATACTATTGCTATTGTGCATTGCTATTTCACTTTGTTTTTTCAGTATCACCACTGTTTCCTGATATCATTATGCACTGTAAGACTGTCTGTCCACTGAGTCTAGTACTGCTTTCATTTCTTACAGATATTTTTTCTTTTACAGTCACTTTATGTGAATTGCAAGTATGTCACCTTTTTGGTTTTTTTTTTTTCAGTCAGTCAGTCACTTAATTTCAGAATGTCAACAGGCAGGGGTTTGAGTTACTCTCTGCTTCTAATTTCAGTTGCACCGATCCTGAGGAGAAGGCTCGAACCCTTGGAAGTGGCTGTAAATCACGTGGCCAAGTTTACCTGTGAGGTAGAGATGGCTCCCAATGTCAAGTTCCAGTGGTACAAAGCCGGACGAGAGATATATGATGGGGACAAATACTCCATTCGCACCTCCAACTACCTCTCCACGCTGGAGATCCCAAGGCCTCAAGTTGTTGACTGTGGGGAATATAGCTGTAAGGCTTCCAACCAGCATGGCAGTGTAAGCTCTACGGCTGTTTTAACAGTAACTGGTAAGTACAGACTTTCAAACACTTCTCCTTTTCCATAAAATACCTTGGTGTATTGTAATGCTTTCACTGCTATACTTGCACATGTTTATGGTAGAACTCTTGGTTGCCATCATAATACATAATCCATACCTGGTTTTGGCAGGCACAAGCATAGAAAAGGAATAACTTTTGAGAATGCTTCTTTTAGGGGCTTTCTGTATGAAGAGAAGGGAATCAGTGTGAAAAAGTTTCAGAGGGAAAGAAAGAAGGGGGAAAGAGAGCAGGAAGAAACATCATGGGATTGCTTTGTGAATATATTCTTGAAGAAGGTTTATTTAACACAAGAAACACTTTTAAAACTGATTTCTTGGTGTAATAGTCACTGTGTGATTATCCTAGCACCCTAAATTTATCCTGCAACTATACTTGTGACACAGGTTATGCAGATCTGCATACCTGAATATCTTTGTGCCGTGGCCAAAGGGGAACTCTGTGCCTGGGGAAATAGTTCTTCGTAAACAAAAGAAGGTTTAAAGGTTTCAATTTGCAAGTTTTTGTCTATTGAGAGCTATACAGCAGGGTTTTTTCTTAAAAGAAAGAAACAAATAAAAAGCCACCATCTTTTGGGTGTTTCTTGTATGATGACTTTTTTTACTCTGACTTTTCTCTTTCTGGGAGGAGTCCTTATGTGGTCTTTGCTAAGTGCTAGGTGCTAGAGACTAGAAAAAGGTGCGTGAACAGTGAAATGCATGCAGACTTTCCCACCTTGAGAGAACACTGAGCAAACGTGTCAGTCTTGGGTGAGGAATTTCTGGCTTATTGTTTATTTTCCTTTAGTTCGTACATTGCTCCAGAGATTCAAAATGCCTTCAAGCTCTGGAGCAATATATAGACTGAAGAAACCAAAAGCCAAAATTTATCATCTTTAACACCTCTTATCTCCTTCACTGCTGTTTTCTTTTGCTTAAGAGTGTCCAGTGCCAAGCTGGCCTCTCTTGCTCTCTGTCTTTGGCAAATGTGGCTCTGTTCCTCACCTCTTGATAACATTGAACCCCTTTGTTTTGCAGAGGCATTTCCGCCAACGTTTCTTACCAGACCTGAACCTATTACTACTTTTGTTGGCAAAAGTGCCAAGTTCCTGTGTACTGTTTCGGGCACTCCAGTCATCGACATCACCTGGCAGAAAGATGGAACAACTATTTCACCTTCAGATCACCATAAGATCTCCAAAGTGGAAAATAAACATGTTTTAGAAATTTCCCTTCTTACTGCTAGTGACAGAGGGGTTTACACTTGCAAAGCTTCCAACAAGTTTGGGGCTGATATTTGCCAGACTGAAATGATCATTATAGACAAGCCCCATTTCATTAAAGATTTGCAGTCAGTACAGTCAGCAGTTAATAAAAAAATACGCCTTGAATGTCAGGTAGATGAAGACAGGAAAGTAACTGTAGGGTGGACAAAGGATGGAAACAAAATCCCTCCAGGCAAAGATTATAAGATTTACTTTGAAGACAAAATAGCCTCACTTGAAATTCCTCTGGCTAAGCTCAAGGACTCAGGCCACTATGTTTGTACTGCTTCAAATGAGGCAGGAAGCAGCTCCTCTTCTGCCAGCGTCACAGTCAGAGGTAAGATAGTCCCTTTACCTTTCTTCTTCTTGGGTTCCCCATTTCTTCTTTCACAGGCAAAAGACTTCTTTGGGCTGAAATTACACTGTGAATTCTTCTCAGACCTGCCACCTGGTCCATTCCCTGTAAAGTCTTTTCCCCTGATGCCTTACAGTGCACCA
Source organism: Ploceus nigricollis (assembly GCA_013399945.1). Taxonomy (NCBI): domain Eukaryota; kingdom Metazoa; phylum Chordata; class Aves; order Passeriformes; family Ploceidae; genus Ploceus; species Ploceus nigricollis. The sequence continues at coordinate 9,647 of VXBC01012570.1, read as the reverse complement.
TGTGTTACTTCAATATTTCTTTCACCAGAGAAAATCAAGAATTGCTCCTGCCTGCAGGGGAGAGATGGATGACAAGGGAAACCAAAACCACAGAAACTGCAGCTCAGCAAAGATTATGCTGATCTCTTGTGAAGTTGTATTTTGTTCTTGCTCTGGGAAGCAATCTTTCAAAGCTTTGTATTTCAGCTTTCTTTCCTTTTTCCCCTTTCCTCTTCCCCTTCTTCCCCTTTTTACCATCTCTTCCCCTCTCTTCCCTTTTCTCCCCATTTTCAGAACCACCATCCTTTGTGAAGAAGGTCGATCCATCTTATTTACTGACCCCAGGCGACTCTGCACGCCTTCAATGCAAAATCAAAGGATCTCCTGAAATCCAGGTTACTTGGTTCAAGAACAATAAGGAAATCCATGAAAGTAACACGCACAGGATATCCTTTGTCAATTCTGTGGCTGTGTTAGATATTTTGGAAATGAAAGTTGATGACACTGGGACCTACTCATGTGAAGCTGTCAACGAGGTTGGAAGTGACAGTTGCACCACCGAAGTGGTTGTCAAAGGTCTGTCCTTCTTGTTGCTGCCAGTCACATTCTTGAGAAAAACCTTCCTTCCCTTTTTTTTTTTTCTTTTTTTTTTTGTCGTGGTTGACTAATTCTTTCTTACTGCTTTTATAGAGCCTCCATCTTTCATCCGAACACTTGAACCTGCAGAGCTAGTGAAGGGAACAAACCCAATTCTTCAGTGTGAGGTTGCTGGCACTGGACCCTTTGAGATTAGCTGGTACAAAGACAAGAAGCAGATTCGCAGTAGTAAAAAGTACAGGTTGACCTCTCAGAAGGCTGTTATTTCTTTGGAGGTGTCCTCATTTAATAGTGCAGATGTCGGTGAATACGAGTGTGTGATAGCTAATGAAGTCGGGAAGTGCATGTGCAGTGCCACATACATCTTGAAAGGTCAGTGGGAGAGAGAAAACTCCATTTACTGAAGAAATTGGCAAAAACCTCTTATTTCATAAGATGTCTTTTCTTTGGATTTGTGGGAGGCTGGGGAGACTGGGGATAAAGAATATCTTCTTCTCTTAAAATTCTGTGTGTATCTTGAGTCTTATCTGGCATCAAACCTGTGAATTTGAAGAACATTGAGATTAATGGGCCATTAGCTCCCAGCTGGAGAAAGCACTTCTCCAACTTGCCTGCTCTTTTGCTGAATTGTGACATGTACTGCACATACTGTCCTACAAAGCTGTCTTTAAGTAGCAGAGTTTATGTGATGATGTAATAGTAGATGAGTATTTTTTTCTTGTCTCTCTTCTTTGAACTAGAACCACCATCTTTTGTTAAGAAAATCGAAAATGTGACAGCTCTGGCTGGAGATAGTGTTACTTTACAGGCCGTGGTGAAAGGGTCAGAGCCTATTTCTGTGACATGGATGAAAGGCAAAGACATTATTAAAGATGATAACAATGTGAGAGTGACATTTGATCACGGTCTAGCAACACTGCAAATTACCGGAGTCCAGCTGAGCTCTGGTGGCAAATACACCTGCGTGGCTGAGAATGATGCAGGAAGTCAGTCCTGCTTTGGTGAACTAGCAGTGAAAGGTCAGTGGAGAAGTGCTGTGATCCCTGCAGTCTCCCAGCTGAGAGAAGAAGAAATTTTCTTTTGTCCTTAACACCAGTTGTTTAATTCTGTTGTAGAACCTGCCAAAATAATTGAAAAAGCCGAAATGATCCAGGTTACAGCTGGGGAACCAGCTATTTTGGAGTACACTGTCACAGGCACTCCAGAGCTGAAAACCAAATGGTTCAAAGATGGAAAGCCACTACCCGCCAGCAAAAAATACAGGATCAGTTTCAAAAATAACATTGCCCAGCTCAAGTTTTATGCCACTGAAATGCAGGACAGTGGTGAATACACCTTTGAGATATCCAATGATGTGGGCATCAGTTCTTGTACTACCAGCTTCACTGTGCTAGGTTGGTACTGCCTCTTTGCAGAGAGCCCTGTTGTTCTGCTCTGTGCCCAACAGAGCCAGAAGCAGAACAGCACTCCTGTTTTGCTCATGTGTTCCTTTCTGTCATTTTTTTCACTCTCAACAGATCGCACTCTCCCTCCCTTCTTTACTAAACCACTGAAGAATATTGACAGCGTCATTAGCACCTCGTGCCGCCTAGACTGCAAAATTTCAGGCTCTCTTCCAATGACTGTCTCATGGTTTAAGCAGGATACTGAGATCACTTCAAGTGCCAAGTATACAGTACACTTCGCAGAAGGCTCAGCATCTTTGGAAATAAAACACCTAGATGCAAATGATGCTGGGGTCTACATTTGCAGAGCCACGAACTCTGCTGGTAGCAGAGAGAGCAGTAGCACTTTGTTTATAAAAGGTTTGGTATTATGTTTTGCTTTTCTTGGAATTTTGCTTATCTTGTGATAATACTTTTCTTTCCAAAATACAAGCCCTCTCTTACTCTGCATTTTTTTCCTCTCAACGCAATCCAGAGCCACCCAGCTTCACTGTAGAACCAGAGTCGCAAGATGTATTGCCTGCATCAACTGTACATTTCAAAGGAATGTTTAAAGGCACAACACCACTGACAGTGAAATGGTTTAAAGGTGATACTGAGCTGGTGACAGGAGGAGCCTGCTACATTATGACAGAAGCATTAGCAAGTTACTTGGAGCTTTATGCAGTCAAACCAGCTGACTCTGGAAAATACACCTGCAAAGTCTCCAATGTAGCTGGTTCAGTAACATGCAGTGCAAACTTATTTGTGAAAGGTTTGCATTCTTACTCTTATTTAAAATTCTAGCTGCTGGATTAACACAGCAGCACTCTTTCCTCTGTTCTTTGTCCTGAACGCTCTTCTTAAATCCACAGAACCTGCTGCCTTTAAGGAGAAGCTAGAGCCGACTCATCTAATAAAGAAAGGTGGATATGCTGAGCTGACCTGTGAAGTCACTGGTACTCCTGAGATTAAAATCACATGGTTCAAGGATGATAGAGAACTAAAAGAGAGTGACAAATACAGGATATCTTTTACAAAATCTTTGGCAATACTCCATGTTTCAGAGGTTGATACTGAAGACAGTGGGGAGTACATTTGTGAAGCCAAAAATGACGCTGGAAAAGATATCTGCAGTAGTGTTGTTACAGTAAAAGGTGTGTGTGACATCCAGCCACACAGTTTGTATCTTTAGACTCAGAACAGTTGTACCGGCTTCAAAAGTATGATTAATGCAAATTGCACTTTCTTTTTTGCACTGTAGAGTCACCTTATTTTAGCAAGGAGTTTCAATCCATGGAAGTCTTGAAGGATTCTGATGTGGTTTTGGAGTGTGAGGTGCTTGGCACGCCTCCCTTTGAAGTGTTCTGGGTGAAAGATGATAAACCCGTGCGGAGCAGTAAGAAGCACAGAATAAGCATTGAGAAATCTTTGATTAGCCTCCATGTTTTCAGGTTTGATGCTTCTGATGTTGGGGAGTATCAGTGTAGAGTAACAAACGATGTTGGGAGCTGCCTCTGCCATTCAGAGGTCACGCTGAAAGGTTAGTGCAAGGTGCAGAACACCACTAGCATGCTCTTGTCCCAGTGTGGTTTTCCATGCCACACTGTTTGTTACACACCAGACTTGTACTTACATAACCACTTTCTTCCTGCCAGAGCCTCCGCAGTTTTTGAAGAAGATAGAAAACATTAGCTCCCTTCGAGGGGGAACAGTTGTGTTTCAGGCTGCTATTAAAGGTTCCTTGCCCATCACTGTGTCCTGGTTGAAAGACAATGATGAAGTGATCGAAGACAACAATATCAAAATGACCTTTGTGAACAATGTTGCCACTCTTATGGTGAGATCTATTGAGCTGAAGCATGATGGGAAATATTTCTGTCAGGCTAAAAACGAGGCAGGAATTCAGAGGTGTTCTGCTCTGCTGACTGTCAAAGGTTGGTCTTACCCTGAAGGCTTGAAATGATCTGGGACAGTTCTCTTGTGATTTTTACAGACGTACTTAACACTCTATTTCCTTGTTTACAACAGAACCTGCTACAATTGTGGACAAGGCTGTGTCAATAGATGTGACTGAGGGAGACCCAGCAACCTTGCAGTGTAAATTTTCAGGAACAAAACCTATTACAGCCAAATGGTTCAAAGATGGCAAGGAACTGACATTGGGCCCAAAATATAAGATCAGTGTCACAGATACCGTCTCAGTCTTAAAGGTGCTTTATGCAGATAAGAAAGATAGTGGAGAATACATTTTTGAGGTTCAAAATGACGTGGGGAGCAGTAGCTGTTCTGCCAGCATTAATGTCCTAGGTGTGTATGGGCTTTCTCTTATTATTGTTTTTAGATACCAAATCTTTTCTCCTGAGCTGACATGTGCCACAATCGTTGTTGAATTTTTATATTTTCTCTTTTTACTCTGTCTTGGATAGATCTCATTATACCACCTAAATTCACCAAAAAACTCAAGAAAATGGACAGCATTAAGGGGTCTTTTGTCCACCTGGAGTGCATAGTGTCTGGTTCGCATCCTATAAGTATTCAGTGGTATAAGGATGGCCAAGAAATAACAGCAAGTGAAAAGCACAAATACTCTTTCCATGATAATACTGCATTTCTGGAAATAAATAAACTGGAAGGCACAGACAGTGGCTCTTACACTTGTGAAGCAACAAATAAAGCAGGAAGCAGCCAATGCAGCGGGTTCTTAACAGTAAAAGGTTTGAGTCCCTTCTTTGTCTTCTGTTAGGTCTCTCATGCATAGTTTTGGATTTCCCCATCTCAGAGTAATTCCTTTTCTTTCTTTTTGCATGTTATAGAGCCACCATATTTTGTGGAAAAACCCCAGTCTCAAGAGGTTGTGCCCAATGCTAGGGTTCAGTTCAAAGCACTGGTGAAAGGGTCTACTCCTCTGCAGATAAAATGGTTTAAAGATAGCCAGGAGCTCCTGTCTGGAGCCAGTCGATCTGTCTGGAAGGATGACACTTCTAGTGTTCTGGAGCTCTTCTCAGCTAGGACATCTGATTCTGGGAGCTACACTTGTCAGATAAGCAATGACGTGGGAACTGCAACCTGCAAAGCAACTCTGTTTGTAAAAGGTGTGCAACCCAATCTTCTAATTTTTTTGGTTCTGATTTTTCTGTGCAGTTTTGGTGGGAGGGGGAGGAAGCCTTTTAGCTTTTTTTTCTTTAAATTCTGGGGTTTTTTTATTCCTACCTTGAATATAATAAAGCCTCAACTTCTCTGTCCATCTTCTAGAGCCCCCCAGATTTATTCAGATGCCAACTTCTGTAGTAGCTTTGCGTGAAGGACAGTCCACCACTTTTGAGTGCCAGGTAGTAGGCACGCCAGAGATCCACATTACATGGTACCTGGATGGGAATGAAGTGACTGACCAAGCTAAGTACGGCATCTCCTTCATAGATGGTTTAGCCACTTTGAGAGTCACTCAAGCCAGAGTGGCAGATAGTGGGATTTATGTTTGTGAAGCCCACAATGATGCAGGTAGTGAGAGCTGCAGCGTCGAGCTGAAAGTAAAAGGTTGGTTTTGAACATCTTGTCATCTCTGTCACGTATCTGGGGTGAGGAAGTAGGAAATACTTCTTCTCCCCTCAGAACTATTCGAGGTTATTATCTACTTTCCCCTCATTCTCCTTTATAGAGCCTCCAACCTTTGTTCGGGAGTTGCGTCCCACCGAGGTAGTGAAGGGTTCAGAGGCCACACTAGAGTGTGAGGTGACTGGTACCCCTCCATTTGAGGTGAAGTGGCTGAAGAACAATAAGGAGATGTTCAGCAGCAAGAAATACACCATCTCCACCAAAGAATCAGTATTTACTCTTAATGTGACTAACTGTGACATCTCGGATGTTGGTGAATATCAGTGTATTATATCAAATGAAGGTGGGAGCTGTTCTTGCAGCACAAGACTCAGCTTAAAAGGTCAGTTCTCTTGGAAGCACACCTCAAACATTATATGCCCCAGCTAAAGTGTAGCAAGTGGGATTACTTTATATGGTCTCTCTTTCTCCTCTTCCCTTTCCATGACTTCTTTTCTGAACAACAAACAAAACTCACACCACAGAACCACCATCCTTCGTCAAGAAGCTGGAGAACGTCACTAGCATTTTGAAAGGTGATGCATTCTTTCAGTGTGTTGTAGCAGGTGCTCAACCCCTATCCGTGTCCTGGATAAAAGATGAGAAAATACTAGAAGATGATGAGCACCACCACATTACCTTTGAGAACAGGGTGGCCACACTGAAGCTTACTAATGTTGACCTCAGCCACAGAGGGAGATACACCTGTCAGGCAAAGAATGAATCTGGCGTGGAGAAGTGTTTTGCTTTGCTTTTTGTACAAGGTGTGTACAAGGTGTAACCTTGATGAATACTTGGAAAGTCAGTTCCCTATCTATGTAGCTAACTGCTGTAATTTTTATACTCTTTATACCTCAGAGCCTGCACAGATCATAGAAAAGGCTAAATCACTTAAAGTCACTGAAAAAGACCCCGTCACTTTGGAGTGTACTGTGGCTGGGACACCAGAGCTCCGAATAAGATGGTACAAAGATGGCAAGCAGCTCCTGCCCAGTAGATACTACACAATGAGCTTTGAAAACAATGTGGCCAGTTTCAGGATTGAACCTGTATCAAAGGAGGATAGTGGCACATACAGTTTTAAGGTTGAAAATGACTTCGGAAGTAGCACCTGTGAAGCTGTTCTGACTGTGCTAGGTTTGTATTGCCAATCCATCAAGGAGGGAATGAAAAATAATCTCTGTGAAAGATAAGCAAGAACTTAACTAGTATGTTTTTGCAATTTTTTTTTTTGTGTTGGGCAGATCAATCAATTCCTCCTGTATTTATCAAAAAGCTAACCAAAAAGGATACCATTCTGGGATCTTCTATCCAAATGGAGTGTAAAGTCTCTGGGTCACTCCCAATTGTTGCAAAATGGTTTAAGGATGGAAAAGAGATAACTGACAGTGCAAAATATAGAAGCCTGTGCCATGAGAACACTATGTCACTCGAGATTGCTAACCTAGAGCTGGCAGACAGTGCAAATTACACATGCAGTGTCTCTAATGTTGCTGGAAACGATTCTTGCAGTGCTGTCCTGACTGTGAAAGGTTTGAAACTCTTTTACTACTTCTTATCTATGATAGATTCTGGGAAAATACCTTAAATCTTATGCTAACACTCTTATACATTTTAATGTTAACACTGAAAACTTGGTCTCCATGCTTGTCTCACTGATTTTCTTCATTCTTAGACATTTCTGATGTAACTGTGTCTTTTTCTTAAAAACTGCAGAGCCACCAAGCTTCTTAGTAAAACCTGAAAGCCAGCAAGCCATACCAGATTCCACAGTGGAGTTTAAGGCCACACTGAAAGGAACACCACCCTTTACAGTAAAGTGGTTCAAAGAAGACTTAGAACTTGTATCTGGTCCAACTTGTTTCATTGGGATTGAAGGTTCAACTGGGTTCTTAACCCTCTATTCAGTGGATTCTTCTAGGAGTGGGCACTACACTTGCCATGTTTCAAATGACGTTGGCAGTGACTCTTGCACTACAACACTGTTGGTAACAGGTGTGCACTCTTTCTTGTTGTGTTGTTATCTCTTTGTCTCCTTCTTCTCTTTCTTTTTGCCAAGCCCACCTTGGTGATCTTTGATACACTGCCAAGTGAATTCCCTACCCTGTGTTTGCAACCCACCATTGTTTGGATCTTTTCCCACCATTTTCTCTCCAGTATTAGTTCAGACCTTCCTGACCCCACTTTTTTTGGTTTTTTAGAACCCCCCAAGTTTGCTAAGAAGCTAGAGGCAACAAAAGTAGTCAAGCAGGGTGACTCAGCCCGGCTTGAGTGCAAAGTAAGTGGATCTCCAGAGATGAAAGTAGTGTGGTTCAGAAATGACCATGAAATTGTTGCCAGTGAAAAATTCCGGACATCATTCATTGACTCTGTGGCGGTGCTTGAAATGAATCATCTCAGTACTGATGAGAGCGGTGACTACATCTGTGAAGCTCACAACCCTGCCGGCAAGGCCAGCTGTAGCACCAAAGTCACAGTGAAAGGTTAGCTGTCCTCTTGTTTTCCAACTGCATCCTATTTTTCCCCTAGTGCCTTTATCCCTTAGAAATACACAAGAACATGAGATTAATTTATTTCAGTACTGCCCTGTTCTTCATGTCATGTTTGTTTCTTGATGCCCACTCATCTTCTCTGCCAGTGTCTAAACAAGAGAGATGATGTTCTTAATGCAGATGAGTACTAAGCTAGTTTTTCCCCAGTTCTATAATTTTAATATCTAAGACAGTTTGTAGTGGGAATTGCTATATCAAGAAGCTGAAATATGAAGAGAAAGAACAGACACAAACTAACTAGTGTCAGTTTTACACCCTGTATGGGAGATTACTACCAGTTAAATGAGACCTGTACCCTCTCTGCCAAAGGTCACCCCTCTGTTTACCTTTTCTAAAGGGGATCTAAGGGCTCTTAATACTCACCTTCGTGCAAGCTCATTTCATATTGTGCCCAGAAAAAGAGGGAAGTCTTGCCCATTCTGTAGATATTTTTAGCAGTCCCATTTTCTAGAAGATGGTATCTGTAGACTCTTTGTCTATCAAAGAGCTTCAGACTACTTTCTAAATGTTCCTTTCTTCCCTTGTTAGAACCTCCTGTCTTTAGCAGGAAGCCTTCTCCAGTAGACATTGTCAGAGGATCTGAGGTTAGCCTGGAATGTGAGATTTCAGGAACACCTCCATTTGACGTTGCCTGGTACAAAGACAGGAGACAAATCCGCAGTAGTAAGAAGTACAAGGTTACAGCCAAAAACTACCACACAAGCGTTCGCATTCTTAATGTCGAAGCTGCAGATGTTGGTGAATATCAGTGCAAAGCACAGAACGATGTAGGAAGTGATACTTGCATTTGCACTGTGAAGCTGAAAGGTAAAGTACTGGTACATGTGTCTTCTGCAGTGCTCCCATGGGCGCTGCGTTGCTCTTCCTTGTGGAAACACTGTGAGTATTTACTATAACTGCGTATTTCTTCTTCAGAACCACCAAAATTCTTGACTAAAATAAACAGCATGACTGTTGTGGTTGGTGAACCAGTAGAGTTACAAGCAAGAGTGGAGGGCTCCCAGCCAATTTCTGTGCAGTGGCTTAAAGACAAAGAGGAAATTATCAGAGAGAGTGAGAACACAAAGATCACGTTTATGGAAAATATTGCAACTTTGCAATTTGTGCGCACAGAGATAAGCAGTGCTGGAAAATACACCTGTCAGATCAGAAATGATGCTGGAAGTCGCGAGTGTATGGCTACCTTAACTATTCTAGGTGGGTAAAAAGCACAAATTCATGGAAGTTTCTTTTTACAGTTAGAAACTTGGCTATTTAGTATTTAGCTGTATACTTTGCTTATGCCTCTGAGTTCAAAACAAACAAAACAGAGAATCTGTCTCTCCCCAACAAGCAGAAGTCAGGTTCGATATTTCCAATAGTTCAGCAATAGAGTTGAAAGGAACCACTCTGTATTTCTGTCATGTCTTCTGCTCATGCCTGCTTGGAGAGGGGAGATTAAAATAGTTTATATTTTAAATTAAAATGTACTTTTAAATTATTTAAAATATTTTAAAATATT